>CM054114.1:83207512-83628276 GCA_028673005.1 Tanypteryx hageni | reverse complement strand
AACCCCCCACCTCCATCCCACCCTCCACCTCCTCCCACCCTCCATCCTCCTACCCACCCTCCCTCCCTCCACCTTACCCTCCTCCATCCCTCCCACCCACCTCCTTCCTCCCACCCTCCTCCTATCCCTCCCTCCTCCTCCTTCCCTCCCTCCCTCCTCCACCTCCCACCCTCCTCCCTCCACCTTCCCTCCACCTACTCCTCCCTCCTCCTTCCCTCCCACCCTCCCTCCTCCCTCCTCCCTCCTCCTCCCTCCTCCCTCCTCCTTCCCTCCCTCCTCCTTCCTCCTCCTTCCTTCCCTCCATACCTCCCTTCCCTCCTTCCCTCCTCCTTCCTCCCTCCCTCCACCTCCCACCCCTTCCTCCTCCCTCCATCCTTCCTCCTCCTTCCTCCCACCTCCTTCCTCCCACCTTCCTCCACTCCTCCCTACCTCCTCCTTCCTCCCTCCTTCCTCCCTCCTCCTCCTCCTCCTCTCCACCCTCCTCCTTCCTCCCTCCTCCTCCTTCCTTCCCTCCCTTCCTCCTCCCTCCTCCTTCCTCCCTCCTCCTCCTCCTTCCCTCCCTCCTCCTCCTTCCCTCCCTTCCTCCTCCTTCCCTCCCTTCCTCCTCCTTCCCTCCCTTCCTCTCTTCTCCTTCCTCCTCCCTCCTCCCTCCTCCCTCCCTCCTCATCCTCCTCCTTCCTTCCTCCCTTCCTCTCCTTCCTCCCTCCTCCCCTCCTTCCCTTCTCCCTCCTCCCCCTCCCCCTCCTCCCCTCCTCCTCCTCCTCTCCTCCCTCCCTCCTCCTTCCCTCCCTTCCTCCTTCCCTCCCTTCTCCTTCCTCCTTCTCCTCCTCCTTCCCTCCCTTCCTTCTCCTTCCCTTCCTTCCTCCTCCTTCCCTCCCTCCTCCTTCCCTTCCTTCCTCCTCCTTCCCTCCCTTCCTCCTCCTTCCCTCCCTTCCTCCTCCTTCCCTCCCTTCCTCCTCCTTCCCTTCCTCCTCCCTCCTCCCCCTCCCCCCTCCTCCCCTCCATCCTCCCTCCCTCCTCTCTCTCTCTCTCTCCTCCCCCTCCCTCCTCCCCTTCCTACTCCTTCCCTCCCTTCCTCCTTCCCTCCCTTTCTCCTCCTCCTTCCCTCCCTTCCTTCTCCTTCCCTTCCTTCCTCCTCCTTCCCTCCCTTCCTCCTCCTTCCCTCCCTTCCTCCTCCTTCCCTTCCTCCTCCCCCCTCCCTCCCCCCCCTCCCCCCTCCTCCCCTCCATCCTCCCTCCCTCCTCTCTCTCCCTCCTCCCCCTCCCTCCTCCCCTTCCTCCTCCTTCCCTCCCTTCCTCCTCCTTCCCGCCCTTCCTCCTTCCCTCCCTTCCTCCTCCTTTCCTCCCTTCCTCCTCCTTCCCTCCCTTCCTCCTCCTTCCCTCCCTTCCTCCTCCTTCCCTCCCTTCCTCCTCCTTCCCTCCCTTCCTCCTCCTTCCCTCCCTTCCTCCTCCTTCCCTCCCTCCCTCCTCCCTCCCTCCCTCCCTCCTCCTTCCCTCCCTCCCTCCTCCTTCCCTCCCTCCCTCCTCCTTCCCTCCCTTCTCCTTCCTCCCTCCTCCTTCCCTCCCTCCTCCTTCCCTCCCTCCCTCCTCCTTCCCTCCCTCCCTCCTCCTTCCCTCCCTCCCTCCTCCTTCCCTCCCTCCCTCCTCCTTCCCTCCCTCCCTCCTCCTTCCCTCCCTCCCTCCTCCTTCCCTCCCTCCCTTCTCCTTCCCTCCCTTCCTCCTCCTTCCCTCCCTCCCTCCTCCTTCCCTCCCTCCCTCCTCCTTCCCTCCCTCTGTCCTTCTTCCCTCCCTCTCTCATCCTTCCCTCCCTCCAAAACTCAATTTCTTATTATAAAATATTTCATGTAAACCTAAGAAAGAAGCATGTTAACTCAGCTCTTTTAAAATTATGCAGTTAATTGTCCATTCCGCTTCACAACAATTCTGCGCAGGTGTGGTAAGAAGTATGTTCTTCTCACTGCAAGCGTGTTTCTTGCGTGTCCGAGTAAGTTAATCCTCGACGCCGAATGTATTACTATTTTTGGAATGAATGGGTTTAAGGCCGTATCATAGAGTTGGGACGATTTCTTTCTTGTGGAAGAGGAGAGAGAATGTCCAAAGAATATTAAAAGGCGTGAGGACTAGGAATGTATGCGGCCCGTAGCCTTGTTACGGTGCATTAATGCGGCCCGCTGGTTCGATGGAGGGCCTTCATGCGGCCCGCGCACCGATGCAAATTTGAGGCCCCCTGCTTTAAACGCATTTCGTGGTAGTTTTCGATTAGGTTAACGTAGGTAGCTCATTTATGTGTTTTTTTACATTGTATTTCATTCATTCCCATTTTTATATAAGTTTCGTTTAAATGACATCCTATTCTGCGGCTTAATTACAGGAAAAGGCGTAGCCTGCCTCTGCACTCCTTCGTGTAATTAGCCGCTCATGCATTCCAAAGACACAGAACAGCCGCTACAAAAGTAGTTGAGCCAATTTACGTGGATGCCTATGGCGGTTACTATATCCGTGCCTGGCGAAAAGTGCGAATTTTATTATCGCTTTTGCGTCGACCGTCGTTCATCCACGGCCCTTTTGTCCAGAGGCGAATGGGAATTCTCCCCTCGGCGCAATTGATTACGTTTCATTCTGTTCCATCCGAACGCATGCGAAAAATAACGTCTTTGCAACTCCATTGTCACTAGCACCATTAACTGACCGACGGAAATTGATTCCTCTCGAAAGTGGATTACCGGAGTAGGTTTATGGCCTCAAAATAACGAGGGATATGTTAATGGAGTGAAATTCGGACATCAGATGCCACTTATGAGTCGTAGACCTAGTGTTTAGCTTTTCCATTTGCGACGGTCAAAAGATAAGGTTTCTACCCTGCTGATATATCGAAATCGATGCTGAAATATTATTGAACCGTATGCAACGTGAGTTATGTTGTACTCAGAAGAGCTCATGGTCAATTGTTTAGCTTAAGGCAGATGTAAACGGACGATTATCTATTTAATAGTGCGTGTATGTGTACATTCACTACTTACCATTTACAAACTAAGACGAAAGTAATTCAGTGAAGGGATCGCTTTCTGGAGGAACTCCATTAGATGAGAATGGGTGTAATTTGAAATATAACATCGCATTCGATGACAAATTTAAGTTACACGACCATTTTCGACGAACGATCGTCATCTCCTGTAGATGACAATGATTCGCCGGTTTCCACTAATAAGAAAGTTTTATTTCGATTGGGTAAAATTTCGTATCGCATTACATCTCAATAATTCGATCGTTTATATGATTTGCAACGCTTACTGATTAACAAATTGCTTTGGAATTCTTGGAGCATAGATAAATTTCTCACGACGGTCGTGCGGTGAGTCGGCTTGTTTTCCGTCCCACAATGCACCGCGACCCACCCAATGATTCCGTGCCGCGATTCTCCCGCCTCTTTCTTCCTGCTCAACGGGTCATTCTTTGTAAGAGGAAGTGTATGCTTTGCGAAGCACAGGGCGTTTTAATTTCAGGATTTTGAACAGCGTCGGATGAATCCAATCTTCGTTTGTGAAAATAGAGAGCCCATAACTCATATCATCGTAAGCCGCGCACGTTTTATGTGTCTTACGAGCGCTGTTATGCCTTGCTATGGACCACGTTCTCGGTCATCAATTACATCGGCGCTTGCTTCTTCGATTTGCACGAAACGGTTTTTAATTTGGATTAAGATTAGTAGATTATGTAAAAGTATTGGCGTAACCCTATTAGGTAAGCGCGTACTAAATTTAATTTGATCGGACATGCATTTATGTGAAGGTGTCAAAAAAAGTTGAAGGTGAGTACCTTCACCGGTGAATTTAACCCGATTACTTCGATATTTGTCAAATTCATGAAAGTAAAAAATTACCTTCCGCTAAGCACCGCGATATAAAACGCTTGGTGGAAGAGGAATTCGGTCGCGGAAACGTTACGCCGCAGGTATCATGACTGGAACCGCCCACTTTCCTCTCTCTCTCGTTTCTGAATAGTAGTACCTGAAGGAATCGCAGGTTTTCGAATGAGACGGCGGGTGTTAAAATGCGTTCCACTGAAAGAAGAGATTTCGAGTGGCTTCAACCTTTCGAGGTTAACCCAAAAACACCGAACTGAGGCGGGAGAGGGTTAAACCGCATCCCGTTCCTTCTTTCCCTCCTCACCCCTTCCCCTTTATCCATTCAGTTCTTCCCGGAGAAGGTTATTTACGCTGTAACGCACGCTTTTGCCCTTCCCTTTTTCAGACTCCTAACCTTCGACGGTCGATTATTGCCTGGGCATCGAGAATAGCACTTCCGAGAGGATATTTAGTGATTTCTTCGTTCATTTTGTTCTCTGAGAGTTGAAGGAAAGAGAGTTGTGCACAAGTGTGGTGAGACGTATAGGTTCATTTTTAATTTGCCTCTCGACGCGCTAGAATAATCGATGAATAAGATCTTAAGCGGGTATTACAGGCGATGTTTATTTTCTTAAATGGATGCAACAATTCATTTTTGTGTTTATGGCATCGTTTTGATTAGAATGACATTATGCTTCATTTTAAGACAAAGAGGAAGGAACATTACGTACGTCGTGGTCCAATCGACTTGCCTTTTCACTATAATTCTCGAAGTAAACCGCATATGTCGCAGCATATCGCTTTGAAATGGAAGGAAAGAATTTTATTATTTATTATTATTTCCTTCTTGGGTAATAACAATTAGAATACGAATTATTAGGTAAAGGATAAATATCCCTTGTTTGGAATAACAGCATTTAAATAAGCTAACCTCACGAGAATTCAATTTCACGAGAGCATCGGATCGAATGGTATAGAATGTTTTTCTACACAGTAATGGGCGCTCATGTTATCCTCCGATAAGCAAGTGACTTTCTTCCCACCATCGCTATACCTGCTGCCAAAAACAGCTTACGTGGCCTCCTGTTCCCATTAAGATATTCTAGACAAGGGTTTTTACCAGTTTTCAAGACATACAACGACAGTAAATTAAACGCTGATTCAGGTGAGAATAAAAATGTCGACAGATATAGAAGTGTCTGCAGATTTTTTTAACTCAATGAAGGAAATTTTATATTTCGACGTGGAGCCGTGAGCTCGAGGCATTCGGCATAATTAAGCGCTCGTTCGATGGAGACGGAATGCGGCAGACAATGAATGGGAACGAGCGTTAATTAGACCGATGGAAGAGGCGTGAAGATTGCCTTATCGAGGAGAGAGTGTGTGTGTGTGTGTAGCATGCTCGCATGCGCGTCTGTCGGTAAAGGCGGAATTTTTGTGTTGGTCTGGAAAAATCGACAGTAAAATAGGCACGCGAGCGAACAGAACGTCAAATAGAACACCAATTACTATGGTTGAAGATTTCACTGAATAAACGTCTTGGAGAATAGATCGTAGAGAATCGTTTAAAGTTAAATGGACTATTCGTTCTATTCCCTCACGATTATCGTTCCGATCGACTTAATTGAGCTTCAGTGATTATTAACTTTCTAGAACGGATTATTCATTTAAAAGATTTTGTCGACTCGCGTTTAGATTTAGATTGTCGTTAATAAGTATTTTCCTTAGGTTTTTTCTTTATCCTATAAATTTTCTTCCAGTTACATATGAGACTACGATGCCTCGCAGAATATCCACCCATAGTTCTATGTGATTTACCCGTCCAGCACCCATGTTGATGTTTTTGGCAGTTTTTCATCTCGGAGGACAACCTACACCCGTCAGGTATTAGATACTGTGTGTAAACGAATAGTCTCCTATAAATAATCGTCAATTGCATATGTATTGCGTTATCCTCGTATTCTATACTTCATCGAAGTGCTTTCAGCACCTTGCCAATATATGTATCACAAATAGCAATAATGAAAAGAATATACGCCCATGCTTCCTAGTAGTTAATGTATAGCAAACAGCCAGATTAGTGGTTTTCTCTCTAATTCTGTTTATCTTTCCCATACGAGAAGTCGCCCAATGACTACCTCCTCCCCTCTATTTCAGAATTAAAGGGTTCTCGAGCGGTTTATTCCATAACCACCCAACCGCCCACGGTGACCAATCGCCCTCTGTCACTCTTAGCCCTTCCCAGTCTCAGTGTGTGTCGCAGGCGACTCGCTCCCATTCCCTCACGCATCATACACTTCGATACGTCCATAACCTCTATGAGCTGTTATTTATTGAATTTTCGATGCTTACCCGATGTTATCGACTACTACAGATCCTTAGGAGAGCGCTTACAATTGCTTGCTGAATCGTCGACACTATTAGTTAATATTTTCATTCCACGCCAAAAAATCTGTAATCTGAATACAGGTAAAGTAAATGACGTTGAATATATTGATAATATTGTAAAATGTCAAGGCTTCCTTTGAGTGATTCGTCTTCCTTGTCACATCCCACTTTCAGAAGACCTCCTACACTTATACCACCTCACCCCTTCACTACTCACCCCTTTCCCTTCCCTAACCCTCCCCCACCCCCTCTTTCCCCACACACCCTCCGTTCCTTGTTCTCCTCCACTAACACAAAACCCTTTCCCCGTCACAAAGATGTCGCTAGGCAAACAAGGTTGGCCGTCTCCATGTCTCAAGACCTCTCAGGAATGTTGGCGGTTTGAAGAGGAGAGGTTGGCTAGGAGGACATTCCGTAAGGAGAGAGTGTGCGACTCCTGTTACTTCGGAATGCGAAGTAGAACGGTTTACGATGTCCACATGATGAATTGTGTTCTACCCAAGCAAGATGTATCCATTCGTCATTTACTAAACTTGAATATTGAAATTCTTGAAAAGAAAAAAAAACTTTCACGAGTTTATACAAGTTGATTTTTTTCGGGAAATGTCGTAATTTCATTCCCCGGTCTTTTAATAGCGCTATGCATAGAACTAGTTAGAAGATCTGAATGCTAGAGAAGGGAAGAAAATCGCGCCTCCCACGACTTCGCTTCGACTCTCACCAGCAATACGAAGTTTGAAACTACCTTTAAAAAAATCTGAATTACGCCCTTACAAGACGCTCGAGACTAGCTGCGGATTGGCTGGGACGCATTTTCACGCATTCATTTTCGCCGCCGCGTAATATTTGTCGGCTACTGAAATCTTGAATTCATTCAACAATTTACGATCGTAAAAAAGTTGCAGGTTAACCACAAAAGATGGTTTTACGATGCGCAACTTCAGAATATAGCAAGGTTGATATCGTTGTTGTTATTGTTTTCGTTTTACGAAGTGATGCAGAATTGTATAAGAGGGGAAGAAGAAGATGGTGGACGGCTGCGGCGGTGGTAAACGGAATTTACTACCAACGGAGTAATAACTCAGGAATTGTTTCTTCGTGGATTTGCAACGAGATTTGAGACTGAATGTTCGTGTTACTCGAGCGGTTTGATCGGAAGAACTGCGACTCCTCCATCCCGTAGCGAAAGACAAAAGGCAATTAGTTGAGAGGAAAAGGGAATGGGGAAAGATATGGATGAAGGGAGAGAGAGAGAGCAAGGGAGATTTGTTGACAGATGCGAACAGGGGAGAGCACACGCACGCAGCGAGTGGAAGGCTATGGACGGGAAGGAAGAGAAGCGAGAGTGGGGAGGAAGAAGGGAGGAGAGGATGGAAGATAATGATGTCAGGAGAGAGGGGGTGAATAGGAAAGTAGGGAGATGGGGAGGATGTGAGGAAGAGAGAGGGTGTACACGGGCTGTCTCCCTCCGTGTGCGATACATGTAAAATGCTCCTGTATTGAGTAGTGTAGTTGTGCACGGAGGGACATGGCGCAAAAGAAGCGTCGTGTGGAGCTCGACTCAGCGTTGAAACTGTGGTCAACGACTCGTGTTACATGACGGAAAGATAAAACAGAGAAGCGAAGGGGGAGTTTCGGAGGGCACAAGGGAGAAAGAATAAGGAATTGGAAGCAGAGAGAGAGAGAGAAAGGGTTGTGGAGCTGCTGCCTGCGCCAACTGCCTTCGTGTACATGGTTCTTTGCTCCGTAATCGTTTCGTTGACGTTCCTGACATGACAAGTGAACATCGGTATTCAGCTCGAATGCTTTCCCCGCGGAATTATGTTGCGTGGATTTTGAAGCGGCAGGAATGATGGGTCGGCGTATGATAAACGAAAATCGGTTTCAACTGACACATAGACGTTATTCTGCGGCTATAAGAACCGAGTCGTTAAATTAAGCTACACGATGTTTATTTTCAACATTGATTTCCATTTTATTTCAAATGTCTAGTTATATATCGGACAGTAACAAAATAGAATTGAACAGCGATGCTTGTTTTACGTAAGTGCTCCCCGCACTAAAGAAATACATCTCCATTCGGCTGTTACTTTATATATTTCCAAACGGGAATTGCCAAGGTTTTCGACGCAGGCAAACCGAGATGTCACCAAATCCAGTCGTTCGCGGGTTTCACCGCAATCGTTTCTTTAAATTCGTGCTAGTCGATGTTTTTATTGTGTTCCACAGCTGATGCGTATACCTATTACTTTTTATTAGATGGTTTACCCGCTTCCATGCTGTCACCTTCACCCTCGTCTTCCTAGAATTCCCGTCTTCCGGAACTTCACCTCTAAAGAATAATATCGGGTTACTAGCGCCCTCTGTTCCCGCATGTGGCGAAGGAGAGGGCGCTTTCATAGAAAGGATGGAGGGAAAGGCACGCGTGCTGGAGCGCGCACGGTGACCGCCGAATATCTCGTCATGCAAAGCATGCGGGGCACGGACGACTTTTGCTGTGTCGTTCAGCATTGAAATTGCTCTCGGGTTTAAATATTGCTCGGAGTTCGACACAGGTTTTATAATTAGGAGAAACGGCCTTGAAGGGTTTTCGGAGCCAATAAAATAAATTTAGCAATGTAATTTTTGGGATAGTTATACTTATTACAGACATCGAATGTCGAGGAAAATAAAATATTGCATTAGCTGTTTCAGTTGAACGGATGTTAAATCGTAGCGTTGTCGAAAGTAGAGTCTTTGGTATAAACTCGTACGATTGCCAATTTTTTGAGTGCTGGTCTAATTTCGTCTTGGGAAAATATTTACACATTTATGAGAATGATTGCAATTTAAAAGTAATAAGGTATCCAAATAATAGGGAAACAAAATAATCGAAAAAATTTGGGTGTATAGTAGAATCGTTAAAATATATATTTGGATTGTTTCTTATGTTGTTATTTTATTATTATTAGGAGACTAAATATGAGAGCTCTCCAAAAGTTCTTAGGCCAAAAGCAAAAGGTATATCCACCCATGAGCTTAAAACTCGGGAGAAGACTGGAATAAACATTGTGCGTCAAGCGGAAGCGATAATATCGAATTCCGAAATAAATTTTCAAATGCCAGGTTTTGTTCTTGAGATAGTGCACACTTCCAGAAATGGGTGTGTGTCGGTGTTGAGGAAGTTAGTGGATAGAGAGAGAGAAAGGGAGGACTGGGAGGAATGGTGGGTGGAGATAAAGGAGTGGGTGGAGTGGCATGTGCGGGTGTGTATATGGAAGTTCAGGAATGAGACCGAGGACACCAGCGGTGGTGGGTTGGGGGGCCGGGTAGTGTTTGGTCGAGGGGAATTCGAGAGAGTCGGGTGCGGAGCACAACTTGATACGGGGTGCGTCAACCCCATCACCAACCCCTTGGGGTCAAACACCAACCGCCCCCTCTCTTCCATCTCCGCCTCTCACAATTCTTTTAGGTAGTCGGTGAACGAGGAAGTCATTTGACCTCGTATCTCCTCGGGAAATCCTCTTTTTGTCTTTTGGAATTTTCGCTTTCGTATATGTGTCTATAGAAAATTGGGGTGAATGTGTGTGAATACATGCAATACTTGCTATACTTGCTCGCGCATGTGCCGACCATTTGAGTCGCAGAGAAATAAAGGAAGACAAAAAGTGAGGGATACACAAAACCCTCTCAAGATTGTGGATTGGGGGATGGGGTGGTGAGGTCGGATCTTTTATAATGCACTTCCTCCGGATAGCCTCAAGCGGTGCTTCGTCTCCTCTTCTGCTCCGGTATCCTGTGTCAGGATATGAAAACGGAATCTTGTTTAGACAAGGGTCGTCGAGAGATGGAGAGGGAAGTCCATTCTGCGATCCTTGTGCGGATGACACCGAGAGGGTGTGTCTACATGTGTGTGTGTGTGTGTATATATATATATATATATATATATGTGTGTGTGTGTGTGTGTGTGTGTGTGTGTACTTTCAAGTAAATGGGAAATCCTTGCCTCTTTGTGAGGATGTAGAAATGTAGCACTGCTAAGAAAAGGGCAAATAAAACGGTTAAGGAAGTACGATTCGAGAAGTCGTCGGTTGTTGCAAAATTGAGTGAAAGAAGAAAATTTTCACTTTCTTATAAGATAGTGACCAAGCGTGTTATTAATTGTTATGTAATTTATCCCAAAAAGATAGAATTACGTTAAATTGTCTTCAAAAACAAGACGACGGTTTCAGTTAAGAGAGATAGTACATGGCTGTAACTATCAAACTTTATTTCCCTCATGAAAGACGGATTTCAAATAGCGTACTAGTATCAATCTTCTGAGACGTTATTAAACTCATCTTTATTTTATTTATCCATATAATTCCACATTTAGCGCAAGCCATTTTACAGTGAAATATTATAACGCAATAAATTAAAAATGCAATAGTACATAATAACAAATAATAACTATTAAAGTGGGAGAAACAAAATAAAATAGGCAAATTAAGGCGAACTAAGGTAGAGATTTGAAGGATGATATAAATGTCCGTAGTGACTGACAGAAAGCATCTGAGTTTGTGGACAGGGAATTAAGGAGGGATGGGAGGAGGTAAAATAAGGAGCACTGTATCACTAAAAGAGTATTGATATGCAGTAGAGAGGAGTGATGGGTAGACCAAGTTGGAATACAGAAACCAAAAAGAGAAAGAAGCTCAGGTCAGTCGACTTGAGCATTGAGGATATTATAGAGAAATAGAAGATCTGATTTTACACGGAGTGACAGAAGTGGTTCAAGGGAGAGGAAAGACAAAAATTAATTTTTTTGTGGCGTTTCGAAGAGAAGGAACACGAATTGTTACAACCTTAATAAAGAAATTTAAGATACTATCTAGAGAGACTAGGTTAGAGGAAGCTGACATGACACAAATAGGGGAACAATAGGAAATAATTGGAAGGACATTTCCAAAAAAGTGCGTATGGCAAAGGGGTTCTTGATGACAGTAAATCTATATAAAAGTCCCATAAGAGATATAGTTTTGTTATTTATTTTAGACAAGTGGGACAGAAAGTGAGCTCATTATCAGTGATAACCCCGAGATCCTTTTGATTCTCTTAAGATCGAACCAGTTAATAAAAGAGCTTGAAGTGAAATGTTATCCAACCCAGCATATTTGAAGTTAGCTCACATTGCTATACGCTTGTTAGACGTGAATGTAGCTTATTTAATCGTTATATTGAAATGCAAATGCTTCTTTCTCCTCGAGTATTAAATGGATCTAGACTCAAAGTTAAACGCTCACTAACTTTAACCCGAAGGAACTACACATCGATCCGTGAAGTTGCAGCGGATTTTGTGAAGGAGTGAAAATCAAAGGCACTGAAGGGGTTCGGTCGTGTGTGTGTGTGAGTGAGTGATAGAGATGAAGTGGAGGGAGATAAAAAAGGGAAGGGTGTTTCATACGCGAAAAAGCCAAGGTTTAGGCGAAAGCATTAAACCGTGCTTCGGAGCGGAAAAGGGCAGCGGAGTGGGAAAAAAGGGGGTTCACTCGCACACTCGCTAATAAAACGCGCCCGAAATTGAGCGAGAATCGTGAAAGATTAATCTGAGAGAATCGAAATACGCCCTGTATAGCTTACGCTTCACCCGAGGGAACACAGACGCCATTGCCTCGCAGCCGCGGGTGAGGGAACTAGGGAGGGAAAAATAATAATTAAAACAATGGAGGATCGGAAGGCGGCAAACGGAATCGTAATCGATTTCGCACTTTCTTCATCGAGAACCGCGTGGCTGAATGGTCTTCGCGCCGCAGGTGCCGAAAAAATCCCTCCGAACCTTTAAACGCGACTGCGTGCGTCGTCGTTTCAATGGGAACGACGCCAACGTCGCCGACGGCTCTTTTTAGGGGCGAACGCGAGAATAAATGACGATCTGACTGCGCCACTTTTTTTTCCGAAAAACAAGTGGGCGGCATCGATGGGTTACGGATTATTCTCGGGGATTTAATTAGATTGGGGAATGCTCAGTTGGCGGAACCTCAAGGAGAGGGCGTCAAAGGATTCGGCAGACTCTCGCGCGGTTTTGTTGTCGCGTGTGACGGGCGTTTGCCGGAATTAAATCCTCTCTCTCGCTCGATTAATTAGGTTATCCCTCCTGTGCCCCCCTCACCCTCCCCCTTCATCCCCCCAATCTTCCCTCCCCCCCTCATCCATTACCCTCACCCCCCCTCCCCTTTGCCCTCCTCCCCCTCTCCCACCCCTCCAACCGAACGGTTTGCATTCTTGTAGGTGTTAATCCATTCAATCCAGCCGGTCTCGCGCGTTCAGCTATCATAAGGAAAGTTTTACGATTTTTAGGTTCCAATTAATATTTAAATAATTTAAAACAGGAATACAGGTAGTCCCCGCTTAACACGAAATTCGCTGTATCACGATTTACCAACTGGGGAATCTGTTCACTTTACACGGA
Source organism: Tanypteryx hageni (assembly GCA_028673005.1). Taxonomy (NCBI): domain Eukaryota; kingdom Metazoa; phylum Arthropoda; class Insecta; order Odonata; family Petaluridae; genus Tanypteryx; species Tanypteryx hageni. Next base: position 83,615,618 of record CM054114.1, on the reverse strand, counting down.
GAATTCCTGGTTTTGCACGAGTTGCAACACGATCCACTACGTAGAAAATAAGATAAAAAATGTTGCAATTAAGGCAACGTGTATATTAACATATATTTATTCGTAAAATACTAGATCACATATAAATTGCAGTCTAAAGTCGAAGTAAAACTTCGCGTAGTCATTTTTGTGATATTTGCCACGAAAAAGTGAAAGACGATGTCGGAAAAAGAGAAACTGTACACTAGGGAACACTAGACTGAAACACGCGAAATAAACTTTGGAAGACGAAATCAGATTGTAATGTCTTTTGCGATAAAGCACGCTCGTAGTTGTAGAACCAAAAACAGTATCAAAACATAAGAGATATATCATGATCACGACCAATGTTCCCTCTAAGCTGCGCGTCCGCGCACAAATTTCTAAATACCCGCCGCAAAGGTTACTATACTCCGCGCACCACAGACTATAAACAGTGACATAGGGGTCACGCCCGAAGTTAAAGTTCCTATTTTTTCTATTTTTAATATCTATTTCCTTATCACGACTGCCTTATACAGTCTCCGTTGACTCAAGGTAACCAGTGAGGCCGCTAAAAGCGACAACCCCTTTGAACTATTTTATTACAATTTTCATAAAATGTCTAATACAAAGTAAAAAAGTATCTTAGAATCATCTTATAGTAAATTTTATAAATTAAATTAAATCTTAGATTTCTTATTTCTATCTTATTTTCATATAAAAATGTAAAAAGTTGTTGCATAAAAGGGCCGCTCAGTTCGTGCTGTGAATTTACAAAGGCCGCGCAGACTCCTCCATTTCCGCTCAGATAGTCAGCCCACGTTAGAAGGAACATTGATTATGACGAATATCAAATAGACCACAACCCGAGGAAGTGATCCTTGAGTTGTTTCATTGCCCTAACATAGAGACAAGGCACTGCTGCACCTACTCGGAGGGGAAAATCAACTTTCGCGAGTTCTAATGTTTTTCGTCACTTTCCCGTTCAAGTCGCGGAAAGTGTTACGAGAAGTTTTGTTTCGAATTTTGCAGATGCGTATTATAAATTAATGACTATTCCAAGTATATTTACGTATAAATAAAAATGTATACATCCGCCGTGATACGACGACCTCTCCCGCTCGTACACGTGTACCACGAGGAAAGGCTCCATGGACGCGAATTCTAAAATGTAATACTAAAAAAATACGCCGTTAACCCGAAAGAGAGCTTATTTTCAGCTTCCATCCATCAACGCCAAATACAAATATTTACATTTTTTCAATAACTTATCTTCATCGGTAATTTTTCAAATGAGATAGAAAACTAAATCTTCATTATATTCAGGCAAAATCGTAATTGTTTCCGGTATGAAAGAAATCCTAAGTAAATCAGCGGGGAACTTTATTCCGAAAGTCACCTGTCTTGAAAAATGATAACGTCAGAATAACCGTCGATCGAGAGATAAAAATGGTTGTGCTGTCCACGTGATTTCTTTTATGTCACATCCTGACAACAAATGGGGATCCATAAATGATATAAATACATCCACAAGTCTGTAAAATGGAATTTCTAATTCATATATGGTTAGGGCTGCCTCAATAATCGGCCACCTTAGTTTTTTTTCAACTGGTAGGCACGGGACTGCCTCGCGCTATAACGAATCCGCCAAAAACGGGGTCGCGCAAAGCGAGGTATGCCTGTATATATTGTGCGAACTTCTTCACACGCCTTAAATTTCGTCTTTCCATTTTACACGGCGAATACGCCTTATACCGCTTCCGTCTCGCTCTATTCTCTGCTAAGTGTCTATTCCTTTGTCGCGCTGAGGGAAGTCCCTCGTAGCACTTTTTAAATGTGTCCCTTCGCCTACCCTTCTAAGGGAGGATCTTAACCGCCCCTTTCTCTAGCATAAACATGCGCCCCCCTCTTTTGGTTCCTCTGCTTTGCAACGAGAACAAAAATGAAACTACAGAATCGGACGGACGTCCTTGCCTCGAGGCGAAGATGATATGTCCCGTGCCTTCTTCCACGCCCACCTCTCCTGCTCCCTCCCTCCCTCTCGATCCCTCCCTCCCTCTCGATCCCTCCCTCCCTCTCGCACCCTCCCTCCCTCTCGATCCCTCCCTCCCTCCCCGCTCCCTCCCTCCCTCTCGCACCCTCCCTCCCTCCCGCTCCCTCCCTCCCTCTCGCACCCTCCCCTCCCTCCCTCCCGCTCCCTCCCTCCCGCACCCTCCCCTCCCTCTCCCGCTCCCTCCCTCCCTCTCACACCCTCCCTCCCTCTCGCACCCTCCCTCCCTCTCGCACCCTCCCCTCCCTCTCGCACCCTCCCTCCCTCTCGCACCCTCCCTCCCTCTCGCACCCTCCCTCCCTCTCGCACCCTCCCTCCCTCTCGCACCCTCCCTCCCTCCCGCTCCCTCCCTCTCGTACCCTCCCTCCCTCCCGCTCCCTCCCTCCCTCCCCGCTCCCTCCCTCCCTCCCGCTCCCTCCCTCCCTCCCGCACCCTCCCTCCCGCTCCCTCCCTCCTCCCTCCCGCACCCTCCCTCCCCTCCCGCACCCTCCCTCCCTCTCGCACCCTCCCTCCCTCTCGCACCCTCCCTCCCTCTCGCCTCCCTCCCTCTCGCTCTCTCCCTCTCGCTCCCCTCCCTCCCTCTCGCTCCCTCCCTCCCTCTCGCACACCCTCCCTCCCTCTCGCACCCTCCCTCCCTCTCGCACCCTCCCTCCCTCTCGCACCCTCCCTCCCTCTCGCACCCCTCCCTCCCTCTCGCACCCTCCCTCCCTCTCGCACCCTCCCTCCCTCTCGCACCCTCCCCTCCCTCTCGCACCCTCCCTCCCTCTCGCACCCTCCCTCCCTCTCGCACCCTCCCTCCCTCTCGCACCCTCCCTCCCTCTCGCTCCCTCTCTCCCTCTCGCTCCCTCTCTCCCTCTCGCTCCCTCTCTCCCTCCCGCTCCCTCCCGCTCCCTCCCTCCCTCCCCCTCCCTCCCTTTCGCTCCCTCCCTCCCTCTCGCTCCCTCCCTCCCTCTCGCTCCCTCCCTCCCTCTCGCTCCCTCCCTCCCTCTCGCTCCCTCCCTCCCTCTCGCTCCCTTCCTCCCTCTCGCTCCCTCCCTCCCTCTCGCTCCCTCCCTCCCTCTCGCTCCCTCCCTCCCTCTCGCTTCTTCCCTTCCTATCGCTTCTTCCCTTCCTCTCGCTTCTTCCCTTCATCTCGCTCCCTCCCTCCCTCTCGCTCCCTCCCTCTCGCTCCCTCCCTCTCGCTCCCTCCCTCTCGCTCCCTCCCTCCCTCCCGCTCTCCCTCCCGCTCCCTCCCTCCCTCCCGCTCCCTCCCTCCCTCCCTCCCGCTCCCTCCCTCCCTCTTGCTCCCTCCCTCCCCCTCTCCCCTCCCCCTCTCCAGCCATCCCCCTCCCATCAAGCCCTCTCCCTTCCTATCCAACTGTCTTCCATTCCCGCTCGCTCCCTCGCTACTTGGGCCTGAGCAGATGAATAAACATTTGAAGAGAATGGAATCGAATGAAAGTGTACCGTGTGGGCTTGCACGAAATAAATTATCATTAAGTTCTAACAATAAGGTTATTTTCTTCGTCCGCACGCGTATATTCGCCTGCGCCAGACTTCTATTTCCTAAGATTCGAAAGGGATATTATCAACCTAAAAGAAAGAAAGAAGAAAACATCCGCGTTAAGATACGAGAAAATTGATCTGCTACGATAGTTCAGTGGCAGAATATCCGCCCGGCAAGTGGAAGACCCGGGTTCGATTCCCGGTCATAGCGGACTGTTTCAAAATTATTCCTTAAAAGTCTTGATTTCCACTTGAACTAACAATGGAGTACATATCAGAGTATATATTCGAATTCACTTTCAACATATGATTGACCATATTACAACTTTAAGCTATCGTAAACATTCTGAGTATTTTAAACTTATCCGAATTAGTTTTATTGGTGGCTGAATGTTTAGATAGGAGGTGAATGAAGCGCTCGGAACGGACTTCGAGACAGAGAAATAAAAGATTCGTTTATTGGGTGATCGATTTTGGTAAGGATTGTGAAATGCTCTCGTCTACCTGTTTTTCGATTCATAACAGATATTTTCTGGATCTCTTTACTAGCTAGGTTCGTCCGTCTTCGAGAGAACGCGGTATGTATGTCAATGTCTCTCTTTTGCAAGACGCAGCTTGAGGAAAAGTGTTCGTATTTGTATGGAGGCCGAGAGACAGGAGGACGTGGAAGAGTGGGGGAAGGAAAGGGTGGCGGTGGTCGAAACCCTACTGTTCCCTTGGCCCCATGAATAAACATGATGGATGTAGAATAAGGGGTTTTTGAATCTCTCTCCCCCTTTCTCCCTCTATCCCCCTCTCTCTCCATCTCTGCTTCTCTCCATCTCTGCTTCCCTGCGAACCACCCGAATGAGAAGGGCACACGGGGAGGAAAAACTCCCATCCACTCCCACCTAACCTCAAATCTTTCATCCCGACCTCGAGCGCGTACCTAACCCAACCAGCACACGCATTACAGAGCCTCGCCCTAACGCGGATTCGTCGCTTGTAGAAACCTATTCCAGCTCATATTCTCCCACTCTCCTCCCCATTCTCTCTCCTCCCCATTCTCTCTCCTCCCCATTCTCTCTCCTCCCCATTCTCTCTCCTCCCCATTCTCTCTCCTCCCCATTCTCTCTCCTCCCCATTCTCTCCTCCCCATTCTCTCTCCTCCCCATTCTCTCTCCTCCCACCACCCTCTCCATCCAGAACTCCTAATACGTTCGTTCGTTCACGTGTGATCGATTCGTTGTCGATTGATTGTAGGGGGTGCAGAGGGCTGTAGGGAATCGTGCGTCCGTGCTCGCGTGGACCAGTATATCTAGCTGGTCGTCGCTGTCTGGACCAGAAACACTCGATCGCGTCGATGAAGCGACCACGCAGAAATGGCGACCGTCTGATGGGAGCCGCGCGGTGTTCCGGTCGAGATTTTATCGAAACGGATTTCGTTTCGCTCCCGGAATCCGGGAATTCTCACACGGGAGGAGATATGTGATCCGGGGACCTCCCGTGCGGGATGGCGGCACCAATCCATTCTTAGTGATCCAGGAGGGAGTAGGTCGGGGGCCTTCGGTGGCGGAGGGTAAGGGGGGACGAAGGACGAAGGGGTAGGAGGACGGGGACAGAGGGGGGGCGGGGGGCGAATGGATTGGGCTGGAGGGGGACGATGGTTCGAAATTTAATTGGCGTGGTAGTGGAACCCTCCTTGCGAGCACAAACTCGCTCGCTTCCCCTTTGCAAATGCTGCGTGAGAATTGTTTTTGAATGGGAAGGAAGCTGGTGGCTCCCAACGCCCCCTCCCACCCCCAACTCAATCTCCCACCCCGCAACGCCCCCCTCCCCAAGCATTGGTCGATGGGAGGAAGGGGGAGCCGGGATTAAAAGGGGATCATTATCGGTGAGCGGTTATTCGAGAGAGATTAATTCGTAAGGGAAATGGAGTGGGCGAGGAGGGAGTGGCGGGAAGAAAGAGCGGCGGTCCGCCCCACTCGCCCGGGGCGGAGGGCGCTCATTTTCTCACGCGCCGCCGTATCCGGAGGTCGTTGTTTCGATTGCTTATCGGGAGGAAATTTCTGAAGCCGTCGTATCGCCTCCAAAGATCTTTTCCGCGGGTTTTCCTTTCGATGTATACATTTGTATAAACCCGTATTCGATAGAAACGTATTTAAGAGGTGAGTTAAAAAAATCCTTTCATTGCGTCCTGACGATTGATCGTTTCCCACGCCGACTAATTTAATCGCCCTGCAGGTGCTGACCGACGAGACCATTCTACGCGACGAAATCCTTGGTAACGAGCAGCTTGCTTATTTCCCGGCGTGGCGAGTAGCAATTCCTACAAGCGACGGTCCAACGCTAAATTTTATTCGCACCCCGAGAAATACTCGAAAATTTTCGCGCTGATATAAAACATTTTACAAAAAAAACATTCCGATAGAACATGATTCTTGTCCTTCGGTATATATAAATCCGTCGAGTTAGGTGAGATATGTCGTGGGAAGTGTCTCGCGGCTTTAAAAAACTTCGAACAAATATGGTTCAATAAATCGCGCAATCGTAGATTTAACGAATTAATATTAACGTGAAACAAAACGCGGTGTCACGAATTTATTTTTTTAAATGGCTCATTAGAATTGAAATAGACATAAGATATTAACGTGGGATATACCCGCTCTTCGATAGCTATGATGCGTTTGGAAGAGTATGTCGTTTCGCACCAAACTTACCTCTCGCCATTACAAATGTTTTTCAAGAAGAGAATTCGTCGCGTTGGACATGATTTCGAGCAAAGTACGAGATGCAGCCTCAGATAGCGTGGCGGTTCGGAGGGTTTTTTCATGAATTGCGGAGTGGGGGAGAGGTCGTGCAGGAGGGTGGGGGCGGTAATAAAGGGGGGCAGGCGTCGGATCAGAAAACGTGAAGAGGCTGCGATAGAGTCACCGGCATTGTAGCTTGGATGCGGGCGGGAAGTGATGGGGTGTGGGGTGGAGAGTTAGGGATGGGGGGAAGGAGCGGGCGTGTTGGGAACAAGGGAGTTGGAGGGTAGAGTTTAAGTGTTTCTCGAATGGGCGGTGGGGAGAGGCAACGGTGGGGGAGCACTTGGGGGGCAGAGAAGCGCGAAAGCTGCTGCATGAGCCCCTGCAGGTCCTTTTTTTTTAACAAGGACTGTCGCGTCGGTCTAGTATTTTTCGCATAGACAAGGCGAACTGAGTTCGTTTATATTTATCACCTTCCTATATAGTATCTGTTCCAATTGCCTACTTGAGTTAAAGTCATCTTAAACGTTAGGCGATTTTTCATAAAATTTTTGCAACAAAAGAATATTCGACGTTTCATTTGCCACGTGTGGAGCAGCAAAATATATGTGACGCAATGATTCAAAATCAGTTTTTTGGAAAAATTATATTTTTTGGCTAAAACCCGCTCGTGAGGAAGTGTTTAGTAAAGTAGGTAAGTATACCTTTAGCTTGTGACATTACTCGTCACGGCAATAGGAGAAGTTCGTTAAATCTGTTTCGTGTCCAAGGCGCATGTCTCGCCTGCGATATTATGCAAGAATCATTCGTTCGGATGACAGCCATTCGGTTCAAGCGAATTTCCCATGAAATCCACGAATGCCGTGGCGGTCAACCAAATCGACTGCGCGCTGTCGCTTCTGACAGAGGTCCACTATCTATCTTCAGCATAATTTCTGCCTGACATGAAATAGCGTTTTCCTATTCGCCTCTGTAGACGAGACCTCCAGGAGTCATGGGGTTTCTGTGATCGGATAGAAGAGAGGGTCCGTCGGAGACTCGTGATATTCTTGTCCTAAGATCGTAAGGCGGAGCGAGAACATAAATCGGACGCGATGACCAACTCGTGGTAGAGTCGTGTGGCCGTTCCAGACATTGCTCGCCACCACTAAAATCTTTAAAATCGATCATAGAAAGCCCCGTGCAATTAAGATCTTTCTTTTGCTTTCCCTGCTTTCTCTTCACATTCCTCCCCTCCCCTTCTCCCCTTCCCCTCCCCTCCCACTTCCCCTCCCCCTTCCCCTCCCCCTTTCCCTCCCCCTTTCCCTCCCCCTCTCATCCCACTTTCCCATCCCCTCCCCTTCCCCTCCCATTCTCCTCCCCCGTCCCCTTCTCCTCCCCCGTCCCCTTCTCCTCCCCCGTCCCCTTCTCCTCCCCGTCCCCTTCTCCCCTCCCCTCCCCCTTCCCCTCCCCATTTCCCTCCCACTTCCCCTCCCCCTCCCATCCCACCTTCCCATCCCCTCCTCCCATTCTCCTCCCCCGTCCCCTTCCCCTCCCCGTCCCCTTCTCCTCCCCCGTCCCCTTCTCCTCCCCCGTCCCCTTCTCCTCCCCCGTCCCCTTCTCCTCCCCCGTCCCCTTCTCCTCCCCCGTCCCCTTCTCCTCCCCCGTCCCCTTCTCCTCCCCCGTCCCCTTCTCCCCCCCCGTCCCCTTTTCCTCCCCTTCCCCTCCCCCTCACCTCCCCTTCTCCCCTCCCCTTCTCCTCCCCTCCCCTTCTCCTCCCCTCCCCTTCTCCTCCCCTCCCCTTCTCCTCCCCTCCCCTTCTCCTCCCCTCCTCTTCTCCTCCCCTCCCCTTCTCGTCCCTCTTCATTCTCTCTCCTCCATCTTCTCTTCACTGGACCCAGTGACACAGGAATACTACGCGGTAAACTAAGCGGCGGATCGGCGGTTTACGGAGAAAAGAGAAAAAGGGTTAAGGTAGGCTCCCGCTGGTACACGCCGCGGCGCGCCTCCGCACGGATTTCGAACCATTCACACTCATGCACGCAGAGGCACATTTTCTGCTACAGGAGGGTTCGCGCCACTGTATAGGCAGCGAGTATTGTGACATCGGGGAAGACGGACGCTTGCTTGTGACAATGCTTAATGGACACAGATGGTGGTTCAAGACATTGTTTAATAATTTATTACAAGACGACTCAAATCTCAAGACTTATTTTTGTACGTGTCAAACCAATTTTCATGAGTTATTAACTATTGTTAAATCTGACTGCTGGAAACGGCTCGAGTCACGTGGTGACGGAAGCAAGCGACTCCTGCCGAATGTTAACGAAACTCTTGGACAACCGTGGGCACGCGTGCAAGACCCACTCACATTGATGCACACCGAAGAACAGCAAAGCACGCACGCTTTAGTGGGAGCGGATTCATTTAACACTAGAATAGTAACGTGAGTCACTCTGACTCACATTTCCAAATGATGTCTAACGCTGTTCGTGTTCGAACACCCTCCCCCTCTATTAAATGTGCTTCCTCTAGTTAGTTGTCTATGTGCTGTTAAAGGAGCAACACGTTATTTTTCTCCGATCACCGTTTCCGCTACATATTTATGCAAGAGTTGCACAAGGGGCTGACGTGCCAATGGCAAAAAAGCAGACTCAGTGTGACGAACTTAAGTGATGAACTGAAAGCTATGATTTGCAAAGCCTTAGAATAGGAAAAAATGGTTTCTGAAACACATCAAGCTCCAGAGCGACAAATATTAAGAAAGTACTGTCATTTGTGCCATTATGCCAAAAGAAGGACAACGTTCACTCTGCATACTTTGCAAGAATCCTATCTGCGCCGAGCACCAAAAAAAATGTTCCCTAATTGTTAATTGACACATTTCTAACGGTTTTACTACATTTTGACGTTAATAACAAAAGTCCAAACCAGCACTAATGCAGGCTGGTTTTGGCGTCCAGAATTGATTACTTATATTGACAGGAAATGTTTCAGTATGTGTTAGTCATTCCAAGGAATCCTCATACCATAAATACCACTTGTAATTCATAGTTTGGAAACAAATTAATAGAGCATTATCATGTTTAAAATACTAAAAGCAATGTCAAAATCTCTTTCTGACATATTTTGCCTGTAATTTTTAGAATTAACGAATTTAGTAAATGTGACCGTTTTTACGCTAATATGTATGGATCAACTGGCCATTGCTGAAGGTTAGTCGAATGGAATAGAAAATAACCCATTTGTTTACTCGTGTAAGCACAAGCCGAGTTTGGTAATAATCGTCTCCATGGCAACAATCCGATAAAATGTGATTTAAAACGCGGAAACGCTATGTTCTTGTAGGAATTATATAAAATACAAACAATAATAAAAATTCCGTGGTAAGAATTAGAATCTACATTCTTTTACCCTTAAAATAAATGCGATTTAAAACGCGGAAACGCTATGCTTTTGTAGGAATTCAATAAAATACAAACAATAATCAAAATTCCGTGGTAAGAATTAGAATCTACATTATTTACCCTTAAAACAGTAAAAACCTCGCTTCGGTATCACAATTTTAAGATGCATTGATGCTAAAGTTGTTAGTAGGGGACACACCCATACATAAACACACAGCAGGACCATTTGGAAACCAGCATAAAAATAAATTTTTTAATATTTCCTTATTCCAAGTCTGAGTCAGACTGACGCAGTGTTACCAATAAGTGCCTAAAAATAGCGTCACCATTCTAGGGTTAATAACATGGAAAGAATATTTTCTGCCGCGCCTTTAGTGGGGGCCTACCTTGACGCAAGCAAGAAAGCAGTGGCCACCGCCTGAGGATGAAACAAAGGAAGTGGAAGGGAATGGATACATTTCGCCGTCGCTTCCTTTTCTCCGTGTCCTCCCACACCTCATTCCATCCCCTCCCCCTCTCCCCGATGTATCCGAACTATCCCCACAGCCCCACCACGTCAAATCCCACCCCCTTTTGTTGGCCTGCGACCAATCGTCGGCGACGACTAGCCAGCGTTACAGCGGACTGGAGAGGGGCGGAGGGATGAGAAGGGAGGGGCGGAAGGGGAGGGGGAAGAGGCCGCGTGGGCCAATGTGGGGAGGACGGGAGGCGTGGAGGGAGGCGGACCAATCGTAGGAAGCTTCGGTCTTGGGATGGGTGATGCCGGTGGGGAATGGCAGAGATCCTCTTGTACGTTATCGACCCGAGAGAGAGAGAGAGAGAGAGGAAGTGGGCGAGTGGGAGATTCTTCGTAATATGTATCTCACAAACCGCCCTCTTCTCGTCTTATTCTCCCTTCCCTTTCATATTTATACTATATAACTGCTTCTTGCTTATGATTCCTATATCATTAACATATATATATATATATATATATATATATATATATATATTATATGTATATCCGAAATTTTTATCTACTATTATGTGCATAACCGACTACAAAAATCGAAAATCTCAATGCGGTCTCGAAAAAATTCGTCAAGGTTGAATTAAATATTTAATGTTGATGTATTTCTGAGTGTGCTACGAGACTGGAATTTTTTGTCAAGGTAGAATTCGTATAATAACCGAATAGGAATTCTAGAAATTTTGATATATTAATGTATTTTCCTGATAAAAATTCTTAAAGTTTAAATAAATACATAAATGTTTAGGTACTAGGGGACGAACTAGGGAGCTGAAATTTTTGGGTTATTTAGCGCTTACTGTATCAACGCACATAAAATTTGAAAAATCAACGTTAATTTGTTATTGCGGGCATTAAAATTTTTTAAAATTGAAGCAATCAGATAAATATTGTTGCTCTTCTAGATGTGCTGTAGCATTAAAATTTTACGAGTGTGTAGCATCAGTACTAAACAATGGAAAATGTGTAATATTCTTAAAATTGCAAGTTTTAGGGATTGCTATGGCTCCAATATTGTTCTATAAGGAAAGAACGAAAATCTGTGCAGAGGTGAAAATTTTGAATTAAAAAAAACGTGTAATAATGAAATATCTGTTTGAAAAATTAATGTATTTTCAAGATGAGATGAAATGCTTGCAGAATGCAAGCACCAACTACTTTTACATGTGTGTGTGTGTGTGTATCTTCTCAATTTGCCGTCATATTGCGACCAGTTTTAACCTACGTCTGCGAACTGACTTTTAACACCAGTAAGAGAAATATTCTGAGGTATGAAAGGTTCGAAAACAAAGCAGTTCGGTTTATTACAAACCAGCCAACCCTTGTGCCATTGAGGGAAAATTTCCGCGCCCATAACATTCAACCACTCTTAGACTTGGCCAAGAAATTTGCTGCACGCTTTGTCAAAAAACTTCCCCTAACTAATAACCCCCTGTTATCAAACATATGGCAATATGCGAAACCTAGGAAAAATTTAAATATAGGACCCCCCGTGAAATCTTAACAACGCAAACTTTCTATATCTTTCTTCCTAGTTTTAAATTATATTTTAGTTTGCGGTTTGAAAATTTTTAAATATGCATGAGAAGGGATGAAAAAAGCATTCCTAAAAAATAAAATAAATTAAAAAAAGAAAAATACAATAAAAAAGAAAATAACAATAAAAACGAAAATAACAAAAAAATATTTTATAATTTAGTATACGAAACCCTTCAAAAAATATATAAAATTCACTAAAAATATGTAATATATGAATACTCAAATATTCACTAAAAATAATAAAACGCATAAAAAATACTTTTTCTAGCTCTAATATTTAGATTTATTTAATCTCCCCTTCAAATTCCCTATCTACACACTACTTCATCAGCTAGTGAGTCTGCTATCTCAGAGGGCCATTGTAAAGGGACGAGATCGGAACACTTGTAAGAACGGGTATTACATCCCGGTGAAGCAAGATGGACGGTGCTAAAATCCATCGCTGCCACTAACTACTAAATTTGCCGTCTTCCATTATACTTTCCATCTTCATTCCACCGTTTCCTTTTCGCGTTCGAGGTCTCAGGTGAAGCGTACTTTCCTCTTTTACTCGTGATTTATGCGCGTTACGTTCATCGAATTTTTTCCCCGACACAAATTCTCGAGAGGCTGTGCGTCATATTTCATTCTTCTATGTGATTTCTCTGAAATGTTGTCACATTCTAAACGCCGATAATCGATGGGTTTTCACTTATTTGACGGTAGGTCTTCCAGTTCAACTACAATAATGATGGAACTTCAATGGCGCGACAGCATTCCATTCACGCCCAAGTTTTCTGTGCATATCTAACTAGAACAAGCAGTCTTTTCTTTCGTGACTGAGGAGACAACACGTATTTGTAATTCGAACTGTTGAAAATGCTACATCTCGTCGGCAGAACTGAGAGCGGCGCAGTGCACATTCCAATGCAGAGCTCAAGGTTAACGGCATCGAGTGAATTATAAAATGTTTAGGAAATGTTTTCAGCCACATTAGGTCGGGTTAGTTTCGACCCAAAGCTGTTAAAAACTCTTTGCAGTTGGAAATGAGATTTGAAACTGTGATGAGTTATGCCGAGAAAAAAATCGAAATCAGGAGAAAAATTCTGCCATGGCCTGGAATCGAACTCGGATCTGCGTTCAGAAACGGGAGAATTAATCTGCTATGGTAGTCAGTGGTAGAATATTCTCCCGACAAGTGGAAGACCCGGGTGCGATTCCCGGCCATGGCAGACTTTTTTTCCTGATTTCAAATTATTTCCTACATTCCGGCTTATACCTGTCGAATATAGATCTTATGGTCCATTAATACCATCAGGATATGCTTCTTATGTAACAACCAATATAGATGACAATGGAATCTGGAATCAACATTCGGTACTACAGACAAACCCCGATTTAGCGCCCCCCTTTATAGCGCCATCCGAACATACCGCCCATTAATCATTGTGAACAGAATTTCTATCTTATGATTACATAGAGCAAGAATATACCTCGATCTACCGCAACCTCCGCTTTAACATCGTCAGTGATGGACAATTGGTAGCGCTAAATTGGGGTTTGACTGTATATTAACCGGAATTTATTGAGCAAAACACAAAACAAATATATACAACTAATTGTTTCTTTACAAAAAAATAATTGATTTTAAATTTAAATAAATTGTTTGTTGTCGCTGCTTTGTAAAATCCGTTTCTTACGACGGATATTCAGTTCGCACCCGTAGGAAAACTCAATCACTCTCAATCGAAAACTTTCAAAATATACTTATTACCATCTAAATTAAAATACTATTTGAATGTTACGTCACAGAAATCATCAGTAATTTTTTTCATATGCCGAATCGGCGAACACACACACTCACACAGTACCATGTATGAATTTCCATGGAAACTGTTTTTCATCTGCCATAATGGATCTGGGCCACTCCTCGTTCCGACTTCAATATGCGCCGACTTAAGCTGTCGGATGCTACGCTCTGCATCCAGGCACAAAGAGGCTGACTTCTCCCTCAGCATCACTAATACGATGGCTGTTATATTCCAAAGGGCCTTCACTCGCTTCTCATGGACGGTAATTGAGCGTCTGACGACGAGTGGGAGAAAGAGAACGCGCTTCGGGAGTGGAATGGGGAAGGGGGAGGTGGTGAGGGGAAGGGGAAGGTGGTGTGGGAGGAGAAGAGAGGGAGGTGGTGTGGGAGGAGAAGAGAGGGAGGTAGTGTGGGAGGAGAAGAGAGGGAGGTGGTGTGGGAGGAGAAGAGAGGGAGGAGATAGGGAAGAGAGTTGGAAATAGGGAAGAGAGAGGTGGAGATAGGGAAGAGAGGGAGGTGGAGATAGGGAAGAGAGAGGGAGGTGGAGATAGGGAAGAGAGAGGGAGGTGGAGATAGGGAAGAGAGAGGGAGGTGGAGATAGAAAAGAGAGGGTGGATGTGATAGGGAAAAGAGAGGGAGGTGGAGATAGCGAATGAGAAACATCCTCAAGAATCGAAATGAATTTGCAGCGACGTAATGTTCATATCTTTCGATTCGTTTCATTCATAGCAGGCATCACCGGATGAATTCATTACGAGGCATTTTATGACATTTTTTAAATTCAAACGTGTCCGCAAATATAACGTGTCTGCACCGGTCTTTTCATCGGGCGATCTGCAAAAAATCTTCGAATCGAGCAGAATTTCATCGCAGACCGAAACGCGCGCCTTCGCTTATTCGCGAGATTAATTATTTGTTCGGCGAAATGTCTAGAATGACGAAAAACGCGAGTGCATTCTTTGCTACTTCTCTCTGAATTTGTGAATCACGGCACTCGAAAGCAAGTTCTGGAGGGCGAGGTTTATTATAGTTTCGAGAGAGTTCGGTTTCGCACGAAATTCTGTGCTTTCAGAAGCCGTCACGCGATGTGAATAGGGGGTGGGAGGGCGAGGTGGTTGGGGAGGGCGAGGCGGTCGGGGAGGGCGAGGCGGTCGGGGAGGGCGAGGCGGTCGGGGAGGGCGAGGCGGTCGGGGAGGGCGAGGCGGTCGGGGAGGGCGAGGCGGTCGGGGAGGGAGGGAGCGACAGGAGGGCGAGGTGCGAGATTAAGAAAATAAAGAGAGAAATATGTAAGAACGATATTTTTTTAGAAAATCGTCGCCGTTCCATTTCTAGCGATTCGCTATGACTTTTCGGAACGATTATCGGTTTCGAATATTCCCTCGATGGAAAACCGAAAATAAATCATCGAAATCTCTTGCAGACGGTGACGTAACAATAGGGTGGCCAAATGCCAAATGGCCCGAGGGGGTCTCGGAAGAAGGGGTGGGATCGAATTTTTCTGAATATAGAAATAATAAATATTTTTTAGCAATTTTTCTTTTTTATACTAATTTCTAAATGTCTTTCCAGTTAATCATCATTTTTGACAGCAATTTAAAAAGTCTTACCTTTTCGGCATATCTCTGTCGATTAATAAACGCAACTTGGTAGTTTTTCCTTTGGGTTTAGTTTTAATTGAACATTTGTATACCTTGGCTGAGATGGTGGGGATATAATATTTTGCCGCGGGCTCTTCTGCTCCTAGTTACGTCCTTTCCGAGCGATCGTTTCGATGCGTTTCGTTTCCAATAAAGGCGGCCACTACGAGAATCCCAGAGGAAAATAGGTGGGGAGGGAGATAGGAGGATATAGAGGAGGAGATAGGTGGCGAGAGGTAAGAGGAGGAGATAGGGAGGGAGATAGGAGGAGATAGGGCGGGAGAGGGGAGGCCATAGGGAGGGAGAGGGGAGGAGGAGGTGGAAAGGGAGGTAAGAGGAGAGGGAGGAGTAGAAGATAGATAGGGAGGTAAGAGGAGATTGGGAAGAAGAGAGGCGGTGGCGAGGAAGATAAGAAGAGATAGAGGGAGGGAGGGAGGAGTTGAAGATAGAGAGGGAGATAAGAGGAGGATATGGAGGAGATAGAATGAGAGAGCGGAGGAGGAGACGGAGGGAGGGAGTAGGGGACAGGGAGGGAGAGAGTAGGAGACAGGGAGGGAGAGAGTAGGAGACAGGGAGGGAGAGAGTAGGAGACGGAGGGAGAGAGTAGGATACAGGGAGGGAGAGAGTAGGAGAGAGGGAGAGAGAGAGAGTAGGAGACAGGGAGGGAGAGAGTAGGAGACAGGGAGGGAGAGAGTAGGAGACAGGGAGGGAGAGAGAGTAGGAGAGAGGGAGAGAGAGAGAGTAGGAGACAGGGAGGGAGAGAGTAGGAGACAGGGAGGGAGAGAGTAGGAGACAGGGAGGGAGAGAGTAGGAGACGGAGGGAGAGAGTAGGAGACAGGGAGGGAGAGAGTAGGAGACAGGGAGGGAGAGAGTAGGAGACAGGGAGGGAGAGAGTAGGATACAGGGAGGGAGAGAGAGTAGGAGAGAGGGAGAGAGAGTAGGAGAGAGGGAGAGAGAGTAGGAGAGAGGGAGAGAGAGAGAGTAGGAGAGGGAGGGAGAGAGAGAGTAGGAGAGGGAGGGAGAAAGTAGGAGACAGTAGGAGACAGTAGGAGAGAGGACGAGATGGCGATGAATGGAGGAAAATAGAGGTCTCTAGGACCGCGAGATGTGGTCGAGTGAACCGCGTGCCTCACGACGGAGTGGAACAAGGGTAAATGGCAGATTCTGCCACTCGCCGGCTCGCGTGCGAGAGTGGGCGGATAGGACGAGGGGAGAAATGGTGGAGGGGGAAGGGGTGATGGCTCTATATCTCCCCGGATGCGATCGGAGATCTACTGACTGAGAAGAAGCAGTAGCTACCCGATTCGTGATTGGCCTTGGCAGGATCCAAGAAATCAATGCGTGGAACATATAACAGTTCAAAAAATCTGATGTGGCCACCACATGACTTTCTCCATGCCTGTAATATTTATAAAAATTACAAATAGGTTACATAATAATAAATATTTTAAGAAACTGCGAGAAAATTTTAGACTTAACAAAGAACAGTAATAAACTAAAATCATAGACCTCTGATATTGGATATAGCCACAAAGCTCCAACAATTAAGAAAAGAAAAAGGAGCGTTACCAAGAGGTAACTAAGCGTCAATTGTTAACAATAGTCGTCGGTAGGTGGCAGCTAAAAATATAAGATATCTCTCAAACAATGCATTAGATGGAAATATGTTTTAAACAATGGTTGTAGAAAATTAAATTTACTAGAACTTTTATTCCATTACCTCTTTATATTTATCAAATATTTCAAAATAACGGATAAGTGACAAGAGTAAACACCCACTTCCGGTTGAGCGATATTTACCAAAAACTAATCAGTTCTTCTAATCTTTATAAAAATGTTAAATATAAAATTTCGCGATGACCTGATTAATAGTTTTTGAGTTAGAGCAGCCACAATGAAGCTATCACATACACACAGACATCATCGAGAAAGTGGTCAAAACGTGTTCAGGGGACCTCAAAACGTGTATTTCCGTTGAAAAATCGAAGTCGATTTTTTCAATACTTTCCCCTATACTACGTATACTATGGAGAAAGTAAAAATGACGCTTTGGTCATCCGTGAATCACAACTGTTTGTTTCTACTTATATTTGAACAGGAGCCGAAAATTCGATTAAATTATTCTTCATCCTATGCTTATTAGATTCGGTATTTAAGTAAATTTTAAAATACAGCTTGATTTTACCGAATTCGTGTCGTCGTTCTATCAGGGCTGCCACATGACTTGAAATTATACCGTTTATCTCAACTAATATATCCCGTACTCCTATTGGTTTAATTACGCGACCGATTTTAAACGACTTCATTTACCAGGCTCGACGTTGTAAGTGTGTGTAGGTATGCAAGAATATGACCAGATAAAGAAATACATACATCGGAACTTCCATGAGTCGAACTTCAAGGGAAACGAAAAAAATATTCGAGTTATAGAAAATTAAATATGTTTTAATGATAGGGTAAAATTAATTCACTTCGAGTTTGGAAAATTCGGGTTATAGACGTTCGAGTTATGGAAGTTTCACGTATTTTATGCAAGTCCAACACCAGTCTTGTGAATTACCTTTGGAACAGATCATATAATTGAAATGTTTGCAGAAATATGAAATCGCATTTTGTTAATCATTCATTATTTTGTATTTCCACAAGATTTCTTCATTATTGAAATTTATTAGGGACAATTTGCAAGGAGGGGAGGGAAGTTGTTACTGAAAATTTACAGAAATATTACAGATCTGGAAGTTGTGAGACGTCGCTTCCAGCGCAGCGCAGTGATGGTGAATGTTTCTGTCGTTTGGTTCTCGCCAACCAGGATTTCTGAGATCGAACCGAAAATGAAAGAATTACGTGCTGAGAAGCTGCGTGGCTGAAGATCCTTTTCCTCCATTTATAAATCCTGACACTCTCAATTGCTCAAGGATCGTTCGTAAAGACCACTTCCAACATTTAAGAAAATGTAAATTCAGCGCTCGGGCTACGCTCGTTAGTTTTCGTTAAAAGTCGTCCTAGCAGAATTGCTGTCTCTCCCTTCGAGTAGTTGTTTCGCTTATGCCAGTCTTCGATACGAAAGCATTCCGCGTCTCTTTCCATTATCATCGCTATTCAAATATCTATGCCAAGATGTTCGCGTCGCGTGGAGATCGTCGTTACTTTAGAAATTGAAACGATAGCGATTTGTTTCCACATGTCTTTCCTCGATCAACCTTTGTGAGCCATCTTGTGCCAATTACCGCTGCATCCGAACGTAATGTTAAGAGAGAGAAAATAGCGCCAGAAATGGATATCCCTTGTCTAAAATATTCTTTTGATGAACCTGAATGCATTGAAAAAACATATCATCGCTACCGATTAACGTTCGATTTTTTTGCAAGGGTGACTCTTTTCGTAATGCCTATTCCACCGAAAGACGGTTCTGCGAAGAGGTTCATTCGACGCGCGGAGATCAGGAGAGAACGAGAGATGACGCTTTACGCCGTATCCCCTTCCTTTGTTTTTCCTTGCCCCCCTCCCAAAACGCCACTACTCTCTGGCGCTTTTCTCCCGCTCGCTGTTTGCTTTTTACGAAATCCATTCTTCCTCTTTCTTGCACACCGAGGGGAAACGGGTAGGAAGAAGAAAAGGTAGCAGGGGAGCAAAGCGGTCCAAGATTTCCAAGCCCCCCACCCCCTCCCCCAAGTCTTTTATTATTTGTTGATTATTGATTGATTGATTTCCTCATCTTTCTTCTCGCGGAATAATGGCTGTGAGTCCTAAACATCATCTAAAACTATCAAAATGATCCCAGAACCTCTGCAACGCCAACAATCTTCCATACATTTGTAAAATAGGCCTTGTTCCTCTTAACTAATATATATCGTGTATCTTGTTTGAAAATTTGTCGAATGGATGACATTCCTGAAGCTTACTTATATAACGTCTTGGTAACTAATTAAAACTAATGTTCTTAGGATAACAATTCAGATATTTTACTACATCCGAGACGTAGATGTCGACGCTGTTTATTTTTTGCGTCATCATGTTGAGCCCTAGAATACTAATTATACGTCAAAATGACGTACACTCTTTTTTGAACAAGAATAACTCCTTTTCTGGCGATTCAATTAGCTCCTTCCTCTAGCAGTGCTTCAATCAGTTTGTTGCCTACCGGGAACCAGGCCGGTCGCAAGTTCCACGCTCCTTTTCCGCCCGTACATCTGCTTCGTCGTTGAGTCACTACGTCAATCTTACGTAGGTTTAGTATTAACCGAAAATTTTGTACGTCGGTTTGACGTATGTTTAGTAAAATGCGATACTCTTTAGACGTCGATATAACGTATATTTAGTAAAATGAGACTAATTTCATATGCCGTGTTAACGTATGTTTAGGGAGTTGAGATAATTTTCGGCGTCAATTTTACACACGATTAGTGAAATGAGTAAATTTCACAACTGAATGCTTGGTCTATCTTCGAATTCTCGAATGACTAGTTAATATTTTGCGCGTTTCTTTTTAGGAAAAATGGTGAAAGCTGTACATTATTCTGACCCAAAAGAAATTCTACGCATAATGGGCAAACTTTCCGACGACGAAAGTGGTACGGAAGATATTTTAGAAAGTCAACTTACCTCAGATGACGATAACTTATACTGTGATGATTCCGATTTAGATCCAGACTTTGACGCCGCCAAAGACGATGAGGCGCATGAAGTGAATTTTGTTTTGGCACCTATCAGAGAGATTAAACCCCAGATTTCTTAAACTAGGAAGAAGGGGAAATGCCAACGCGTAAAATGAAGCAGACCATGACATTAATAATATCATTACTTTGAAAGAGCCTAAAATAAATGGAAGGGACGGATTTACTTGGAAGACTACAAGCGATACTCCTTGTCATGGAAAAGCTTCTAGCAAAAATGTTGCCCATATTTGACCTGTACCTACCCAGAATGCTCATCTAGTGATTTTGAAATTTTAATGTGATTATTTTAGTTTTTATAAGGTCTGCTTACTAGTTTTCTAAGATTTTATTTGTTTTAATTAAAAAATTGTGTTGATTTCAATAGTTTATGAACATTAATAGGCACTTACTCTTTGATTTTCCTATGATATAGAAGTTTTTTTTGCATGATTCAATGTTAATACTAACAGTTTTATGATCGTTCTTTTCTTATTTTATAAAATTTTGTTATTATTTGATCATTTGTAATTGTTTACGACATCATTAGTTCCTAGAAGATTTATCATTAAAAACTAGTTTTTGGAGTTTTGATTGATCAAAAATATACCAGAAAATTGATTATCAATAAACACATTGCAGTAAAAGTGGTTTTAAAAATAATCCTGGTGTGTTCGTCAAATTTACGTTTGTTTAGTAGCAACCGCCCTAAAAATAAGATTAGTATTCTAGGGTTAAAGAAATTGTTCCCAATCTGATGCACGCGAGCACCGCTGTGCTCTTTGGCAGCTTGATTGTGCTCTTCGACGATGCTTTAATCTCGTTTCTTAACATCATTAACCCTAGAATACTAAACTTTCGTCTATCAGACTACTCAAGTTACAACAAAAGGACTTTTAACACAGTTCCGATAAAAATAGGATGTTGCGCGTCTGTTTACTCTAAGACTTGATTGGGTTAGAGCTGCGCAAATAATTACTTGTTCCACAACCTGCTTCTTACTACTTCTTTTAGTTGGCAGTCGCCTCTAGGACGGATGTTTAGTAAGTGCGTGAGCTTCTCAACTCGTTCATTATAAGTCGTGATTACAGAAATTCTTCATTTACCTCTCGTTAGAGAACAAACTGGACCTGCATAACCAAACAAAAAACGACCTGAGCTTTTTGTCCCTCCAAGGTGAGAAGAAAGACAAGGTTTTATTGTCGGCGTTGCTCAAGAGCGATGTGTGGCATTCACCGAGCGAACATTTGTTTTGAATGCGATAATCTTACATAAATTACTTCCTATAATTTTATATATTATCTTAAGATATGATTACATCCTTTTGTAAAATAAAATATAAGAATTGATAAAAATATTATCGGAAAATAAATTTTTGAGAAAAGTAGTCTAATAGACGAATGTTTAGTCTTAATGTCCCACCTTGACCATGTTTAGTAGTCTCAGGTTAATTTAGTATGATCAGTTGCTTTCATTCTAAACACATATATGAACTTTAGTAATAACATTGATGTTGGTTTGATTTTAGTATTTATGATAATATTTTTTTCGCAAAAGTATAGGTACTGGTGCTCGTTAGATGTTCTAGGATATAGCTTGGTGTTCGCTTGATACACCAGGTTACAACTAGATGCTCGCCACATGGAAAAGGTTGAGAACCTCTCGTTTTAAGGAATACGAAGAATAGAAAAGGCTCGGAAATGTAAATCGTCAATCAAATTAATGCGGTCAGTTAGCAATGGCCGTTAGAGTATGTAGTGCTCCACTTTTCCGGTCGTGACAACAGTGCAGTACATTGAGAGGCCTAACAGTTGACTAAAAACTAAACAATTGCCCTAAAGCTGTTCGGATATGTAAGTGGAGATGAAGCGATATATATATATATATATATATATATATATATATATATATATATATATATATATATATATATATATATATATATATATATGTATGTATGGCTTTTTGCTTAAACCACGAATAAGAAGTGGAAAAATTGATTTTGAAATGGAACAATTTTGCTGCGTGCATGATTTTCATTTCGCCCCCCCCCCATTTCACTGCGCTCTCCATCTATTCCCCCTCCACCTCTCCCTCCCCCACCTTTCCCTCCCCCACAGGCATCCCCTCCCGCTCAATCTCTCCCCTCGTACCTCCCTCCCGCGAGCCCCTTTTCCACCCGTCGCCCATTCAATCATCCGCCAACCCTCCATCAAACCCTCACTCACAATCCATTCCGAAAACTCAAGTGTTTGCTCCTGCGATCCCCAGCTCGGGCTAAAATGGAGACAGATTTAAAAGCGTGCAGCGGCGTGGGGCGGGGGAAGTATGAGGAGACGATGGAGGGAGGAGGAGGAGAAGAAGAAGAGGGAGGGAGAGAAAGAGGATAGAGGGAGGGAAGAAAGGATGTGGAAGCGAGATGTGGGTTGAAGAAAGGAATAAAAAGAAAGAGTGGGTGAGTGGTAGGGGAGAAAGAAGGGAGGGTGAGGGAGTGAGAGTGGGAGAGGAAGGAGGGGTTGTAAGGGTGTGGGGGGAGGGGGGTTAAGGCGTTCGGAGGGAGGGATCATAGAGCGAGAGGGGTCAAATAAGATGCGTCATGCGGATGACATTTTATTGGGAGAGATTGAGAGTGCGAGCTTTGTGAAATATGGTTTCATTCGTGGGAGTTTCTGAAGTTCTTCCACCATTTTTATGCGTTCTTTGCACGAAGTGAACGCATATAGAGTAGGTTGTTTCCGTCCGTTGGTCCGCATGTTTCAAATCGGGAACCGCTGGACGTACTTGGATGAAATTTGGTATTTGGGGTTTTTGCTAAAATTTGTCGACCGATTCAAATTTTGGTAAAAATCGGACAATAATTAAGACCACTGTACATGTATTTTACAACGTAGTTCGCAAGAATCTTGTTAAATACTCATCTGAAAGAGAAATACTGAAAAAAAGTTAAATAAAATAATTAAATACACATTTTTGTCAAAATTTTTCCTGTAAACCGTAAGGTTTACGATAAATTTAATGAGAAGGCAATTAATGTATTTACGTAATTATATGACTTTCGATCTTTTGTTCATTAAAAAAATAATAATTAAATATTTTACAACTCGAGAACCGCTGGACACGTTTTGGAAGTAGCCCAAAACATCCCACTTCATAGCCCAAAACATCCCACATTTATACAGTACACTACGAAGGTCCCTCAATGGTTATCGCCAAAAACATTCCACTTTTCAAGGCGGGTGAGAGGGGGAGGATTTGATGGTTAACCCTAGAAAACTTATCTTATTTTTAGGGCGGTTTTACTAAGCATACGTAAATTTGACGTAAACCAGAATTATTTTTAAAACTACTTTTATTGCAATGTGTTTATTGATAATCAACTTTCTGGTATATTTTTGATCAATAAAAACTCCAAAAACTAGTTTTTAATGATAAATCTTCTAGGAACTTATGATGTTGTAAAGAATTACAAATGTTCAAATAACAACAAAATTTTCTAAAATAAGAATAGAACCATCATAAAAATGTTAGTATTAACATTGGTTCATGCAAAAAAACTGTATAAAATTGGAAAATCAAAGAGTAAATGCTCATTATTGTTCATAAACTATGGAAATAAGTCAAGGTTGGTGGCTTGGTTAACTTATGGCTCAATTTTATTCAGTGTGATAACTCCTTCAGCCATAAAAATTTAATAAAATCCCGATGCATTTCACCCACTAAGTGGACATTTTCAGGGTTGAACTTGTAACGACAGTCACTGTTGTCACACTAATTATGGAAATAAGTACAATTTTTTAATAATAAAAAATAAAATCTTAGAAAACTATAGGTCTACCGCAATCAAAAGAACATTTTGGGTGTACTATGGGTGTGGCCTAATCCCTCACTCCACTTGGCACCCTCCCCTCTCGCCCTTCCTTACCACACAGGATATCGCTGTATCGGTCTTTTTCTAACTACACTGTTGCCAAATATTTGCAAAACTTCGTCTAGGAAGTCAACTGTAAACAGTGAGAACCGTGAGAACTGACATACTAAGGAGGAGAAGGAAATGCGGCAGACCTTACAAAAACTACAAAAATCACATTAAAATTTCAAAATCACAAGACGAGCATTCTGGGCAGGTCCAGGTCAAATATGAGCAACATTTTTGCTTGACAAGGAGTATTGCTTGTAGTCTTCCAAGTAAATCCGTTCCTTCTAATTATTTCAGGCTCTTTCAAAGTAGTGGTATTATTAATGTCATGGTCTGCTTCATTTTACGCGTTGGCATTTCCCCTTCTTCCTAGTTTAAGAAATCTGGGGTTTAATCTCTCTGATAGGTGCCAAAACAAAATTCACTTCATTCGCCTCATCGTCTTTGGCGGCGTCAAAGTCTGGATCTAAATCGGAATCATCACAGTATAAGTTATCGTCATCTGAGGTAAGTTGACTTTCTAAAATATTTTCCGTACCACTTTCGTCTTCGGAAAGTTTGCCCATTATGCGTAGAATTTCTTTTGGGTCAGAATAATGTACAGCTTTCTCCATTTTTCCTAAAAAGAAACGCGCAAAATATTAACTAGTCATTCGAGAATTCGAAGATAGACCAAGCATTCAGTTGTGAAATTTACTCGTTTCACTAATCGTGTGTAAAATCGACGCCGAAAATTATCTCAACTCCCTAAACATACGTTAACACGGCATATGAAATTAGTCTCATTTTACTAAATATACGTTATATCGACGCCTAAAGAGTATCGCATTTTACTAAACATACGTCAAATTGACGTACAAAATTTTCGCTTAATACTAAACGTACGTAAAATTGACGTAGTGACACAACGACGAAACAGATGTACGGGCGGAAAAGGAGCGTGGAACTTGCGACCGGCCTGGTTCCCGGTAGGTAACAAACTGATTGAAGCACTGCTAGAGAAAGGAGCTAATTGAATCGCCAGAAAAGGAGTTATTCTTGTTCAAAGAAGAGTGTACGTCATTTTGACATATGATTAGTATTCTAGGGTTAAAGGCTGGTTCACAGTGGGGGGACGGTCGCCGTTGGGACATTTTAGACCAAATATAAAAATCCTGTTTTTAATGGGGATTCTATGGAGAAGTCTTAAATGCGTTCACACGTGTAGGGGACTGCCTCGGCACGAACCCCTTAGATCGCTCGAGGAGACAACTTTTGTCCCAAGCCCCTTCGAGTCCTATGCTCTTCGGTTACTTTCGGAAATCCTAGGTGATATCCGAAGTGAGCTTTAATCTTGCTTCTAGTTAGGGCCATCCATAAATTACGTCACGCTGTAGGTGTGGGCCGGAATGCGACCGTGCCGCGACCGAGGGCTAACCTACAAGTGTGAACGGTCTCCGTAAAATTAGTCCTGTCCTTAATAGCGCCCTCAACGTGACCGCCCTGCGACCGTCCCTCCAGTGTGAACCAGCCTTAAGGATCTATAGGTAGCGACCTTAGTTTGGGTGATAGGCTCTCTGACAAATACGATATTTATTCGCTTCAGTGTTTCTCTATGTTCTTGTGACTTCACTTAACAGTGCAGCGAGATCGCTTTGAACTTGAATCACTACTTTGAACATTTTAGTAATTTTCACCCCAAGAAAGACGTGGATTTAAAGTGTTATCTAGTAACAAGGGTGGTGAGTGTTTAGTGCATGATAATAATAAATACCAAAACTTTCGCACTAATAAGAAGACTGGCAATATTGTCTGGCGTTATTACACTAAGAGCTGTTATGCTATGATCACGACTGATTCGGAGAAAATACGATAACCGGGATGTACGAACACGGTCACGGCAGTGTGGAGAGCACAGTAATGGAGAGACAGGAACCATTGCGCTACCCAACCCAACCCATCTCGCGGTCATATAATGTGGGATGTTTTGGGCTGACTCAAAAGTAGGATGTTTTGGGAAACCTCGCATATTTTAATGAAATTTAGTCTTGGGGAGGTTTATTACAATTTTCCGGCCGATTCCAATTTTGGTTCAAGTCGGACAACAACTACGACCACTTTACCTGAAGATCTAAATGTATTTTACAACGGGAACTCGGGAACTGCGGGACGTATTTTGATGGAATTTTGTATATGGGAGGTTTTACTGAAATTTGTCGACCGGTCCAATTTTGTTTAAAATCGGACTACAATAGTGACCACTTTTCATGAAGACCTTCATGTAGCTTACCATGTAGTAGGTACCTCTTTCAACTCGGGAATCGCAGGACGTATTTTGATGAAAATTGGTATTAAGGAATTTTACTAAAATTTGTCGATCTCAAAGAACGCATCTGGAAACTGTGTACCCCGACATGGAATACACCTTTCCGTACTTGTTAACAACAAAGATACGGGAACAATTTATGTGATAGAAATTTTTCAGTATGCGTAATATATCGCTTCATTCCCGTCTTCTGTAGTTCTTCGTCGGGATTGGGACTTCCATGTTTAGGTGAAACCGCCTCTGATGCGGCCTTAAGGGCGGACAAATGTGACAGTTGCCCGGGGCCCCACACAATAAGGGGTTCCAAAATTTTGCAGAAAATACGGAGGAAGTTTTAGGAAGGAAATGGCTTAGATTACAACGATGTATGTATTATTGTATTATTATGAGTATTGCACTAAGATACTTTCGTTTCACTTCGCGGAAAGAAATTTAAATCAGAAACTTCCGACTTGCTTATAGTCGAAGAGGTCCCAAATGACTCTCTTGTCCAAGGCCCCAAGAATTGTAAGATCCTCACAGAACCGGCGAATGAGGAATTTTACGCGGGGTCTGAAGAGAAATCTGCGATTTATGAAGTCCAGATGCATGAGACGGTGGAGAGATCTTCGGTGGTCCACTACTTGGAGAAAGACGTTTAAACCGAGAGAGGATGGTTATTCTAGTCCTGGTGTTTCCCGCATATTTGTAGGCGCAACACCCATTCAAAGGTTAACAGAAGTCTGCGGTACACCAACCCCAACATAAAAAATTCTCGTACTTATATTTTCGATTATCATAGCGTTTGAACGCATTCTCTTGTGGGTACTATGTACGGCGTCATAAGCTGGTATCCCTAACGACCAGGGGCGGATCCAGAACCTTCCCAAGGAGGGGGCGATCGCCCCAATCACCCCTCCCCCGTCTTGATTCCTCCTCTGCCGAAAACCATACATTTTGAAAATCCCTACCCCCATCAGAATCTTTCTTTCCCTTGTCATACAGACTTAATCTTCGGTGTAGAAACAATGGATGTTGCGCGGAACGAATTTAAGAATGCACCTAGAGGAGGGGAACGGGGTCCTCCAAGGGGAGGGCGATCGCCCCTCCTTTGGATCCGCCACTGCTAACGACCGATCAGCATTTCAAAATCGTTGATTTATCTAACTAAATAAGCCATAATTTTTTCGTGGCGTCCCTAGCAGTCAACTGCGTCACCTCGGTTGAGAAATGGGTCTAGTGCAAAGGTCGGCAACCAGCGGCCCCTGAGCCGCATGCGGCGCTTAAAGAACTTGCGAGCGGCCCCCGACAGCAACTCTCCCTAATAAAAAACTTAAAACCTCCCCGAACGAAATTGGCTTCGTAAATAATTTTAATAAAAATTACAGAAAAAATTGTTTTACAGAGTTAATCCTAAAATAAAAAAAATAACGGCTCGAGTTTGTCGCCACCATCACTTCCCATGACTCCGCCAATGACTGCGGCTCTTTTTTATGTTGCGTTTTATATCGTACATAAGTAGAAAAATTTGCTCCCTCTTCCAATTGACCGATCATTTGCTTAAGGCGAAGGAACTGCGGAAGGGATTGCACGAAACAGTTCGTAGAACCGAAAATATTTATTCACTGTTATTTGTTCATGCCTGCTCGACCATGGCGGCCCAGAAAGCAAAAGTAAAGAGGTCGTCAGAATTTGATGTGCTAAGCTGACTCGGAAACTATTATGCATGCATTTGAACTCGGTAAAGGTGCAAAAGCGACAGTGTTTGGGAACATACCGTTTTAGTGTTCTTCATTTCTGTTTGTTGTGTTTTAATCAGGCATTAGATAACGTTGCATGGAATGAATGGTTGCTGTCAAAATGGTAACAGCGGTGCATCAATTTTTAATATTCTGCATTGTATTTACCACTTTAAATTTATCATCGGTTTACTAACAACAACATCATCATCGAAGATTTCCACTGGTTCAATGTCAAATGAATCGAATTGCCAAGACAGACTTAAGTTTCAGTAATTTCTACTGAGCATTTATCTTATTTTTAGCGTTTTTTTCAGCGTCGGAAAGTATTACAAATTTTAACATTCTGTATTAATTTCTTTTTGAAAACCCATCTTCTTCAGCAACTTTTTCTTTACTTGTTTTATTTAAGTGTACGCTTCGCGCAAAACTTTTAAAGTAATCAGTTCTAACCGATTTTCCTTTGATTCTGAATTAAGATTTTATCAATGAATAACAGAACGTGTTATGAATTAGTTTGGATGCATAATCTTATCAGTATACATTGGTCTACGGATTCATTTTAAATAATTACTTAGAGGAATGACTCATGCTCATCGCCATCGTTTAGAGGGATTCTGAGGTGCCCTCCCCCTTCCACTCTATGCAATCCTCCCTCCCATTAACATCAACTCCCCCTTCCATCAAATCTCTTCCTTTTCGTTTTTCTCTAGTCGACCTTGCCCTTTTTAGTGGAGCTATACCATTGCCCTCTGTCGGGAGATCACGGCTGCAGATTGACACCAAATGAAGTCATTTCCTCTGTCCTCGTACCTCTCCCTGCCCTCTTCCCTTCCCTCTCACTCTACCTTCCCCTCCCTCTATTCCCCTCCCTCCCTCCCTTCCCCTCCCTCCCTCTCTTCCCCTCCCTCCCTCTCTTCCCCTCCCTCCCTCTCTTCCCCTCCCTCCCTTCCCCTCCCTCCCTTCCCCTCCCTCCCTCTCTTCCCATCCCTCCCTCTCTTCCCCTCCCTCCCTCTCTTCCCCTCCCCCCTCTCTTCCCCTCCCCCCTCTCTTCCCCTCCCCCCTCTCTTCCCCTCCCTCCCTCTCTTCCCCTCCCTCCCTCTCTTCCCCTCCCTCCCTCTCTTCCCCTCCCTCCCTCTCTTCCCCTCCCTCCCTCCCCTCCCTCCCCTCCCTCCCTCTCTTCCCCTCCCTCTCTCTTCCCCTCCCTCTCTCTTCCCCTCTCCTATCTCTCCTCTCTCTTCCCCTCTCCTATCTCTCTCTCTTCCCCTCTCCTATCTCTCTCTCTTCCCCTCTCCTATATCTCTCTCTTTCCCTCTCCTATCTCTCTCTTCCCCTCTCATATCTCTCTCTCTTCCCCTCTCATATCTCTCTCTCTTCCCCTCTCCTATCTCTCTCTCTCTCTCTTCCCCTCTCCTATCTCTCTCTCTTTCCCTCTCCTATCTCTCTCTTTCTCTTCTCCTCTCCTATCTCTCTCTCTCTCTCTTTTCCCCTTTCCTATCTCTCTCTCTTCCCCTCCCCTATCTCTCTCTTTTCCCCTCTCCTATCTCTCTCTCTTCCCCTCTCCTATCTCTCTCTCTTCCCCTCTCCTATCTCTCTCTCTTCCCCTCTCCTATCTCTCTCTCTCTTCCCTTCTCCTATCTCTCTCTCTTCCCCTCTCCTATCTCTCTCTTCCCCTCTCCTATCTCTCCCAGTTCCCATTATCTAACCCATTCCTTGATCTACAGCGGTCCCAGAGATCGGCAATTTCCTCTCGTCTTCCCATCATTCGTTTGGATGGTCACTGGCCTTAATTTATGGAGCGTCCGACATATTTAAGGACCCCGTACGATTCAACAGTTAAATGCAATCGTAAATGGCTATTATAACATTTGTGATTCTTTATTCGAAGTTGGGAATACGTATTAAAAACAACTGGGGGTAGAAGAAAATCCACGCATGGAAGAAATATGGTCAACAGGTTACCTAATATTTGAACACAACCACAACGCCTTTTGCATATTTTCAAAGTATAATGTGTAAGTAAATTAAAAGGTAACTACTACGTATATCTGAAATTAGATTTTATTGATTCAGTTGAAACCTCAGGAAAGTTTAATTTTTGCTTTGAAAATGTAATTGAGCCATTAAACTTTGTTTTCAATATTCTTTAGGAACGATAGTTGAAGCTCTGAAATTTTTTTTCATCTTTCGCCGAAACATCGCCACTATTTGTAATTTAACGAATCTCATTTTACTGTCGGTGTAATGGACTGTAACTTCATTATGTCGAACAAAAGTTGTACCTACTAGTATTTAATCAATAATTAATTAGGGCTCATGCAGAAACACTAACGAATGTATTCTTTAGGATACTCAAAAGCAAATGAAAAATACTTAAAATTTACTTGCATAACCGTTAAATTATCTTATAAACCTATGTATTGATTATATTTTTAAATTTTATTTGACTATACCTGATTAAATTCTGCTGAATTTAAGTTGCAACGAAAAAAAGGCTTGGTTAACTTCGACGAGCAAAGGTCAAATATTATCGAAAGCCCAATCGTGTACTCAGAAGATGTTTTCTCCGTCGCGAATCATTTTGGAAAAGATTTTGTCGTTCAAATTTTTACTACCGTGTATCGAATTGAATATTTTGCTTCCAATAACTGTTTCTATTATTAAAACGGATGCGGTGCTAATTTAAGAAAGAATGCTTTGAGTCGAGATCATAAACAATTCCTCGTATGTTAATCTCGGTGCATACATTTTAAAGTTAGCTATTGAACCATAATTTCCATTTGAAATGAAATGAATAGTTCGCCTTGTTTACCCTTTCTTAGCTTATTGAAAGAATAAAATTTGATGAGCGTCATTTCACAGATATTCTTTAAATATAGGTTTCTTAGCGTTAACAAGAAGTAACCACATATATTGATTCGATATTATTTTAAACTTAATTGCACGAAGTTAAGTGTATTGCTTCAGTTAAGTGAAATTAATTTACCTTGAAGAGAGAGCCAAAACAGCCTTAGCACGATAAAGTGTGCTTCCATAAATTTTATAAACAATTCTTTGGATACAAGCAGACGTTTAGCGTAGTTAACTGCGATTACGATGAATATACAGGACTTATGGGGCAGAATGTGTATTTGAAAATTCTAGGCGACGACGACGAAGCCTCTTTGCGGGTGTGAACCCAATGGAGTAGGTACTGCGCCTGTACGCATAATCGCTGAAAATTTTGCGTTGCCAGGCTCTCGTATTTAATTATATTTCGAAGCTCGCCAAAAGAGGCGCTGAGGTCAATTCCTTAACACATGACACCAAATATGAGAAAAATAACAAAAGCGAATCTTAAAATAAAGCGTTTAAATCTTAATATAAAGCGTTTGAGGCATTAAGAATTTTGGATACGCTTGACAAAGTACGAGTAGTATTGGAGAAAAAATACCTATCTGAAAAATAAGATAGATTAGATGCAATTCTGCGTCGTTTGAACGTGAAAGGGAGGTCACGTTACACCGCCAAAGTGCGGGGAGAAAATCGTGGAACCATTTCGTACGACAGTAACTTCCAAACAGTTAAATTATTCGCTCACAAACCTACTCATCGAGTGAAGGAGCATATGTTTAACAGAAGCCCGGAACGGTGAGAGAAACGTCCACTCGTTCCAGTTCGAAACGAGCGGCTAGAAAGTAAGTAATCGAAGTAACGGTTCGATGCGAAGGTATGACATTTTCGGCAATGGCGGATAACTAACAATAAGTTAAAAATGTAGAAGTTGAACGAGGAGAATGTCGTATTTCTCTGCTCTTCATCCTTCGAAGAGGAAAGGATTCAATCTCATTTTCCCAGAGATTCTCCAGAGTGCGTTCCGACTTCTTTCCTCGCGCACGTCACTTTCACTTCTTCCACCCCTTCTGCCCACTCCTGCTCACTCCTTCTGCTCACTCCTTCTGCTCACTCCTTCTGCTCACTCCTTCTGCTCACTCCTTCTGCTCACTCCTTCTGCTCACTCCTTCTGCTCACTCCTTCTGCTCACTCCTTCTACCTCCTCCTTCCGGATTCGATTCCAGGAACTATCCTTCCCATTTGATTTATATCCTTTCACCCCTCCCCCTCCTTTCACCCCTCCCCCTCCTTTCACCCCTCCCCCTCCTTTCACCCCTCCCCCTCCTTTCACCCCTCCCCCTCCTTTCACCCTCTCCCCCTCCTTTCATCCCTCCCCCTCCTTTCACCCCTCCCCCTCCTTTCACTCCTCCCCCTCCTTTCACTCCTCCCCCTCCTTTCACTCCTCCCCCTCCTTTCACTCTCCCCCTCCTTTCACCCCTCCCCCTCCTTTCACCCCTCCCCCTCCTTTCACCCCTCCCCCTCCTTTCACCCCTCCCCCTCCTTTCACCCCTCCCCCTCCTTTCACCCCTCCCCTCCTTTCACCCCTCCTCTCCTTTCACTCCTCCCCCTCCTTTCAAACCTCCATCCGCCCCCCCTCTATTCAACTCTGCTCTCCTACCCGTCTCATTCCCAGTGGGAGCAGAGAGGATTGACAGCCAAACCGGCGCCTCAATGCCACTCGGCAAGAGAGAAAGAGGGGGATGAAGAAGAAATTACCATTTTTTTATCAGCGCTTCGCTTTTAGCTGCCGGACCGGTCGCCAAGGAGAGAGGCCTTTTTATCTTTTTTATCGTTCAAAAAGAGCTCTTTGGCGCGCGCTCGCTTGCTCTCATTGCTCGAACCGCTCCTTATTCGCATGCCAACGCCCGTGGGACGCGGTGAAATTTTCTTTTAATTTCAGCGCGGTCTCAAATGGCTCTCCTCCCCTCGAGTCTTCTACCATTTTAGTTTTTTTTTGCCCTCCTCACGAAGCCGCTTCTTGGGATTAATTGAGAGGCGAGCAAAAGTCGTAGGAAAAGTTTATCGAGGTGAAAGTATGAAAAAGGAAGAGGGTGAAAGGGGGAGGCTGTGAAAAGATGCTGCGGTGCTTCTTTTGCAGACAATTCTGGCGATATCTACGAGTGTATGTAGAGAGAAAAAAGAGGTGATTTGGCGACAGACATACATGCACATGGTTGCTTATTCATACGAAATAATTTTCGCCATGCCATCGATATTGCAACCAAAACAGAGAAGTTGCTTGAAAAAATGAGCGTCAAAGTCGAACTTGTGTTGAACGCGAACTTGACGATGCTACGTCGCACACTTGATATGAATAGTTCCTTCTAATATGTATTATTAGCGTAATTGCCCGCGCTTTGCCATGGGTTTAGAGTTGAGAATTATTCGTGCACATATCACTCGGTAACAAACTCAAGGTACTCTCAAGGTAAGTGACCAATATTTCCCTTTAATTGGTATTAACAAATAAAATATAAACTCAACCTCCCCCCCTCTAAGAAATCAAAGTTCTGGCACCGAGGTGCATTTCTTCAACGTCTCTTTAATATGTATACCAAGTTTGAAGTCTCTACGTTTCTTGGTTCAACATTGATATAGGTGGAGGATTCATCAAAATCGGTCAATTGGTTGCTGAGATATCTTCTAACAGAGTGCCTTTCGTCAAATTCGCCGTAGTATAATCGAATATTAATGTACTTGCATTGAAATAAAACTATTTTTCCTTATATTGTGGTAGCTCTGCTTTTTAGATCAGTTCTAAACATGTTCTTTTCGTTTTGCCATTCTATACCCGACCCACTAACGAAATTTCTTATTGAGATCTGTTCAGCCAATACCTTCGAAATTCATAGTTACAGAAAAATTCTAACCTTGATATTGTGGTAGCCCTGTTTAGTCGACCCGGTTGAAATATACTATTTGGGTTATATATATATATATATATATATATATATATATATATATATATATATATATATATATAATATTTATATATTTATATGTAAATGAAATATTATTTTACCTTTAAATGGTAACCCTGCTCTTAAGCTCCGCTTTAAAAACCTTGATTTAATTATGGCATTTTGTAAAAATCATATGTATAAAATTTAGTTGACATCCGTTCAGCCAATTCCTTCCAAATCTTTAATTACTAAGAGAGTTTAAATTTTAATTGTGGCACCCCTGTTTGGCTGATTCGGTTTAAAGATGCTAATATGATGTTGTATGTAAGTGTATTTTATAAGTATTAAATTTGGTTAAAGTTTATGTGGACAATTCATCACAAATACGTGTAAAAAGAAAATTTTCTATTCCTTGTATTGTGGCAGCTCTGCTTTCTATATCTATACTAAACGTCTTGATTTTGTTATTTTATGTTGCATGCCTACTTTATACAAAATTTCGTTATTATTGGTTGGGCCAATTCCTTCCAAATTCATAATTACCGAAAAGTTGAACTTTGCAATTCTGGCACCCCTACTTAGTTAATCGGATTGAAATATGTCATTTGGTCATGAAATTATGTGAAAATTTGGTTGAATTCAGTTTTGCCAATTCCTTCCAAAAGCATAATTACCGGAAAGATTTATTTTGCAATTGTGGCACCCTTGCTTAGTCGATCCAGTCCAAATATGTCATTTGGTCATGAATTTATGTGAAGATTCAATGTACCAAATTTGGTTGAAATCGGTTTGGCCAATTCCTTCCAAAAGCATAACTACCGAAAAGTTTATTTTGCAATTGTGGCACCCCTGCTCGGTCGATTCGTTCCAAATATGTCATTTTGGTCATGTATTTATGTGAAGATTCTATGTACCTACCAAATTTGGTTGAAATCGGTTCAGCCAGTTCCTCCCTGATATATGCGTACGGGCGGACAGACATTGTCGAAATTTGGACCGACCGGTCCATGGGGACCACTGGAAATCGTGAAATTTGGATCGATCCTTGACCCCATTGACCGATTTTTATCCATTTTATGTGTCTCATCAAAACATTGATATTGGTGGAGAATTCATCGAAATCGGTCAATTGATTGCTGAGATATCTTGAAAAACCGACATTTGGACCAACAACAACCCTTGGGCCCACGTGGGCCGATTTGAATTATTTTTGCTACTGCATCTCTCGGGGTCAACCTGAAGCTGCTGCCGAATTTTGAAGCTCCTACGTTAATTTTTTGAAGAATTATGACTGCCACAGACACACATAACTTCTTTTATTATTATAGATCATGCCAAATTTTGATACCATGGGTCGAGTGAATAAAAAATAAGCAAATGCTTATGCTTAAGATTTCCCTCACTTTTTAAGCAAATGCTTAATTTGGGGTGAATAAAAAAAATAGCATTTGCTTTTGCTAGAAAGAATAAGCATTTGCTTATTTTTAGGAATTTTCTTAAGCATTTGCTTAAAATTGTGTGAATAAAACCGAGCTTTTGCTTAATGCTTTAAGCATATGCTTAAACTTTTTTAAGTGATGTAAAGGGCTTGCTAAAATATTTCTAAGTACTCTATTTTCATGATAATTGATCCTAAATATAAATATGGTAATTTATGGTGACACGAAAGGTTAAAAAATACGAGAAAAGTTTCAACAACCAACGGTTATAAAAATTTATATCGTTTCTCTGAAGAAAATGTTAAGTACCTATATTTCAAATCTGTTACTCGGAGAATATCAAGAGAGACGTGGCGGGGTACTGTCTTCCAAACAGAAGATAGAAATATTTTTAAGGTACTTAAGTGATGTAAGATAGAAATATTTGTGGCGTCCAAAATCACTATAAAGGCAAATGACTGGATAAAATTACTATAACTAATTGAATAAAAATACACCCATGATTTGTGATATTATCGAATTCAGTTATAAAAGAAATAGTTAAAAAAAATTATTAATTAACTTTTTTAAAAATATTACCCAATATATTTATGTTTTTAGTTTGAAATTCAACTATGTAAAACTTCAAATGTAAACAAAAACAAGTGAAGGAAGAGTTGCAAAGAGCTTTCTTCCGTAAAATTTAAGCATTTGCTTAAAACTGAGTAGCAAATGCTTATAAGCAAAAGCAAACTTTTATTCACTCAATATGAAGCAAATGCTTTTAGCATTTGCTTATGCTTTTAGCAAATGCTTATGCTTTTGCTTAATGCTTTAAGCATTTGCTTAGTTTTTATTCACTCGACCCAATATGCTATATCGTTTTCTTGATTAGTTGTTTTAATGTTCTCTATCATATTGATTTTTAATGCCCACGTGGGCTCTCTTCTAAAGCGTTGAATGTGGTATTTGACCTCTGAAATTTAACCCTTGATGACGAAAATTATTATTTTATTAGGAAGGTAAGTGCTGTTCAAAAATGTATTCGTACAAGCATGCCCGTTGCAGCTACGCTTGCAATTAATTTGTTGTTAGAAAAGCAAACAAGTAAATTAGGAGAATTTTGTCAATTTAGAAGACTATAATATGAGGAGAGAGGAAACGGTCTATGAGAAAAATTAATAAAAAATAAAAATATTAATTCCCATACTTAAGTACACATATCAGCGCATTCCCGTATTATTTAAGATATGTATACATTTATTATCGGAATAGAAAATGATTTGTAGTTTTACTTACGATTCTTAATCAGTTATTTTACAGAATCAATTTTTAGAACTATAATTGCGCTTGCATGCACTTCGGTATGTTAATCATTCTCACAGCAACGCATTTCCTGCGTTCTACTTTTACTATATATAGCAGTGTAGCATGTAAACAATCTGTCGACAACAATAGCAGTAAATAACATCGAATACTCGCGCTATAAATTGTGACGTGAGTACTCGCACTCGGTCAAATCGACCCATGTGTTTTAAAGCTTAAAAAAGAATGAATAGTAGGCCAGAATATAAAAAAAAGATTTTTAATCCTAAAAATATCTCAATACAAAATAACAAACAGCTAAATTAATTTTAAATAACTCATCAACAATTTATTTGGAAATATTTATTTTTAACCAATATTGGGCTCAAGAAAAGCAAAAATAACAGTAAATTTTGGTCTAAGAAAAGATGTTGTTTTACCTTGTTCTTGATTGTATTAGGAAGGCTTTCCCTGTCGAGGCTTCATACGCACTTACTGAAATACTGCAGCTTCACGGAAATGTATATAATAAGATAAAAAATATTTTTAACAAAAGAAAGCTTTTACAATTTCCACAGCGAACATTGTAAAAGATTACCATGTTAAACTTTTTTAAATTTTATACAAATTTATAATGGAATTCGAAGAAATGAATTACAACATCCATTGTACTTGCCTCTCTGTTATGTTGAATTAGTGTGAAAGAAATATTTTTTTAATTTTTACTGTGGCAGCCCTGCTCTTTAGCTCCGCTCTAAACATCTTGATTTCACTATGGTATGTTGTTTAAATCTTATATACAAAATTTAGTTGAAATCCGTTCAGCCAAGTCTTTCCAAATCCATAATGACTAAAAGAGTTTAATTTGTTATTGTGGCACCCTTATTTGGCTGATCCTGTCCAAATATGCCATTATGGTTTTGTATATACATACGTGTACATAAGACTACTTGGCATTTGTTTTTGGAAAGTAGGCTAAAAATAAAATAAAACTGACACATTGAAGGTTACCTTGAAGTTAGGGCAGGACGTAGGGGGTTAATCGCATCAAGTGGAGTTTCTTTATTTCGACTGGCAATATTTCGTAGCTTATTCCTTTCATTGCATTTCTTCGCAGTATCTCGACTCATGGGTTCGTCTGCCGCGACGGCCGGAATGAACATGAACATGTCCAACATGACGGGTCTTTCGACTTGCGGTGTCACGGGCGAGACGAAGCCGATGCAGTTCCCTTTGGCGCAAAGGAGGAAGAGGAGGGTGCTGTTCACACAAGCTCAGGTGAGTAGTCATTTCATCGCCTGAGAGAAAAAGAGAGAAACTGATTGATGTGGTCTTTATTTGGGACGAGACTGAGACTAAGAAGTCCCATCTTCCAACTAAACCCTAGAGAGAGAGAGAGTCGACGACAAATTTTTGCAATGCATTTCTGCATAAGGTCACACGATGACTGTGGTCGGGAAACAAAGGTTAAATATTCAGAATAATTTCACTCTCACGGCGTTTTTGGATTATTAGTCATTATCCATTTCCAAGTTACATTTTGTCGGAATTAATGCCTGGAAATTTGAAACGATCAATTCTGACATTTTTTTCGGGGTTCAAACTTTTCAAAATTATTACGCAAAACTTGAATTTTTAACATGAAGCATCTTAATGAAAATATTGATATGTTAGTACGTATAAAAAACCTCATGTGTAGCCAAAAAAATAAATATCTAATATTATGTGATAACGGTAATCCTTTTGACCTACTCCTTCATCCCCTCTTTCCCCTCCCTCCCCTCTTCCCCACTCCCTCCCCTCTTCCCCACTCCCTCCCCTCTTCCCCACTCCCTCCCCTCTTCCCCACTCCCTCCCCTCTTCCCCACTCCCTCCCCTCTTCCCCACTCCCTCCCCTCTTCCCCACTCCCTCCCATCTTCCCCCTACCCTCTTCCCCCTCCCTCCTCTCATTCTTTGTCTCATTATTTCAATTTATTTGCCTCCATCTCTCCTTTATTCCCTTCTTTTCTCTCCGAATGTCTCTCTTTGCTGGAAGTCGCGCTTCTTGTTTCAATACAACGAACATATAATGCACTACCATGATGGATTGCCTCAAGAAAAATATAATCTCGCAAATTCAATCGTTGTAGTGTGATGATGAGAATTAAACGCGACCAATGGCGAAGAATATGATACTGGCGATTTTTTGATTGCGTTGTGAAACGTACTTAATGCCTCCTACAGCTAATAACCATAAGAAACCTTCCCAATCATAGAGAGGGAAGAAGAATGGCGGTGGAAGGGTTAGGGAGGCAGTCAGGAGGTGGAGATGCGTGGCTCGGACCAATGGGGAGAAGCAACTGTCCTCGTGAAATGAATGGATCTTAATGACAATTCGCCCGATGAGTCTGAGAAGAGAGAGAGAGGGAGGAAGGGCGGAGGGGAGAAATGAGGGGGAGAAGGGTTTTTAAAGGATGCAACTGAATGATTGAGGGGGGTTACAGAACTCGCAAATAAGGAAGGCGCCCGGCGTATAAGACTCGAGACTTAATGTTCATTTTTCAGCCCTTGTGTCTTGGGCGTGATCTCAACCCGTGCCTCGTAACCTCCCCTCTCCGCCTCTCTCCCCTTCCTCCTCTCTCCCCTTCCTCATCCGCTTCTCTCCCCTTCCTCCTCCGCCTCTCTCCCCTTCCTCCTCCGCCTCTCTCCCCTTCCTCCTCCGCCTCTCTCCCCTTCCTTCTCCCCTTCCTCCTCCGCCTCTCTCCTCCGCCTCTCTCCTCCGCCTCTCTCCTCCGCCTCTCTCCTCCGCCTCTCTCCTCCGCCTCCCTCCTCCGCCTCCTCCGCCTCTCTCTCCTTCCTCCTCCGCCTCTCTCTCCTTCCTCCTCCGCCTCTCTCCCTTCTCCTTTCGTCCCCTCCGTGTTCCAACTCCCACGTAGATTCCCGGGCCAATGAATGTGGGAGGGAGGCTGCGAGACAACGCCGTGGGGAATGTCACAGTGGCGCTATTCAGACGACTAATTCACGAAAGAGAGACTCCGAGAGAGCGCGGCCAGATTGTCATTTGCTGCATTGCAGGCATTAATAAGTCTCCATCATTATTAATAGAAAATATGGCGTTTATGAGGCAATCGTCCGTTTTAATCAGTTACTAGCTAATTTATTAATTTTTTCACGCGTAGAGGCTAACTGAGAAACGTGAAGCATAAACAATACTTCTAAGTAGGTGAAAGAGAGATTCTTTGACGAGCAGTGGACAGAAGGCTCCGTTCATAACGTGAAGAATGTGCTAGAGCAGGGGTGGG
Organism: Tanypteryx hageni; assembly: GCA_028673005.1. Lineage (NCBI taxonomy): Eukaryota > Metazoa > Arthropoda > Insecta > Odonata > Petaluridae > Tanypteryx > Tanypteryx hageni. The sequence continues at coordinate 83,576,122 of CM054114.1, read as the reverse complement.
CAAACTAAGGTCCGCGGGCCACATGTGGCCCGCGATGCCATCATGGAAGCGAACCGTAATATAAAATACAGCTTATTTCATATTTGTAGCTTAAAACTATGACCGGAAAGCCTTTTCCAGTGATGTGTAATGTAGGGATAACATATTATTGATTATTGATTTTTATTAACAGGATCCCTCGCATTTTGTCAAGTAACTTCCGTTGTGAGCCTCAACTCTGAAGCGTTTCCATCTGTTAATGCGGCCCGCCTATGAAGCTGCAATTGTTAATGTGGCCCGCCACGTAAGAAGTTTGCTCACCCCTGTGCTAGACCGTCAATACTACTTCAAATTATGAATGCAATACTTACTAATGCAGACAACTCTCGGTCGACGAACGACATGCGTTCCTGAAAATCGTTCGTAAAGCGAAAATTCGTCGAACGATCGTGATTTTTCCGTTGTTTCCTCCGTTAAATTCCAGATGCGTTCCATAAAAAAGATTTTTTATTCTTGAATTAATTTCTTTAATTAATTCGTAGCTATTAAAATGTCTGTCAACGCAACTACAATATTAGATCAACTATAAAACCGAAGCAACAACGATTGAACAGAAATATGTACAGTGCCATCTATTGTATGATACGAGAACATTCAACTTTTTAATGAAAAACAGAACCTCCCAACACCGTCAATAAAGAATTAAAAATTCCTCGTGGTTTCAAGATCTCCAAGAAAATAATTAACAAAAAGTTGATCAGTTATGAGAAAAGTACGATAAATGTGGCCACGGCAATGGCTTGAAAACAAATCCTCGTGATGTGACGATTATGTATGAACCGCAAGAAAACGAATGCGACCAAACGTAGTCAATCCAAGTCACGGACTGAAGTATAGAATGGCCTGGGAAAGACTGCATAGTGCACTTCCTACTTATCGGCACACGAGGTATTTCAAGTCTAACAATAAATGAATATTTGTAAATATATTTTGAGTAACAAATAGCACGTTCGGTGAAGTCATATTAAGCCTCTCAAAAAACGCTGGCGATAGGGAAAATGCGTGATAAAGTGGACACACGAAGAATCCATTGGTAAACAAGACGGTCTTTCTGACCCCAAGAGCTTTCGTAAACATCCGAGTCTCTTCGATCTGAGTTGGTTATTTTTTATTTAGTTCGTTAAAGCGAACATGCGTTCAACAAATGTCCGTTGAACGAGATTTACCTTTTGATGGAAGTGCTGATATTGTTTTCGATAACAGCACCTTTGCGCTTTTGATGGGGCGATTTTGTATGTTTCATAAAACCAAATGTTGGAAGAGAATTTGTAGGAATCACAGATTCGTTATTAAATGCGAGAAAATAAAATAACCGATTCACGTTTTTCCATATTCAACCGTAACTTTTACTGTAAATAATAACTTGCTGCTCATTGATAGCCACCGACTGCCTTTTCATCGATTACTGTCTTGTCGACATCTAACAGAATTAGAAGATAATTTAGGGATAGCGTAGTTTTGCTCACGAAATTTTTCACCAAGTTTTATTATTCGAATTCTTCTCGATTTTCCGAATATGCATTTTTTATTTATTCAATAATTCCACATACGGCTTTTGTAGCCATTTTACAGTGGAATATGTTAACAATAACTATAGACGAACACATACATCCATGCCCTGGATGGAGAAAAAACCACCAAGGCGGGATTCGCACCCGCGACCTTCGGATTGGAAGGCGAGAACGTTACCCCCGCCACCACCGAGACCGACATTGACAATATGTTGGAATTTCGACCGAATAAAAGCCGTTTTATTGATGTCTATTACCATTCGAAGAATTTGTTCGCGGTCATTAAGACGGCAATTTAACAAATTACGCGTTTCAACGTGTTTCCATATCGAGCCGTGTCCCTTTCGAATTGAAATACCTAAACGAGCGTCTTACAAAAGCCATTTTATTTCCGAGTGGAGAGAGCGTTGGTTTCCGCCCATTTTTATTATAAACCACACAAAAGTCTCGAGGCAGAGACGTTCGGATGATGGAAGGAAAATGCCCCGAAGAAGTTCCGGCGTTCAATCATTCGATTCAAGCGATGGCTATAGACGGGAGTGTTTGTGTGTGATCGGGAGGGAGGGGGCGGGGGTGCCGTGGAAGAGGGAGAAAGGAGCGGCGGGAAGAGGGGCGTGGATGGGGGCAATCGTGACAGATGAGGGCGGAACCGAACGAGGAGTTAAGGGTTGGATGCAATGGAACATGAAGGGAACGGGGAGGTAGGAGGTGGGGTCTTTGTTGGTGCGCACGAGGGGGGAAACGTCTGCACCATGAAAATGCAAGTCGCGACTCTCTGGTCCACGGATCTAGTTTCTTCATCGGAGCTTGAAGCGCCTTGGATTTTCCTAGCGCAAACGTTCGCTTCAGCGAAACTCGTTGTGTTAAGATTTGAGTTAGATCCGCTCTAGAGTACGAATAAATATTGGTCGATGCGAAAATTCGATTGAAATGGATCGGTGAAGTAGTTCCAGTTACAATCTAACTCGTGTTTCGAACGTTTATGCGAGATTAAGGAAGTTGAAATTAAGGGGCGTCGCGTGAGGTGAGTTGAGAGGGGACCACTTGAAGGAGAGTTTTTTCTCTCGAGGCGCCACTGTCGCCGCCGATCTTCACCTGTGTCGCGAATTGGGGTGTCATTTCGTCTATTTGGCTCAGGCGGCACACAAACATATATTTATGCAACATAAATCAAAACACATTTCTTTGACGTCAATTTTTAGCATCGACAATTAGGTACATGATTAATAAAACGTTCTTTAACCATGAAATGTAAAATCACTATCGATATGAAGTGATCCGAATGAAAACTTGGATCTCTGGAAAGATCGCGATATTTCGGTGGAATAAAGAAATTGAATGTCAAGGTAAATGTGCGTAGTCCGGTAAATGTGTACATTTCCCGGTAAATGTGCACATTTACCACCAAGTTCGGTAAATGTAAGTATAACATACTTTTACCGATTGGATTGGGGAAATGTACACATTTACCTATAGACACTGGTAAATGTGGATAACTGTCGCAACACAGGCCACAACATGGCGGCGTCGCGAACATCTGTTGCAGTTTAGAAGTACGGTAAATGTGCGTTTCCAGTAAAAGTGTAAATTTCCTGATAAATGTGCACACTAACTAAATTAAATTTGAACATGAAGGAATATTTTACTCGGCTCCACCGGGTTGGATGAGTTAGTCGAAGTGTTTTTGGTCCCTCCTCACGTTCACTGTGTTCCCCCCTCGGGTTGGAATCGTTCATCTTATTATATACCAGTGGTAGGGATACGAAAAAAGTATCGATACTTGACTCATATCGGTAATTTCCTTTCGATACCAAGTACTTTTGTACTCGATTCTTTTCTTTCGATTTTCTAGTGACATCGGCACTTTCGGCCCGATACTTTTGTGGTATCGATACTTTTCATTCGATACATCATATGATTACGGTATCGATACTTTCGTTTCGATATCGTATCCCTAACCAGTGGAGCCGGACCCTTGATTTCTGTTATAAATTAACGTAATTATTCAAGTGTAGCATTTTTCATTCTTACTTACTTCCACATTTACCAAGGCACATCGGTAAAAGTGCACATTTACCGGGAAACGTACGGATAATACGTATTTCTGGAAACTTAAACTTGCATTTATCGACCTTGGTGGTAAATGTGCACATTTACCGGTAAATGCACACATTCCCCGATTACGTACCTTTATCGTAACCCATGTCTTGACAAGGTCGGGGAGTGTGTGTGTGAGAGAGGTGCATTCAGGAATGGGGTTTTCCGAAGGCCCTCTTGAGATCGCGGCAGCACATGTAAGCATGAAATAAGGTGAGAGTTATTAGCGAATTGAACTCCAGCCCATTGATGAACTGATGAGTAAAAAAGTTGATTTAGTCCCTGGTCAAGTCGAGACTCGAGGCTAATCACGAAACACCCTCTATGTGACGTCATAGCATTTGAAGATTCGATGGAGGAAAGCGCGTCGTACGCTTTAAACGTGATTCGATCGTAATACTTGAGCAAGGAGAGGATCTATACTATATGGTAGATAAAAAGGGCATTGGGACGGCAGGGACTCTCCCCTTGGGTCCAGAGGGGGCGTGGGTGGTTTCAATGGTTGTATTTGGAAGTGGGTTCGGTGCGGGTGGAGTGGCGGATGGGGAGGGATGGAGAGAGAATGACGCATACTTCCGGTTAACCGTGGCCTATCACGTTTGGGGGCGCGCGGCCATTTTGAAGTGAGTCGGCCTCCTGATGCTGGAGTGAGGGGGGAGGTGGAGAACTACGGGTGTAGGACTCCTTTGTCCCCCTGACGGCGGCTGGGGGAGACAATCGGCGACGCGGCATCGCAGTCAGCTGTCTCCATCCTCCCCCTCCGTTTCCCTCCGAATCCATTCTCCCACTTCCCCTTTCCTTCCTACTCGCCTCTTCTCATTCCTCTATCTCTCTCTCCCCCCCACCTCTTCTCATTCCTTTCTCTCTCCCCCCCACCTCTTCTCATTCCTTTCTCTCTCCCCCCCACCTCTCTCTCCCCCCACCTCTCTCTCCCCCCCACCTCTCTCTCCCCCCACCTCTCTCTCCCCCCACCTCTCTCTCCCCCCACCTCTCTCCCCCCACCTCTCCCCCCCCACCTCTCTCTCCCCCTCCCCCTCTCTCTCCCCCTCCACCTCTCTCCCCCCTCCCCCTCCCTCCCCCTCCACCTCTCCCCCCCTCCACCTCTCTCCCCCCCTCCACCTCTCTCCCCCCCTCCACCTCTCTCCCCCCTCCACCTCTCCCCCCCTCCACCTCTCTCCCCCCCTCCACCTCTCTCCCCCCTCCACCTCTCTCCCCCCTCCACCTCTCTCCCCCCCTCCACCTCTCCCCCCCCCTCCACCTCTCTCCCCCCCCCTCCACCTCGCTCTCCCTCCACCCCGCTCTCCCTCCACCCCGCTCTCCCTCCACCCCGCTCTCCCTCCACCCCGCTCTCCCTCCACTCCGCTCTCCCTCCACCCCGCTCTCCCTCCACCCCGCTCTCCCTCCACCTCTCTCCCTCTCCACCTCTCTCTCCCTCCACCTCCCTCTCCCTCCACCTCATTTCCCTCCACCTCCATCTCTCTCTCTCGAAATGTTTGCTGTATTATCATTTTAGGAGATCCATTGATAACAACGTTATATTTGGTTTTATGAATTACCAGCATTTGGCAATGGCGCATGATATGATCGTATAACATGTTCTATAATCAACTATAGTTTATTATTGTTATTTTTGTACTACCGCTCCTTTTAATTCTATACAAATAATACGTCCTCATCCTCTTTCTCCATTTCTGCTCATTACCATTCTCTTTTCCTTCCTCCACCTTACTACTCAATAGATTCAGTTGATATGTTATAACAGGGATGGCAAATGATTTTTGTGTCGCGTGCCAAGAAAGTTATGTGAGTCATCAGAATTTTTTTCGCGTGACACAAGTCGATTCATTCTTTAAGAAACTTCATATTTTATACAGAAAATACAAGCTTACGCGTGCCAAGTAAAATCGCATGCGTGCCACTTCGGGCACGCGTGCCACGTATTTGCCATTCCTGTGTTATAACTAGACTTGGTAGAATTCGACGTATATTTTTTTTAATCGACGATTTAAATCCACTTATTTTCCCGAGAAATTTCCGACGAATTTCGACGCTTAAAATTATTACTTGGTAGTTTGACGTTAATTTTTTTGAAAATCGGTTTATTTTCCAGAGAGATTTTCGACAAATATCGACGCCTCAGATAATTATTACCTACTACTTACATATATCTATGGCTGACAGTTTTTGGCGTTTCAATTCTTTATATTTCGAAATTCTATGCAAAATTTCGTTTATTTTTCAATACTTGGATTATTTATTTAAATTTTTATAGGAATTAAATATTTATGTAAAGATAATTCAAACTTATATTATGTTCTTCATAAATTTTATTTTATTTATGCGCATTTACACTTCTCTTTGTAAATGTTAATATTTAAAAAACACTCGATAAAAAATTTCTTAAAACATTATTTTAGCTTTTAATATCAAAAAGTGCACAATACAAAATATACAAAATAAGAATTATATTTAAATCGCTAATTTGAGCTTTTTACTAATTACATCGTGACTTTTAACCAAGAAAATCACATTTAAGGCGGCCAAGAGATTTCGCGTGCTTTATTTTTTATTTATGACAAAATGTCTAGGAACTGACTGTAGTACGGGAATCTAAATCCGGTACACAACGTGTTAATGCGACGTATGCACAGCGTAGGACCAAGCTTACCTCTTTAAGTAACAAAAATAGTGCAGAAAAAAGTTAATTGTGCGAACACGAAACGATATTTCTTGTTCTTGTATTTTCACTCCTTTCCTTACAAATTTTGCCAAACGTGATGATTTCGACTACTAAACTATACGAAAAAACATATATTTATTATATGGTCCAGGTCCGAAGATCGTAGGTCAATTATTTCTAATTTTAATTTGCAAAAGAGTAAAAGCCTGCTAGTCGAAAACACGATTTTTACGTGTTGTCTCGTGGGAAGTAGAAATTATCTTTTGGAGTCGATCTCGAGTCTTTTCTTGGGGATTTTTTTCTTAAATGGCGTTTGCTATAAGAATTAAACATTCTTTCCAAATTTCAATCTTCTACCCCGTGAAAAAATTTGTCAAAACACGTTAAAATATCGCGATCGAGCTTCAGGTTTCACTCAATACGGATCAAAGCAGCGTTCCGGAGGACTGACAGACTAACAGAATAAGGATATTATGTACATAATAATTATGTCAAGAATGATATCGATGTATATGTGAAAAGATGCACAATGTCCAGTAGCAACATAAGATGTCAGGTCAATCGATCTTGCGTTGGCGATGTCACCCACCTACTCGGGCATACTTGAACTGCGCAATGAGTCTCAACGGAATAACGTGAAGCCTCACTTAAGTGTAAACGGAGTCTTGAAATTTCGCCTTCGTCTCTTCACAGGCTACCTGTGTTATAACTGAACATGTTTCATAACTCGGTAAAGATATGTTAGCACATAACTGGGCGACGTAAAACTGGGATTTCTTGTATGTAAACTTCGCTCCTCCAAACATAGCCCGGTTCATCATTCCCGGCATTGAATGCGATTGCAATCAATTGCAGTAGCGATGTTCGTCCCTCTAAACAATCAAGTCTTAAAATTCAAGCATCATTGATGATAGATTTAACTGCATTCTTGGGTATTCCTATATAGTCGACGTCATTTGATTACATGAACCATTCTCAACCTCCCCGCCTTTATCTCAAGTAGCGGAAAAACGATCATTATAAGCGTTTCTGTAGTTTCTCGAACAATAAACTCGTTCCAATCAGTGCCTGGACAGTCCCGGCGAAGCCTGGAGGCCAGCTAGAGTTTGAATGTCGAGAGTTTTCACTTGTTATTCTTGAACCTTACCCCATGCAAGTGACAATTTTGAACCACCTTTCATATACTGGTAGGGCTATATAACATCGAAATTCAAGCATCTATACAATATATCAAAGACCACGAAACGAGAAGGAAAACACAAAAGACCCAAAGTAAACAGTACATGCATAATCCACACGAAGGGAATAAAGTGCAAAACAATTAGGAAATACAATAGGTCAGAATAAGAAAAGACAGGATATTCTTTCTTAGACATGTTCTTTTAATTAATATTCCTGAACCCACTTCTAATATGTGGGAGTTTTCCCTCTCGATCCCACGGAATAAGTTCACTTATAGTGGAGCTCTGGAAAACATTAGTCCGGGGGATCGCGCAGTCCTAGCTATGCCACCGGGTCCAACAATCGCGTTAATAATACGTGCAGAGAACTGAAATTCATGAAGAGAGGCGTGTCTGATCATATGAATGGAATAAGCGATTTCTTCGTCTGTCAGACGGGTCTCAAACTCTCATTGGTGCGCGGGCCGCATTGAGGCTTCGTACCTGATCCGCGGGCCGCATTAACTTCTTTCCCAGTCACCACACCTTTGTATATTCTTTGTACATTCACTCCTCTTCCACATTGTGAAAAATCGCACTATGTCTATGTTGCGGTCTTAAATCCATTCATTGTAGAAGTACTAGATTATAGGTATGCCGCAAAGATAAGAACATGCGCGGATTTCGGCCGCGCACGGAGGGGAAGTACCTCCGTCACGGACGGGAGTTCCCTCGGTCATCTTGATTCCCCCCACCTCATTACTAGCCCGTCCTTCTCCTCCTTAGGTTGTCAGTTCTCACTATTTACATTTGCTGCCTAGACGAAGTTTTGCGAATAATTGGCAACAGTGTAATTAGAAAATGACCGAGACAGCTATAGCCCGTGCGGAAAGGTAGGGCGAGAGGGGAGGGTTCCAAGTGGAGTGAGGGATTAGGCCACACCCACTGTACACCCAAAATGTTCTTTTGATCGCGGTAGACCTGTGGGCGTCAAGTATTAGTCCCTATAGACCAGTAACAAACCCGCTGGCAGTAGGAAAAGCGTACTTCTGTACACCTACTGTATACATAAGCTAAAAAGCTTTAACTTGGCAGTGCGGAGTAGGCACATTTACGGTAGGACGAGACTACCTCGAGGCGGGACGACCTATAAAGGAGTTGGTGTTTAGGTGTGGGTATTTGATGTGCAAACCAACATTGTATTACTGCTCATAGGCTCTGTCGTCGGCTCCCCTTTAAAATTTCTTATTCAACATCCTTCCCTTCCCCTCTCACGCGTCTCCGACTGCCACCTTAAAGCGCGCAAGCTTATACAAGATGTTATAAATGGGAATGAGCATTAAACTGGGTATATTTTAAAAGTTATTTTTATACACTTCTCAAATTGTTTAAACAGACCTGCGTGAAATACTTTCTAAGAAACACATGCGAGTCGCCACGCGGGCGCACGAGGCCTATAAATCACGGAGAAGCGATGGGCAGCGGGTGAGGAGGCAGCAAATGTTGGGTGGATTTCTAGGCGAGGAGTAGGCGCTCCCAGAACGCGTCTTTGGTGAAGTGGGGAGGACAGGTATCCTCCCCCATCCCCGTTGGAGCAGGAGAATGGAATGTCGTACGGATGACCGGAAGAAACGCGATTTGGATTGTTTCATTTGGTTAAATTTCAAGGGACTTTCAGATAAATCGCATTAGTTAAGGTATTGTTCAACGCAACTTTCTTCCTTTCGGCTCTTATTGTATGTTTAAGGAATTCTCGGCGAAATGCTACAAATTTTTATTTTGTTTAATTAAAGAATTGATTTCGTAAATAGTCTACTCTTAATATTTTATTAGATAATTCCTTATCCGATCCAATGACGAAATTCCGTTCGAATCGCTCTCTTTCCGCTGCGCTAAATGGAATGAATAAATTATTTCGTGTTCATAAAATCTAAATCTGATTTTTTTGTGGCGTTGCATGTTGCAGCGGCCTCATCGGTGAATGCAACTTCTTCCGTTTTGGACGTATGAATGCCGTCCGCTGAAATGACATTTGAAACGAAAAAGTGATTGAAGTTGCATGTTATGAAATAGTTGGACTTTATTTTATAACGAATTTGCCTAGAAAAACTACGGAAATTATATAGTTTGATCGCAACACTTCTGTTTTGCAGGTGTACGAGTTGGAGAGACGCTTCAAGCAGCAAAAGTACCTGTCTGCCCCCGAAAGGGAGCATTTAGCCAGCTTAATTCATCTTACGCCTACGCAGGTAAAAATATATCATATTAATATGGAATTTTATTTAATATTTTAAAGTGTACCGAGAAGTGGGGAAATACTTCTATACCAATTTGTCTCACATTCGCAATTTTAGCTATTTCGCTCGGTCTTTCATTTTACGAATATCGCTTCTTGAATTGGTCACGTCAGGCTGGAGTCTTCTTTCATGGATTAATCCAGTAATCGTAGCAAATAAGTAATAAAAAAAGAGCAATGATCCTTTTTCAAATGCTTAAAGTTATAGGAAACCCCAGAAATAATTCGCAGCAGTTTACATCTGGAATGTCTACATTTCCTCGCTATTCGGAATTTATCCTATGTAAGCATTGTATCAACGGAAAAGGAAACGCTGTCGAAAGCGCTCTGAACCCACACTTCAGCTAGATAACCCCGCCTGCTATTTCGGTTAAACCTTTTTTTACGAGGTCTCCGTGTTATGAAACAAGTAAAAAAATCCCAAAAGGGGAGTTTTATGTAAATCGGAGAAAGAAGAGGGCGTTATTGGGGAAAGTGTAATGGTGTGATAATCGCCGCGAGGTGTATTTGAGGCTTAAAGGCGGTGACTTATTGTAGCACCACGGTGTGTGTGTTTGTAGTGGGATTACCCTTAAACCCCCTGCCGTCTGATAGCATTGGCGGGGCGCGGGATTATCTTCCCCCCGGCGTTATAATGAGGCGACGCCAGCGCCACCCCGGATGCGGCGGCGAGAGGGGGCAACGGAAGGGGCCGTGCCTTTGTTGGTCGGGTGCTTCCGATCTCCCCCCCCCCCCACCGCAGTTCGCCCCCTCCCTCTGCGACCATTGTTGCCGCCCCCCCTTCTCTCGCCCCCGCCTCCAGCGCCCTCTCCCTCGTTTTTACCCAGTCGGTTTATAACGAGGGGGGGAGTTGTGCGCGAGTTATAAAGGACTTGGAGGCCAAGATGAAAGGGAATTTTTTTATCGCACTTCGCGAGTGTGTGAGCGGGGGTGTACACTTTCTTTTTAAGCCTAACAGGAAGGAAGGAAGAGTTGAAAAACGGACTGCTGCCAACATTTCCGATATTTCGCCCTAAAGTCCGCGTATAAGTTTAGATTATCCCATTTCTGTCAACTTTTTCGCTACTCCGTTCCCAATGACACTTTTCTGCGTGCATCAATATAGGGGGTCAGTAGAACTCCGCAGTAGTTAATGGTATTATCAATGGATTCCCGTGTTTCCTTAGCCCCACGCATAGTATAATCAGTTATAAGGTTTTAATTAATAGCGTAGAAAATGTTTTTAAAGTGAAGGTATGCATCAAATAGACCTCTCGACCTGAAGGTTTTCAGAATATAATAAAATTGAAATCGGTCAAACCGTTGGCGAGATATTGTGTTTTTTTGTAACCGGCTAAGGTCTGCTCGACGTAGTTGTAGTGGTTGATGTTAAGGTGGCGATGCTAGCGGACATTAGTAAAAGGAAATTGCAGTAGCTGAGCTTTACGGTAACGTGACAGATGGCTAACTACCAAGACAATATTTAATCTAACTAGTCAGTCGATTTATCGACGGGCAACTACTAATAAGGTTTTAATTTTCCAGAATTTATGCATTTAGCATGCGATACTTGCCAATGAATCGTCGAGCAGTTAGTTGCCAGACGTGTCCGCCCCTTCGTCCCCCTTCCCTGCCCCTTCGTCCCCCTTCCCCCTGCCCCTTCCCCTTCCCCCTTCCCCTTCCCCCTTCCCCTTCCCCCTGCCCCTTCCCCCTGCCCCTTCCCCCTGCCCCTTCCTCCTCCCCCTTCCCTGCCCCTTCCTCCTGCCCCTTCCTCCTGCCCCTTCCTCCTCCCCCTTCCCTGCCCCTTCCTCCTCCCCATTCCCTGCCCCTTCCTCCTCCCCATTCCCTGCCCCTTCCTCCTCCTTCCCTAACCCTTCCTCCTCCCCCTTCCCTGCCCCTTCCTCCTCCCCATTCCCTGCCCCTTCCTCCTCCTCCTTCCCTGCCCCTTCCCTGACCCTTCCTCCTCCTCCTTCCCTGCCCCTTCCCCGCCCCTTCCTCCTCCCCTTCCCCGCCCCTTCCTCCTCCCATGCCCCTCTCCCCTCCCATGCCCCTCTACCCATTCTTCCCCTTCCACCATCATCCCCTTCCACCATCATCCCCTTCCACCATCATCCCCTTCCACCATCATCCCCTTCCACCATCATCCCCTTCCACCATCATCCCCTTCCACCATCATCCCCTTCCACCATCATCCCCTTCCACCATCATCACCGTCCCCATCCTCCACTTCCCCGCGTTCCACGATGGAGTACTTTATAGCAAGCCCATTAAAACGGAGGAAAAGAATCGTGGAGCGGAGGGTCTTTCGAGAGCGTAGCAGAAGTGCTACAATTAGCCGCCATTTCCAAAACAATCGAATCCCTCCCCTTCCCTCTTCTCATTGTAACTAAATGACGCCTCCCGCTCCATCGGGTGCTGGCGCTGACATCTGGACGGCGTGGCCCGTTCGAGGCTTGCGTTGCTAGGCTCCCGTTAGCGCGTCAATCCGTGATGGGAAGGCCTGTTCCTTCTGGTTTAGGAGGTTGAGGCGTAAACACCCTCCCCTCTATTCCGATTTGGCGATGCGGGCAGCTCTGGGAGGGTCGGGGGTCAAATGGCTCCGTGGGATGGGTTTCAAACTGCCTGTTGGCAAGCCTACCATTCCACCTGGAGGGACACATTGGTTCACTGTTTGTGTTTTTTACGCCTCTCAGACCATTCGATATTAATTGTAGCAAAACATTTTCCCTCGTTATTCCAAGTCTACCTTGTCTTGAAAGCCTTAGCAGTGTGTTTTCCAACTTCTCGGAGCCTAGGACCCTCGTGTTTAATTTTTTTCCCTAGACCTAAAATCTAAGTGGTGCTTCAAGGACATAAGGCAAATGGTTATCAGTTTCGGTCCCTCCCTCCGCTCCGTCAACGCTGGAGTCTCGCAGAATAGTTTGAAAACGCACGTCTTGTAAGATCGAGTAAATGAAAGCACGGGGGCGTTTTTAGCTTTTCAAATCGCACTCGTGCGTAAATGTGAAGCTGCTGATGATTGTGTTTCTCTACTATTCGTTAGCTGAGATTGTATGATATATGTACTCACGCGGATTCATGTAAGGCATTGGTGCCCAAACTTCGGCCCGCGGGCCAAATGCGGCCCGTGAAGGGTTTTTGTGCGGCTCGCGAAGCTATGGCGAAAAATTTAACACAAAAATATTTTAATTTCTGTAATAATACTTCAAATGTTGAAATGTTAGCCATGAAAACGTTATTTTCACTTGATTTTCGCTTATATGGGACCTCAGATTATCATTATATATCGACGTTTCTTACAGAGGAGGAGGAGGATATAACATATAGGAGGATACTAATGCTTAGGCACTTCCAGATGAGCTGGAGAATCGAAATTTTTTTAGGATTCTGTGCAAAACCGACGAAAATCTTGAAAAAGTGCAACAATGCGGACGCTAAAAATTCGCAATTGTTTAAACAATTTTTCAAGGTTTATGTATTTCCGCATGTGCTACGGAGTTGAATTTTTTTATAGGTAGAATTCGTAAAAAAACGAAATAGGGATTATACAAATTTTGATATTTTAATTTGTTTGACAGTTAAAAATTCTTAAAGTTTAAACAAATAGATAACTGTTTAGACATTAAGGGATTAGCTAGGAAGCTGAAATTTTCATGTTATGTACAGAGTAGTTCATTTGCACATATAAACATTTGAATCTCTCCATAAACATATTGCGGCGGCTAGGAAGCTGAAATTTTCATGTTATGTACAGAGTAGTTCATTTGCACAAATAAACATTTGAATCTCTCCATAAACATATTGCGGCGGCCGTTAAAATGTTTAAAATTTAAACAATTGGAAAAATATTATTTCACTTCTAAAAGTACTACAACTTTAAAATTTGGCAGAAATGTGTAGCATTAATACCCCATAATGGAGAAAGTATAAAATTCTTAAAATTGCAAAGTTTTGGGATTGTTTTAATCTATTATTTTTACATAAAGGAAAAACGAAAATCGCTCCGGAGGTGAAATATTTAGAATTAAAAAAATATTTGTATTGATGAAATATGAAAAATGAATGTTTTTTATGTTGAGGTGATATGCTTGCAGAATGCAAGCACCAACTACTAGTATAGAATACTTCCAATTTAAACTCGAATCCGGCCCGCCGAAGAATTGGCAACTTCCAAGGGATTCGCAATAATTGATGTGGCTCGCCATTAGCAAAGCTTGGGGACCACTGATATAAGAGAGAGAGAGAGAGAGAAAGACAAACTCGCTTCATGGCAGCGAAGCACTTATCAAGGGAAGAATCGCCTCTTTTCATTGGCTACGGCTCCCCATTCCCATTCCTAGTGGGCGAAACATATTATTCATACGGGATATTATTCCGTACAGGATATAATAGTTATTGTTTATTCCCTTAAAAATAAGGGTGAAAAAGGCGCTTTAGTAGCCAAAAAAGTAAAGTACACATAGGGATATGATCAGTCTCTGTGCAGTATTTTGAATAAGTACGCGGCAAGATAATGCATTCGGAAGTACATCTAAAAAGACATAAATGAACATTCTTTGTTAATTTCAATGATGATGATACAATATATGTAGAGTTAGAAAACTTACAATGAATATTTTTGTATTGCTTCTTTCCATTGATAGGAAATTTTAATTGCTGCAAACTTGAGGAATTTTAATTATATAAATTACTATGACATTGTATTGAAAGTAGACAATTGCAGCATTAATAACTTTAAGCAAAAGTTTCTTTAGTGGCACATTGACGTAAAAATGTGACATTCAAAATACGGTAGGTTATGCGATTATATTGCTGATTTTGTTGATATGTTTACTCATTTAAAGCTAATTTCCTACCCCTTTCCCTTTCTTCAAAATGACAACTTCAGATAATAATATAGATTATAACAATATACTTTTCTTAATTCATACTTAAACATTCCTTAATATTCCGTGTTTGCTAATAACGTTTATTGTAATATATCTATATATTTATGTATTGATATATTCCCGCCGATACAGGCATACCCCGATTTACGTCAATTCGAAGTTACGTCGTTAGTGGCGTAAGATTTGAAATTTTCGTTGCCATGCTATGATCTGACTAAAATACTAAACAAATGTCAGATGCAGCGATCTAAATGTCGACTCTCTGTAATATAACATTAAAATAAACAACGATATTAAATATACTGCGTCACTAGAAACTCAGGCTAATGCTCTCTAGGTGATTGCTTAATGTGTTGACTTGAACGATGGAACCTATAGATAAAACAAATTGCTAAATTCGGACGTTAAACGCTCTGAACACACGGGTACAGGAGCAGTTTTTCACGTCCGAGCTGATCGCGGAATCACACGAAGCCCTACTACTAGCTTCCACCTCTAGAATTTGTAGTGATTATGGTGCATCTGTAATTTAAGTGAATTTACCGTGTTCTATCGTGGTAAATTTTAGGCTGAATCTGATTATGCATAGTATAATTATCTAAACATTCGGGAAAATTATTTAATATTAGAAGAACCAAAAATATCGGCACGGTAACAATATTAACTGGATTGGAAAGGAGTGCTCCATGTCGGAGTACACAAAGTTTCCAAATGCGTTCTTTGAGATTTCACAATGTTCTCGATATTTTTCGCTCAGATGAGAATTTAACGAGAAGTAAGCGAGGTACGTTGTAAAATACATGTAGGTTTTCACGTAAAGTAGTCTTAATTATTGTCCGATTTTAACCAAACACCACAATATGTCAAGCGGTTCCCAAGTTGAAACAAAGGAATATTGTAAACTACATGTAGGTCTTCATGTAAAGTGGTCGTCATTGTTGTCCGATTTTGACGAAAATTGAAATCGGTAGACCGATTTTAGCAAAATTCCCCAATACCAAATTTCATCAAAATACGTCCAGCAGTTTCCGAGTTGAAGCAAAAGAACATTGTAGGTCGTCATGTAAAGTGGTCATCATTGTTGTCCGATTTTGACCAAAATTGAAATCGGTCGACCAATTTTAGCAGAACTCCCCAATACCAATTGTCATCATAATTCGTCCAGCGGTTTCTGAGTTTTAACATGCGGACGGACGGACGGAATCGACTCCCCTATATGCGTTCACTTCGTGCAAAGAACGCATAATAATTGTAATTCACTTGATTAATTCTCTCCCTATATTCTTAAACACTATTACCCTTGAAAATAAGCACTTTTTATACTACTGATTAATTATACTCTGCAAATAAAACTTACGTTTCTTGATAACAGGACAAACAACGCGTGCTCCACTTGCGGCCAGGTAATTACGTCTGAAATTCGGATTAGAAATGTGGCAGTGTTGCTATCCTGTTGCGGGTGATCTTGAGACGCGGCACTAATGTTTACTCGCCCGGGGAATTACTTGTCCCCGTGGCTACACTAGCACTGTTCCCATAAGATACATTACCTGAGTTTTCTTTTCGTCCGAATTCGGACTCCGTCTGTTGACTATATCTAGTGCGGTGGTTCTTAATATTTTTTCCTCTCGCGTCCCCTTTCTGTTCTTCTGAGATGATCATCACGGTCCCTTCTGATCTTCTAAAACCTCCACGCCCCCCTCCTTCCCACGGAAATTTTTTCTTTAGTGTTTTTAAGGGTTTTTATCAAAATTATTAGTAATAGTAACCAATTTCATGACAGATTTTTAAGTGAGCTGAGTTCTACTGTGTGAGTTAATATAGTGAATTCTAATCTTCTTAATTTTTGTTTCGTCACTTTTTTGTACAGTCGGCAATAAGTCGCCATAGCCTAAAAAAATTGTCGTAGTTCTTCATATATCATTTCTACGTATAATAAATCCATTCGTCTGCACTACATCTATTATGGAAGTGATAAAGCGACAGAGTATTTGGACACATGTACAATGGTAGAATGGACCATCCTCGTAAAATAAGAGAGATAGCCTGTAGAACAGAGAGATACAAAGGCTCATTTTTCCCTAGAACGATAGCTGAGCAGGATAAAACTTGCGATCAAAAGTAACCTCGCGTAGGGGCGTAAACCAAGGACCTAATTTTGGAGTTTTCCCCTTGGTGTTAATACACCCCCTGCCACACACCCTTGCGGTGGCTTGCAGGGTAAAATGTAGATGTACAAGACGTAGTATATAATCAAAAGCAGTGGTTTTCAACCGGTGTGTCGCGAAGAGCTAGGAGGTGTGTCGCTGAAAATTTCAATTACGGTTATATTTAACATAATTTTGTTAAGGAGAGCTATCGTCTTTATTGTGCATAATAAAACATTTTTCATATTTTTTCTGTATTCATGATATTTTATTGTTAAATAAGGAATTGTAAGTATTTTTTGTTGTTTTAACGAAGAGAATCGACTTTTTATTTCATGGTCTGTCGCGGGAGCTGGATCATTTAAAAAGTGATGCCAAAGCAAACGGGTTGAAAAACACTGATCTAAACAGTTATAAAATAAAAGAGAACATGTTAAAACAGGTAAATTGGAAAGTATTAGAAAAATATGAGAGATGGAAATTTGAGGCAAAGCCGATTTTGGTCGTCCGTAATACATACTTCACGCCTCCCTATGGAGGCGGAGGGTTTACTGCAGGGGTCGGCAACCCGTCGGCCCGCGGGCCACATGCGGCTCCCGAGAGCACTTTATGCGGCCCGCGAAGCTGTAATTAAAAAGTGATCGGTGAAATTTAATATAAACGATTTCATATTCAATATTCAGTAAAAACCTTTTCTGATGAAGTTTCAATGTATTAGATTATTTGGTCTTGATTTTCACTTGTATGAGACCACAAATTCTCTAGTTAACTTCTTATGTAAACACTCCTCCGGCCCGCCGAAGCTCTCGTGACTTCCAATTCGGCCCTCCGTAGGATTCACAATTACGAATGTGGCCCGCCTTTCAGAAAAGGTTGTCGACCCCTGGTTGACTGCAATCGGTTGTGTCATACTGTCTTAAATTCCTGCATCATCTCCCTTCATACCATCGATTCTTATTGGAAAAGATTGCCCTCGTACACCTCACAGCCCTTTCACGCCCTCATGGACTCGATCCAAGAACAGGCGCTGCCGAGGTGCGTACGAGAGCGGCGGTGGCACTCGCGTGCTCCTCTTAAGCCCCGTTTGCCGTTGGAGAGCGACGGAGAATCGAAAGAAGCGCCATCTCGCTGCCTTTGTTTGCTCCTCTTTGAACACCGCAGCGTCATTGCAACTGTTCGTGACGTGGCAACGTTTAATTGTCATCTATTTTCAGAAAGCTTTATTTTCGAAAGAGGTCATAAAAACAAATGTTAAAGAAAAGGACTTTTATGTCATTGTTATATTCAAGAGATCGATTCAAATTGAAATCTTCCCATGTTAAACATTTTATTGTGTATTACGTAATCAGAGTAGTGAAAAGGAATCGTTTTTGAAATGGAACTGTCACTATAGCGTCATCGAGCCTTAATTGTAATCAGGAACAGATGGTATTCTATGATTAAAAAATTTAATGTAAACAAAGATGGCTAGTGTTGAATATTCGCGTAGTACGTGTTATCAGAAGGAATTAACCTTTTTGTAGAATAAGTAGCCAATCTGCAGCACCGTGGCACATGAAGGAATCTTTTGTGACACTCCATCAGTGTTTAAAACATAATTCATTTTATATTTATGTATCATCGTCCTTTCCTACGTCTAAATGAATGCATTTAAATACTAATTCAGAAAGGCGTTGTTAATCTATTTTCTACTAGACAAGTAGAATGGCCACCTCTGGGACAAAGAATCTCTCGAAACAGACTTAAAGGAGATCCCTTCTTACACATGGCAAATTTTTCGCATTTCCACGATGCAACCAATGGATTTGGATGCTCGGAACCGTTATCCAATCAGAAACCACTACAGGTATCCGCATCTCGTTCCAATATGGCGTGAGGAGAAATGACTCTGGAATCGATAAGAGTGGCACAGTCGATTCGAGTGGTTGGGGAAGTAGGAGAGAGGGAGGATGCGGAGGGAGGAGTGGGGGCGGAGGGAGGAGCGAGGGTGGAGGGGCGGCGGAGGGAGGAGTGGGGACGGAACTGATAGAGGAGGGATGGAGGGAGAGCGGTTGGCAGGGGCTCGTTCATGCTCGAGAGCTGGAATCTTGTACCCTTAAATGTGCACCGGTGCCAAAGATTATAAACTTACGGCAATTCCAAGAGAGTCGGAAATATTGTCGCCCTTATAACGACCTAAGAATAGATTTAATAGGAACCCTGAAATCCGTCGCAAGTACCTACTGCAGGTACTGCAAGTACCTACTGCAGGTCTCAAAATCTATTCAAGGTAAGGTTATGTCCTTTTGAAAGCAAATAAGGCGTGATTGTTGAATATTGTAGTGGATGTTAGATAAATTTTATTAAAATTATAGCGGGATGATCGAAAATTATCGTGAGAGGGATTGAATGTAGTCGCATCTTTCGCGGGAAACTTGCCCACCTCCAAGTTTTTACTAATATAAGAATGTTTGTATTTCTTGTCTACGTCTTGCCGTGTTAATTTTTATCCAGTGACCATATAAATTATGAAGAAAGATTTGAAGCTTTCCCGGCGAATAATCATGTTGAACTTTTCTCGGGTTTCCAACCGGGTTGTCGCGGAGATTTCTTCCGACGTTTTGGCGACTGGCTCTGCCACCATCCTCAGGATCCCGAGAAAAGTTCAACATCATATAAATTATGTTTATCAGCCTTAAAAACCCTGGAAATAATTTGACAACCAAGGAGTCGGAGGAAGCAGAAGAAAACTACGAAAAGCAACTGAAGAGGCGTTACCTGAGAGGTTGGCGAAGAACCGAAGAATAGCGGAAGCGACTGGTGGAAATAGTAGAAATTTGAATCTTTAAAACTAAGTGTTGGATATGCGAAAAGACGAAGCTAAATGCTTTTCAGGGTAGAAAACGAGCAGGAAGGAGCTCGTGCTGGAAAAACAGCGAGGAAATGGAAGGGATGAAAATAAAGATTATAGAGTTCGAAGATGCAACGGATGGCGGAGATGATTCGTGGATTGGGAGAGAGGAGTGCGTGTGAAAGTGAAAGGAAAAATATAGAGGACGTGTAGAGTGAGTATGTGTGGCCGGAGGGAGAGTGGAGAGAAGAGGACTCGCGCATGAATTGGAGGGCGGCAAAAGTGTACTCGTGGGAAGCAGACTGCTCTTCTGGGTCCCATTTAACTCCGCCCCGACGATCCCCTAATTGCGTCGACCAAATGGCGGACGTCGAGGAGCGTTTAAATGGGGCTCTGGGCGTGGAGTGGGGAAAGAGACCGACACTGACGGCGGCTGCGGCACCCAGGGCGACGATTATCTGGGTCACGTGGTACCGTGGGACGCCCGCCCTCTCTTATCTCTCCTCGCCCCTCCCGCGCAATGAATCCGCGGCCCAAAGGAGGGATGTCGCTGCGCAGGGTGGCGCCATCGATACGATGAAAGCGACGGTGAAATCGCGAACTACAGACCAACGCTCTTAAAAAGGGTGATATTTTTAGTCGGTTGGAACGAGCGCTCTTCCTCTTAAATTTAGTAGGTTTCGTGACACGCTGCGTTTTTCTTCACCACGCGGCTCAGGCACCTTTTTGAGAAAATACTTGAGGGTTTGGGTAACATATGTATTTTGAGGTTGAGTTCCAGTATTCGCCGCCTGTATGTTTCTCTAAAGTACTATTGTAATCACGAGGTTTCGGTCGTTCGCCAATTTTCTCGTTTCCTACCCATTGTTTGGGGAGTAGTGTTTGATTGGAAGGCTAGGTTTTGTATTGACGCTTCTGTTCCTCACTTAAGTTATCGGTTCTTTATTTTTGCATTTATTTCAGTTGATATCCTGTGTTTAGTCATAGGACCACCTCGTCGAACAATTGTCATCGTCGAACAGTTCTCAGTCATCAAAAGTCTAGAAATTATTATGCGATTTCCGTTAGCCATGAGACGATTCACTTAATATGCCTCTTGAACACCATCGAGATTACGTTACGCTTTCCCAATTTGTCACATTCTCCGTAATTAACTATGCAGCTTCAGTTTATGAAATGAAATAAACAAAAATACCACTCCCATCTTGGTGATTATTATTTGGCAATCAATGACTAATAAACATCCGTATGTTTTAAGGGAATTTTAACTCTTAGTGTGTGTGCGCGCGCGCAAATACCTATTTTACTAAATTGATTCATTAGCGGTATGCTAAGACATATTTGCGTTTATGTAAACGTTATGACGTTTAAAAAAAAGAAAAATACTCCGCACGTTATGAATTCAGTTCAGGTCGTAACATTTGCAGAATCATTTGCGAAATAGTTTGTTCAAGCTCAAAAAAGGCTAAGAAATTCCGAATAATTCCATAAATGCATTGTAGGTTTTTATAGGGCGTGTTCTCATGCAATTAACCACGTCAGCGTCGCGCGAAAGGGGAGGGGAGCGAAGTAAAAAAAAAGATATGCGAAGCCCTCTAGCGGCGAAAGATCCAAACACGAAGTTAATTGAGACCACGGAAACGTACGTCAGTTTGAAGGGACTCTCCCATTGCCGTTAGTCGTTGCCACGTAAAAAGGGGCATCTCTGGACTATCCCACTCCCTCCGCCCCCGCCACATGCGGTCGACACGTACGAATGTGTATGTGTGTGGGCGAGTCGATTTAAAGTAGCGGAGGGAGGGGGATGTGAGGGGGGAGGTGAGGGGATGAGCTCTGGGAAGTCCGCACGCGTGAAAAGCCTTTGCAGCCGCGAGGTGAAAGCCTATTAGCAGGAGCTGCGTGCTTTCATAAATCTTCCCATTCTACTTGACGTTTTTACGAAAGAGAAGGAAAAGAAAATGGTACGCTTTTCATTTGTCGGTTAGGTTGGTAAGCTACACGCACATCGCTCATTCTCCCCCTTTCTCGCTCTTTCCCTCCGTCTCTGAAAAGGCCGTACCTTCGCGCTGCTTAATTTGCTTCGAAAGAGCAAGAATGGAATGAAAAAGGAAAGCGCTTTCAAAAACGTCACAACATGGTGACACGGAGAGAGTAATTAAATAGTATTCACGGGGCCTCGGACGTGGTTTCACGACTCAAATTTTTATTTTCAATTCGATGGCGCTCTTTATTATTTTTTTGTAAAAGTATTATGTTGCGAATCGGAATAAACGTCCTTTCAATTCGCCAAATTGGCTTTTCCGTGACGGAGGGAGAGTCTGGCTGGGGCGCGCTTATGTGAGCGTGTTGGCCAACTGTTGGCAGGGAGAGAAAAGCGAACTTGTGAGCCTTTCAAAGCGAGGGAAGCTAATGGAATGCGAGGGAACACATGTTAAACCATTATGCGCATATGTGCATTTGTGACATTATGCGAAACTCATTCGATCGCCTCGTTGGAATCTTCGCTGGAATGTCCAAGTCGCTTCTCGTGAGGAATGAGGGTTTTTCTGGAGAAATTAACTCGTTTAATCGCCTTTTAAATTTATTTATTTTTTCGCTTTTAGAGAGCTTTGCTTGCCCTATACCAAGTGGAGAAAATAACACTGATCTCAAACTCAGTGAAGTCTACTTAAAAATCTAAATGTCTGACGTAAGCTCATTACAACTGTTTTAAGTACTCATGCAGTCGCAAGTACGTAGAAGCATTACTTTTACTGTACCAAGGTTTTGGCCGTAGCAATCTCTTATTTTTTCCCAAATGTGCAATTCGTATGGTGATTCGAACTTTCAGTGTACTTCTAAAGAGTAGGCTCACTTGTGAATCCACAGGAAAGGAACCGACAGTCCTCATATCCAGACTTGGAACTGTTTATACTCTTAATCTCGTGATGCTGTGACGAAGCATAGGTTCGGAAAAAAAGAACATCCTTATGCTCTCCTCCTTCCCCTAATTTATATCCCCGTTGAAAAATTTGTAGATCCTTCACTCCCGTTGCCCTTTTAAAGGAAGCATCTCCACTTGTGCATTACTGCCATTCCGGTGGCCATCTCCAGCAATCCCATAGGCCATCAGCCGATAGTTTTATATATCTCCTTCCCAATACTCACATGGTGCTTGAGGAATAGTAAAGTTAGGTAACTGTCAACTAGGTGTTGTAGGAAGTCCAGTGTACATTCACCGTGATTGGAGAGGCGCTGGGATGTCGAAAAGACACGTCAAGAGACGTAAGATGAGAGCTTTTCGGGTGAGACCCTTTTTCAGCCACGGAGAGAAGACAGTACACGCCTATACATAGGCGCCAATTATTCTTGTACGCGCTGTTGATTTATTGAATTTCACCAGAACAAGTGAAAGACTTTTTGAATGTCGCGTAAGGCCCTTTTTGCGGTACAATTTGCTCGTTGTCGTCAAATTTTTAAAAAATCCCAAAAAATTTCAATTTCGCTCTCTCCCTGAAATAATCTCCCCTAATAAACACAAAGTGCGCAAATAAAGACGGATAGCCCGCAACCAAAAGTGTTGTTCATTGGCCTACTCATGTGCTCACGCTGTGATAAGTACGTATCTATTTCTTTAGCCTCATCAGTTCCGCATTTACCGTCCGCGCGACAGGATCGCTGGTAGTTTGATAGTATCAAGGTGCGTCCATACTTGGCGGACGAGCATACTATCAAGAACGGCAGTAGACGAACACGAACGACCATAGACGCACGCGAACGAACACTGACAAACGATTTTTGAGAGACATTCGTAGGTTCGTCGCATTATTCGTTATATTCCAACTCTTTGCAGTCTTTGGTTCTTTCGTTGCCTTCTAGACACGATATAATGCGTAGGAAAATTGTTATTGTTGCAAGTGCGGCCTTTATTGTAATTAAAGGTAATGATAGAAATAAAGTAAGGAGAAAAGGCCGCTTGTGGACAACCTAAGTGTTTAAGAATATGAGTGTCTATAATGCTACTGATTTACTAATGGACCTGAGCAGTGAAAACTGGACATTTTGAAAACTTGATAAGGATGTCGACATCAGATTTGGAGAAACTAATACAAGTGGCGGGCCCCAGAATTGCCATAAAAGACACGTTTTTTAGAGAATCAATTCCTGTGAAGAGACTGTGTAACTCGACGGTACTTGGTAAGCGGAGAGTGAGTTGAATTGTACTTGGATGCTGAAAGCATCCAAGCATAAAATTTCTTCTTGCTCAATTTGTATTGAGGGTTTTTGGTGTCCCATGAAAAGGAAAGGCCTTCTACATCCGCAACAAAAGATACGGTGACGTCGTCCAACCACTCCATCTCTGTAGACAATTAACTCTTGGGCTAATACACGTCCACACTATAGGAACACGAACGATCTCG
Source organism: Tanypteryx hageni (assembly GCA_028673005.1). Lineage (NCBI taxonomy): Eukaryota > Metazoa > Arthropoda > Insecta > Odonata > Petaluridae > Tanypteryx > Tanypteryx hageni. The sequence continues at coordinate 83,552,094 of CM054114.1, read as the reverse complement.
AACGAACATTTCCCTTTGATGTACCGACGGATGGCGGATCGGCGTTCGTTCGTGTTCGCGTTCTAAGATACGTCCACACTGCATTCGTCAATGTGCGTTTTCGTGCTCGTTCCTGTACGCATGTGCTCGTTCGCCAAGTGTGGTCGCGGTTTAATATAAGCGCATTACGAAGAACGACGGAGCTCGCAATATGGCGCCATTTATATATTTTCCTCCATCCTTGGAGTTTTCGGCTCACGTTCATTGGCTGCGCGTGAGTAGAACTGTCGTCATTCATTTGTTTTGCAGTGCGATTGTTTGACACGCGCTGGTAAATAATTCAAAAGGAATGGTAGTTTGTCTTGCCTCATTAACTTGAAACGAAAACTTACACGTAATTTTTCTCTGCGTTCAGAGCGATTTCCCGAGTTGCGTTAATGAAGACATGAAATTGGTCGGAATGGCAATTTGAATGGACACTAGATGGAATTGCACCTACGACGTTCGATATTTACGCCTTTTTACGCTTGGCAGCGCCTTTTTATATTTCGCAATTCTCTAAAAAGTGCGATTCCGACACACGCTCCATTTCTCGAGCCTTCCGAAGCGATAAATTGAGAGCGAATAGTATACTCCGCGACTATTCCTCTCGGTCAGTGGACGTGGACCTTTCAAAGAGCCCCGCACGTAACCTCCTTTGGCGGCACCGGTGAGTGGGCGGGGTCATCGCGGGAAGTGGGCGTGGCCTCGTCATGCAGGTAGGTGTCAGGGGGTGAGGGTACGAGGGTCAGGGAGAGGTATATGAGGGGGTGGGGATATGAAGGGCCAGGAGGGGTACCAAGGGTCGGGGTATGTGGGATTGGGAGGGAATCAGGAGAGGAAAATCAAAGTGGCCGAGCTTCCGAAAATTTGTGTTTTTCATCGGTGCTGTGATATCCTCCTGAACGCGTTATTAACCCGGTAAGAGTACACCGGGGCACTGAATACCCCACGGATTTGTATTTTGCGCGTGAGAGATGTCTATGCATATTAACTTGTTACTTTTAGAGTTCCATTAGGGTCAATTAAAAATTATGTTGACAATGTTTTGTTTGTCATCACTTTTCTGGAAGCCGGTGGTGTAGTGTTGAGAGTGTTGGCCCCACCGTGATCTGCTAAAATGACACCCGGTTCGAATCCTTATGAGGATTTTTCCGAAGGACGCCCGGCCCCCTATTTGTGCGTGTTGGAACTAAAGAGACGAGGACGAGCCAATGAGAAAATGAGAAAACGAGAAAATGAGCGCGCTCAAATCAACACCGTCCTTCGGAAGTGACGTCAAGCCGTTGGCCCCCGTGGTGTCCTTCGTTAAGAGCAGACTAAAAGCCGGCACCGGGTTTCTCTCCTCCCTTGCTGGCTATTCATTGCACTAACTTTTAGATCCCCATTGCGCGCGTAGGGAAGACGCGAATCGGCTGGACTCGAAAATCAAAACTCACTCTTTTTTGTGCTTTCTGCAGCGTCTTTGAAGCACTGAATACCCCAGTGTATCGGAATCGTATGTTTTTTTCGTACCTGTTTCAGTGAACTTTATTATTCACCGCAATTTCCAAATCCGACGAAAACTATAACTCTACCGATCAGATTAGTACAAAATGTAACATTGAGACACGGTTTTATACATTGCATCGATCTTAAAACTTTTGCAACGGATAGCTGTTTTTAAGGGAAAAGAGAATTAACTGGCCCGAGGGCGGCAACAGTATGCAGACAAGCTTCTCTTTCGGAGGGAGAGCGAGTTTTTAGACCTAATAATTGTGCGATGCGAGCGCCTCAGGCGCCCTTCCAGAGGGTGCGCCAAAATTTGAAACATTGCATTAGGGCGTCGAAAATCAGGAGCGTCTAGAAGTTTGAGGACGGTTTACTGATTTTTAGTTTGCTTTAATACGTCATAGGTAAACTGCTTAAATTATATCTTGGTTAATTTTAAAACTTTCTTCTATGGAAGATTTTCATACGCAAAATGAAGGACGCGGAAACACCTAGAAGCAAGCGATATGGACTATCTCACTCCAAGACAAACATGGGCGCGTCATTTAGCAAAACTCGTCCTCTGAAAACACCTGGCGCCCCTCGGCATAAACCCCGAAAACGCCGCTTGCCAGGCAGTCTTTCGTCAATGGGTTTTCCGAATCTTTTAATCCCTTTTGGGGTGAGAGGTTGTGGAAACGAGACGTCATGGGAGCTGCGCGACTGTAAAATTGTTATATTGCCCTTATGAAGGTCGATGGCACTTACGGAAGAAGTGGTTCGAGGCTGCCGCCGTCAGGGACCTCTGCAGATCCCTTTCCCTCTCTCTTTAGGGCATTGTCCAGTAGTAAAACAATGCCGAACGCGCATAGCTACACTTTTACTCCGGATAGTAGATTTCAGCAGTGATTTGCGAAAGATGGAAAAAATCGAGGGTGTGGACGCAGCTTTACATGGAACTGAAATTCGTTACCAAATATTATAATGTAGTTACTTTATCTGTATACAGTTGTTATTTCAAGAAGCTTTCCTTTCTTAGATCTAATAAATTGTAGCAAACGTGAATTTATCACTGATGGAACATCTATAAATATAATTCTCAAGTATCCGTATATCTGCCCTATTCACGCTTTTTGGGCGCTTTTGGATGTATTAAAAAGATTAAATTTTGTATGATGGTAGATCATAGGCTATAACCGACAGGAAAATTCGAAAACTTCAGAAAGTTGCATTTTGGAAAGTATTTTTTAAACTCAATGATTCCATTTTATTCCCCATTAGGAGGCACTGAAATCGATCAAATGTTTCACAAAATTGCATTTTAAAATTGCTTTAAATTAAGTTACGAACTTGAAACTTGAAAGTAATGTATAGCTGAAAGATGGTACTTTATTATTTTTAAGGCAAAACAAAAGTCCAAATTTCAGAATTTGATCAGAAAAAGTATAGATCTCTCCTCTTTCCTCCAATCGAAAAAACCGTGAAAATGCATCCAATGCTTTAAAATATGAATAAATCGGCACTTTTGTGGTGATATTGGCTTTTGGGTCTTTAACGCCTATATAGTCATTATGTTGACGTTTACCTCGACGTAAGTAGATGATGATGTCAAAAAGTAATTGGATATCTTCTTGGAAGATGCGACCGCAGCAAGGACTGCAAAACTACAGCACGCTGCAAGGGCTATCAGGAATTAACTTGCCGTAATCATTCAGATATAATTTGCAACAAATGTTTTAAATAATTTCAAAAACTTTATTTTCACTTTTTTGTTTATAAATTAATAAACAAACATTTGTTAATGGCTGAATATATATTTTCTTCGTGGGACACTCAGTGCCCCAGTGTACCTGAATAAGGTGCCAAAACCTAGTGTATCTTACCAGGGTTAAGGACGAAATGCTTATCTGCTCGACAGCGACGCACGTTAGTGAAAGTGGGTGCCATGTGTTAACAGAGGAGTTAAGGTTCTGGAGACAATTTGTAGAAGTGATCCATAACAACCGCTATCTTTAATTCCGCTATTTCGCAGTCGGCAGGTATTATCCGGGTTTTTAAAGAGTTTTTTGCGTTACAGTTCCATATAATGGTTTGTCAGTATATAGAGAGTAGTTTTCAGTCCAGTAGGTAGGAAGTATTGTTACAAAATAATAAAATTATTCATGCCGGCATTTACGATATTTTCAGTTTTAGGTAGCTTAAAGAATAAATAAATGACGCGGAGTGTACCAAAAATAGACATTCTTTGAAAAGGCAACACCTAAATATGCACGCTGTTTTTATCCGTCGTCATAAGGACTCTCTCGTCTCTTCCTAGAAACTTCTCCCTTTCTTGTGACAATTTTCCCTCTCCATTTATTGTCTGCCTAGGTAAGCGGGTTGTCGAAATGATTCTGCGCTGGAGTCGCGCGTTCGAGAACCGTAGAGGACGAGTATACCGCCGTATGCGTTCTGAGCGCCTGAGTGGGCAATCGTGCTTTCGGATCCGCTCCGTCCGAAAGAGGGATTTTTCACGTGTGCCAACGAGCGCGTATCCCGCTCGCCCTTCTCTCTCACCATGAAGACGCACGCTATAATTACGCGCTAACAGTTATAGTGCAGCATCGGCCGTAATTTAATAAACCCATTCCTCGTAGTTACTTTTCTCAGCCTCGAAAAAATGCTGGAGTTATGTTATGCACGAGAGCTAGGAGAGTGAAAATGCAGCGGCGATAAATTAAGAATTTCTAATAAATCAAGTGGGCTTTTTTAACAGTGATTCTTACTTTCTTTCATTTTAAGAATTATTAACGATGAATGGTGGAATTTTTCGTCGGCGGAGTGTGGCGTAGGCGAGATAGAGTCCGTTGCTGTCAATTTGCGTTGTGGCCGTCCCCTTCATTAATTATCCTTCCGACGACCGTAGTCGTAAAAGATTTTCAATCCGCGAGCTTCGTTAGAAAGAAATTCTTTCATTTTCGTCGTCGACACGGGGACGCTTCTTAATTCGCCTCGACGAAAAAGAGGGACTTTCCTCGCGAGGGAAGAGGGATAAAAGGGAGAACGTAGCCGGTGGGGAGAGGGAGGGAAGGGGGAGGAAGAGAGTGGAGGGTAGGCGTATTCGGAAGGACGAAAACTTCCTCCGCGGTGACCTGCGCCCGCTCCGATAATTAACTCCAGCTCCGGTTATTCGAGACGTGGTTTTCTTTTACGGGGCGAATGGACGTTAATTAGGAAGTCCCGCGGTTCGACGTGGTGCGTTCTTCTCGGATGTATCGTTTGGAGAGGCCGAGGAAATGGCGGGAAGAAAAGAAATCGCTTCCCGTAATTGGTGTCGAGTTATACTCTGCGCTGGTCTTCCGTGGTCTTTTCATCGGCGATTCGCTCGCCATTTCTCTCGATCCACTCGCGTGCTCCGAGATTTGTCACGGTCGCCTGCCGCGGGTCCGCTGCGGCCCTCGCGAGGAATGTGGGCCCTCGCGACGAAACGGCGTTTGGCATACAAAGGGAAGGCGGTGTTAGGCGCGGAAGTGCATTAATTAATTTAAATATGCGGGAGGCGCATGTGTGTTTCGAACGATACGAATGCCAAGTTTCGAAGCGAGAGGCTTGCATGTCTACTGATTAAAACAAACGAAGTCTTACTCTGTTCAAGGAATCCGTTCCGAGAGGCAGGTCATTTAATGAATAGTACGCGTTGAAAAAACTGTCATCCATTTTACATCCATTATTCTCAAGTCTCGTGTACCGGTAAAATAAATTAATTGCCGCTTTTCCGAGTGGTATCGCAGGCTTTAACTGGATCTTCCTCCGAATCGACGAGTTCGTCTACTAATGATAATAGGACCGAAGCAATCTCTTTTTCGAAAATAATTTGAATGCTCTTCAAGACGAGCCCATACGCCAGAGTGCAAGTTGCGACTCGCAAAGCTACGATTAAAAAGTGATCCATAAATTTGGTGATGATAATAACACATTTATTATAATGAAAAATGTCCAAAATACGGTAGTCCCTCGCCAACCGAGGTGATACGCTCCTGGCACTCCTCAAGTACTAATCATACGTCAAAATGACGTACATACTTCTTTGAACAAGAATATCTCCTTTTTTGGGGATTCAATTAGCTCCTTCCTCTAGCAGTGCTTCAATCAGTTTGTTGCCTACCGGGAACCAGGCCGGTCGCAAGTTCCACGCTCCTTTTCCGCCCGTACATCTGCTTCGTCGTTGAGTCACTACGTCAATCTTACGTAGGTTTAGTATTAAGCGAAAATTTTGTACGCCGATTTGGCGTATGTTTAGTAAATTCCATACTCTTTAGACGTCGATCTTACGTATATTTAGTAAAATGAGACTATTTTTATATGACGTGTTAACGTATGTTTAGGGAGTTGAGATAATTTTCGGCGTCAATTTTACACACGATTAGTGAAATGAGTAAATTTCACAACTGAATGCTTGGTCTATCTTCGAATTCTCGAATGACTAGTTAATATTTTGCGCGTTTCTTTTTAGGAAAAATGGAGAAAACTGTACATTATCCTGACCCAAAAGAAATTCTACGCATAATGGGCAAACCTTCCGACGGCGAAAGTGGTACGGAAGATATTTTAGAAAGTCAACTTACCTCAGATGAAGATAACTTATATTGTGATGATTCCGATTGAGATCCAGACTTTGACCCTGCCAAAGACGATGAGGCGAATGAAGTGAATTTTGTTTTGGCACATATCAGAGAGATTAAACGCCAGATTTCTCAAACTAGGAAGAAGGGGAAACGCCAACGCGTAAAAAGAAGCAGACCATGACAATAATAATATCATTACTTTGAAAGAGCCTGAAATAATTGGAAGGAACGGATTTACTTGGATGACTACAAGCGATACTCCTTGTCAAGGAAAAGCTTCTAGCAAAAATGTTGCCCATATTTGATCTGGACCTGCCCAGAATGCTCGTCTTGTGATTTTGAAATTTTAATGTGATTTTTTTAGTTTTTATAAGGTCTGCCTACTAGTTTTCTAAGATTTTATTTGTTTTAATTAAAAAATTGTGTTGATTTCAATAGTTTATGAACATTAATAGGCACTTACTCTTTGATTTTCCTATGTTATAGAAGTTTTTTTTTTGCATGATTCAATGTTAATACTAACAGTTTTATGATCGTTCTATTCTTATTTTAGAAAATTTTGTTGTTATTTGAACATTTGTAATTGTTTACGACATCATTAGTTCCTAGAAGATTTATCATTTAGTTTTTTTTTTTTTTTAGTTTTTGGAGTTTTGATTGATCAAAAATATACCAGAAAGTTGATTATCAATAAACACATTGCAATAAAAGTAGTTTTAAAAATAATTCTGGTGTACGTCAAATTTACGTATGTTTAGTAACAACCGCCCTAAAAATAAGATTAGTATTCTAGGGTTAACGAGCGGTTGACGTGGGCCAGGACTTCCGAGTAATTGGAGGTTAAAGAGAGAATTATAATGCATAAAGTTCTCTAACGTTCATTTCAATAATAAAATGAAGTCTGCTAAGCTTAAAAATAACGTTTATTATAGAATATACGCCCAAAGTAAAATAAAAGTGCTGTGCATTGATAATATTGTAATGGCAAAGGCTCCGTCTGCCTGACCTTTCGTTCCAAAAAACGTTGGTAGAACCAACACATATAATGTCTCGAACGTCCACCTCCCGACTATTTCTTAATCTTATATGGAGCTAAAATTCTTCTTTCCTATATCTCTTCTTCTGGTTTATTGTTAATAAAGTTAGCTAGCAATATGTGGCCGCGCAGAGAATCGCGGATACTCGAGGCTGGATACCGTGGTTAGCAAATTCAGATACAATTTTACATCCGCGGATACGCAAAGCAACGGTTGGCGAGGGACTTATGTATCTTAAACGCTAAAAAATGTGTTGACTTACTTTCACCTTTGGGATACCACTGAATATTTGTCTTCCGATGAAAAATATTTTTTGGTCTCTTTAAGCAAATTTTACTTCAAGCTTTTATTAAACATATTGTTTGGAGACGACAACCATAACTCTATCGATTACAATTTCCATTTATTTGCAGTGACGTAAGACAGGTCGAGGTGGAACTTACCTAGTCTTATTAATACGTTTTGAGAAAATCCTGTACGGCACTTCATAATTATCCAAAAATATATTTATTAAATAATTGCGCGAGTTAATGCGCTTAATTGTTTTTGAAATGGAATTTACACAGGATGCAAATATTGGCTACCTTTTTAAATTAATAGCGAGTAAAATGCGTTTGTTTCTGGTTTATTTTGTAAGTTTTATTACAGCGGAATAGCAAGTTCGTATCTCCAATTAAGCGAGATGCGATTCCCTCCCACCAGCCGCGACAGACCCAGCGATAGGGTCGCTCATCCCGTTATAAATGGCGCGAAGTGATGGACGACGGGCAAAGTGACCGTCGTTCTTCATCGTGTCAGGAATTGCACCTAGAATCGAGGAATGGGAGAGGGGGACCGTTATCGTGTGAACGAACCACAAAGTATCTGAAAACTCGGCATATGTTGGCGACCAACGGGCGAATGGCGCGCGACGGCAAAGATGAAATATTCAGAACTCCAGCGAGGACACGCCCTCGCGATGCCATCGGACTCGCGACTGTCTTCGCCGCCCTTACCACTTCCCGCTCCCACTGTCACCCCAACGCCATCTCTCGCCCATTCATCGCGACTTTTGCGGTCGCAATTCTACACCAAACGCTTCCCGAGATGAATGGCGGATAAATGGCCCTCTAGAATCCATTTGATTGCTAGTTGACACCTCTACCAAATGGTTCACATCCATTTCCCTTTGCGATCTATTGATTTTACTTAACGTTTCTTCAGGGTCAATATGAGAGACAGATTTAACCATCGGTCAGTCGCAATATTTCCAGGTACTGGATATAATATGACGTCACGTTTCCTTTTTACTAGAAGTGGAAAGATTTGTGGTCCTGTTTTCGTTATTTCTCTCTCGCCCGCTTACTAACGAAGTTGGGTGTCAATTTGATCTGAGCAGCCATTACAGGCGTTCCAGTTTTACTCCATTACAGGCGTTCCAGTTTTGCTTTGTATCCGACAAGTGGTTTGCGACCATTGATGTAACATTATTATTCCATGTTATTTTTTTAATAATGGATGAAAATCGGCTTAGTTGTGGACCTGACAATCGTTTTGATAGTGAAATTATTCCAAGGCTCCTCAAGTTAAAATAACAGTAAAGACTGCAACGAAGATTTTATTGATGGTACTGATGACGAAGAACATGTTGCTGAACGTGAGAACGACTCGGATACAATGCAGGGAGACGCTATCTAAGGTGAACTATGGATCGGTATTAATCGTGATATGAACATTGAACAAAGAGTTACCCTTACCAAATATATATCGAAAAAAACTAATGGTTTTTTTATCCCTCGAATGGTAATGGTTTATTCCAAATGTTTTGCAAATACATTATTGATAAAGATTCATTTTCCTTCGTAGACGTAATTTTAAATGTGGAAAGGAACAAAAGTACGCACAAAACACAAGCGAGTAAATAAAAAATGGTTGAGAAAAAATGTACCCACTTATTAAGGCACTTAAAATGCATTATTTTGTCAGTTACATTGCGACCATCAAGTTGCATCAATGATTGCGGCCTACGGAGAATTAATACCTCAGTGAGTACCGACAGATTTACCTATTCGATGCCAATTACCAATATTAGCATATCACATTCACTTAATATATGAAAGTACAAATATTAAAACCATGGCTTTCATCATAATAGGTAATCTGTCCGTGGACAGTTTCGTAATTATTTTTGGTTCAACCTGGCTCTCCGCAAACTTCTTCATTTTTTAGTAGCTCTCATTCCTTTTCAAATCTATATCAGCTTATACCTTTTCCTTCTATTCATGCTCTCTCCTCAGGTAATGTCCAGTTCACTTTCCTCTTTCTTACTATAGCCTGTATAATGACTCGCTTCTTTTCTATTCTTAGTATTTACTCATTTTCATCTTTAGCATTTTTCTTCATACCCACATTTCGAAGTTTTTCCAAGTATTCTTCATTTCATCATTTTTTCTGAGTGTTAATGTTTTTGCTTCATACAGAGTGATACTCCATACCTACATAGCGTTTTATCCATTTCTTACGCATGCCTTCCTTTAGTTTTCCCGTTAGTAGAAGTTTCTTCCTTCTAAAAGAGGATTTTGCTTTCGCTACTCTAGTCCTTATTTCATCGGTGTATTTTGCATCTTTTGTTTAGATATGATGCTCCAAAAATATTTTTAGCCTGAAACTTGTTCTTATGGCTTTTCACCAATTAATATGTTGTAAAACCAAAGGCTCTAATAAATATTGATTTAAGTGCGTGAAATTGCTAAGAAACTCGCATAATTGGCAAAATGGAGTGTTGCTCATCTTTGTCACATATTTGTTACTCTTATTTCCCATCTCACAATCCATGGCGCTCCAAAGGCGTTTAAAATCGCAAATATTGTAAACAAAATAGCGTTTAATTAGTCGTTACGAGTTTGAGTATTGTGCTCTTTCTCAATCTTGAACCATAAGAAAATTATGCTCCTTTATAACGAAGTTGGCATTACTTTTGCAAAAAAAAAATCGAAGAATTAAGCAGTAGATTCAGAAACTTGATGCAAAGCGATTACAGAGAATACAATTTAATTAAATATTTTATTATCTCTGGCGTCTCACAAATGGACCAGGTAGTGGATATCGAGAAGATTGATGGCATGCAATATCTGCTGGATGGATACAGATGATACTAACTTGCCTGTCCCCTCGCGTAGTTCTTGACACCTCGACTCCCATCGCTTCAAATTCGGACGAGCAGGACTTCCATAGGACCTATTGATTTATTACCTATTTTAATTTATTCTTAAAATAATTATTTCATGTTTTTAGGACCGTTCGATATTATTTTTATCTGTACTTAATGATACTTGATTGTATCTCACCATCTCTGACGTCCTGGAATCCATCCCATTACCTCATATGTTATTTCTATCTTTATTAACGAAGTTTCTGATAACGAAGAGACGCCATGGAACGCATCGTCTTCGTCAATCGAGGCATTACCGTAAACTTAGCAAATTTCATTAATTCATATGTTTCAGTGCGACTATTTTATAAAGGCTCATAACGCCGAAGCTCCATAACTTGCTTTGAGGTGGCCATCTTCAATCGTTCTAACATATCGCCATAAGAACGAGATCCAGAGCTAATTGGTCATTGGATTCGTTCTCGATGACTTCATTTCCAATCGGAATTTTTTCACAACTTGAGAAGAAGTACTGCATCCAATACAGGCGTGATTAACATGTTGGAAAGGCCTGAACGGTTAGTTGGTCGCGCAAACGAATAGACCGCGGAAAAAGACAAGTTTTAGCGAAACGCACGAGGTGAGGTATTCTCGTTGACGCAACAATTACGGGCCAAACGAGGGAGAGAGCGACTGTATTTTGTTACGAAGAGTGCTTTGAGCTCGGCTGTGGCACGAAGCACTCCCCTAGAGAAAGATAAGATCGGAGGGTTTTGTTTGAAACGAAGTCCTCTGTTGCTGCGAGTGCAATATGGCGGATCACTCGGTCCATGCGTACGCTTTTCTCTTCGGCTCAACGTCTTCTTTCCGACGGTTGGGGTAGGGGGAGGAAGGGAGAGTGGAGAGATGGAGAGGGGGAAGAGGAGAGAAAGGGGGTTGAGAGGAGGAGAGAGGGCGTACAGAAAGGATAGAAAGGGAGAACACTCGATCGTCTCCATTGAAAGAGAATCGCTTTAAGGAGCACTCGGGATTTCCGGGTTTTCATCGTCGTGCGTGTGTTCGAGAAGACAAACGTTGATTTTTTTAGCGCGAGAGATGACACTTTGCGCGTTCATTTTTTTAAAAGCGAGCTTTCCAAATCGTTGGAGTATCTTCCGAAAATTGTTTTTTTTTTATTTTTTGCTGCTCGCGCATTCTACCTAGATCTGGAGTTCAATTACTTGTAGAACAGAACCCTCCCGTCCGTCTTTGACGCTTTGACTGGATAAGGGCTTAAGTATGAAAAATTTAGTACCTACTTCTAGGTATTTCCAATAGCCGTTAAAATGTTGTAAAAACATTTATAACAAAGGTAAGGCGAGTATTTAATTTGTCAATTTTTGTTACTTAAGTGGTTATTTTTGAATTTGTCAACCATATGACGAGCTCAGTAGTTTTTGATGGAATTTACGCTCTTGGTAGACGATACGCGACGTGGTTGGACGACGAGAGCTTGCGTTGGTGTGGGTTTTCTTCTAGAAGAAAGTGATTTTTACAGTATAAACAGAGAGACTAGGTCCTCTAAGTATAGACGCGCCTTTAAAAAAAAGTTATGGAACAAATCGACCAGGATTAGGTGTCGATTCTCCCGTTAACAGTTGACGGACGCTAATGGCCACTGGGGTGGCACGCTCTCACCTCATCGCTAGAATTTAATATTTCCTTTGTTGGGGATATCTTTGTGAAATTTCTTCTCGGTTATCGCCATGCAAGTTGGAAAAATAATTATTTGCTCTGATTTTAACATTTTAACAAAAAGGCCGATGCAGTGCGGTTACTTGAGGTAAATTCCTACTACTTTTCAGTGGTGAGCTAGGATTAATTTGGTATTTTGTAAAATGAAAATGGCAGCAGGACACAGATTTCATGGAAAAGGTGGTTCAAAAGAGCATTTGTTTGGTTGGAGATGATGCGGTGATAATTCAATGAGATGACATACGTATTTTTGTCAATATGTATCGAAAAACTGAAAGGGAATCGTAGCATTTTATTTTATTTTTTTGTGTAATTGACTGAAAATTCCGTAGATAATCGTCGACGTCTGCTGTTCTCGGATAATGGTTCATTGAATATAAAACAATTCATTCAAGATATTGAAACGTTGTTAATTATAACCACGATCTTGAGAAACATTGATAGAATATAATTTAACCAAAACTCGTGAATGTTATAAATCATACCACTTTGAAGTTACTACTGCAGATAAATTCGCCAAATCAGGAATAAATAATCCTTCTGGATTGACATTTACAGATGGTTCGAGCAAGTGCGTAGAAATCACCGAACCGAGGACGGCGAAGAAAATGGCCCAATGGATTCACGGTCGCTCGTGACCACACAACGGAGACGGTAATCATTTGCGTCCGTAAGCGAGGAGCGTGAATTGGAGACCTTTTAAGGAAAATATAACTAGTATTACAGTTGGACATTGTTCATGATGTGGTCGACGCAAGGAAAGCAATTAAACAATCGGTCAGGAGTGGGAAGGAAGGCCCGGGGGAGGGGCAGGGAGGAGGAAAAGAAGGTACGTGGGGGGGCAGAGGGGAGGGAAGGAAGGCAGGGGGAGGGTGTCAGACGATCAAGTGCATCGCGGTTGCTACAAAGGGGAAATAGGAATGCGGTCCTTCTAAGGGAACGATGGCTCATGACAGAGAGAGAGGGATTCAGGGGGGAAGGATGGAAGGGGAGCGAGTAAGGTCGGGCCCCGGAGGCGGTAGAGGAGAGCAATCCAGGGTCGGAGGGGTGGGAGGAGGTAGCAATGAAACTTTGATGAGCTTCGGACGCCCTGCGCCCTCCCAACCCGAACCCTCCCCTTCCCTCTCTCATCTTCATATAAAAGACCGTGTTTATCCGTGCTGCAGCATCTTCATTAGCCCCTCCTCCCATTTTTCTTTCCTCCCGACAAACACCCTCAGCATCCACAAGTATCTTACCTACGGCCATTTTTTTAATGGAGATGACGAAATGTGTACGTTGCCTTAAGCGTCTCATTATGCTTTCCATGGAGCCCCTTCTCCTTCCGACGCATCCAAAGCACTGGCTTGAGAGGGAACGAGAAAGAGAGAGCATCGTTTGATGAATTTAACTCTTTCCTTAAAGTCTCCGGCATAACCCTCGTTGGATAGCGATTGACGTGGTTTTGCGTCCGCAAAATTTCCCGCGCCGATTCGCGTTTTTGATTTCACATTCGAATTTCGAAGAAGCAGAATTTATCTTAAGGGTTTAATTAGTAGCTTTAGAGACGGTGGCTTAACCACCTTATCAATTGTAAACTAACGCGGGTTGTTGATCTATTTGGCCCCCTCGAAAAACGAGTTAAGATTAAACCTCGGTTATGATTAATAAACTGAAAATCTCCTTCCTTTTTATTTTCTATATTATTATTTATTAGTTGAAAACGTCAGTTCCGTAGAAATTAGAAAACTAATTAAAATCACTTTTAAGAAACTTGTAATGGAATATCTTAAAATGCCTCTTCGGAATTTGAATTAAAAGAATTGGGTTTTTAGATAGGTTAATACTATTGTTCTGCGGATTTTTTCAAAACCTTCATTAATTTAGAATACCACCTTTTAATGAATACATCGTTATATAAATGAAGAATTTTGCAACTGAACCTGTAATATATTCAGAAGTGTCTTAAACATACACAATGCGAGGCGATAGTATGCAATCTGTATTTCGACCCACCGTCGATGCAGACGAGATGGAGACGAGGATCACTCACGGTCGACTGTCATTTGGTAAGTTTTTGACGACACTGAAGTGGAGTGTCCCGCTCCATCGATTGCAGAATCACGCGCGATGGAATGCACGTTCCAAAACTCTGTAAAATCGTCTCCTTGTAAACCCTGCTATTGCCACTCACGCCATTTATTGCCCCCCAGCGTTTGAAATGATGTCACGAAAGAGCCGATTGGTATGATGAATGTTTTCGTTTAGTCTTCAGTGGCGAGTCTCGATTCTGTTTGGGAGTTGGCGATGGGCGCATTCGCGTCGGTAACGCCGTAGACCGGTAGCAGTGGGATTCATTGCATAGAAAGGTGTCATAACATACAGCAGCTCTACACCTCTGCTCATTATTGAGGGCATTTTGAGAACTCAGCATTATGTTGATACCATTCTGAGACCAGTGTTTCTGCCATTTCTACGCTCAGTTCCTGAAGTCATATTCCAACAGAACAGTAACCTCCCATATTCAACACTTATACTCTGACATTATGTTTATGTTGTTAACATACTTATTTTGTCCGCAAGGTCACCCGATCTGTAGGTATTCAATAAAGCGGCGGTACTCAACCTGGGGTGCGCGAGCCCTTTCTGAGGGGTTCGTGAGTTGAGTAGGACATGATGTATAGGTTCACTTATAACTTGTTTTATCCTATTCACAGATCAGGTAAATATTTCAAAGTGAAAAATAATGAAAAATGTACGAACTTTTCATGGGGAGGAGATCCGTAGAAATTTTGAAACTTCGCAGGGGTTCGGCGGCTCCAAGATGTTCGAGAAACACTGCAATAGAGCACTTCTGGGACGTGACGAGATGTCCACTTACAGTCACGCCTCTGCCAGGTCAAGCCGTTACACAGCTTAGGGCACAAGTAAAATAAGCGTGACAGTTGTCCCATAGGATAGCAATCACCACTTTTTGATTCGCTACGATGACGTATAGAGTCCTGTATTACTACCCGAGTGGGCCATACGTATTTTTTATACTGCTCATATGTTGTGAGTTATACTTTGCAAATGTAATTATTTCTTGCGTACATTACTGTTTCTATGCAAGATTTGACGCCACCTAATTCTTTTAATATATGTGCGTCATTAAACTCTAGTTATTGATGCATTACTCCAGATTACGACAATCTGGTTAATTAAATAACATACCAAGTGTTTGTTTCTTTGCTTGTTTGTATTTTTGGCTAATGAACCTCGTGGGTTATTATAGCCATAACTCCTTCTATACCGAACATGAGAAGAGGAAAACCCGGCGATTAGCCTTCTCTTTACGAAGAGCACTAAGGAGGCCAATTGCTTAACGCCCCTTCCGAAGGACGGAGCGCTGACTTGCGCGGTATCTTCAAAGTACACAAGTTGGGAACGGGACGAGTCAAGGTTGAAAAATCCGACCCCCGCCGGATTCGAACCTGAGACCGCTACGTGGAAGGCACTAACCACTCCACCACCATTAACCCTAACATACCAAGTGTCACATTATTTATATAAACGTGTCAAACCTATAATAAACGCATATTTATTTAGCGCCCCGCTGCCCTTTAAGTCTCATCAAAAGTTGCCCGCCAGCATCGAAAGGTTGGCGACCTCTGACCTAAGGCGTTTCATGTGGTGCCTCGTCGCGGCACATGTGCACTCTTCGCCGCGCTGAATAAGCTTTGCAGGTCAAAGGAAACGACGAGAAAATCCCTACTGATAAAGTGGAGTTCCTCTAAATGGCTTTTCGAAAGAGGTGAGGAAGATTAAGTGCACGAGATCGGGGAAAGCGATGCTCGAGGCGCCATAACACAACCCTGCCGTTCCCAAACACTGCACCTAATCCCAAGCCTCACTCTCTCCCTATTCCCAACCCCCCTCTCCTCTCTGTAAAGCTTATACATACCAATTTTCCCTCCCCCGCCCTCCACCCTCCCTAACCCATCCTCCATCTTCTCTAACCCATCCTCCCTAACCCATCCTCCACCCTCCCTAACCCATCCTCCCTAACCCATCCTCCACCCTCCCTAACCCATCCTCCACCCTCCCTAACCCATCCTCCACCCTCCCTAACCCATCCTCCACCCTCCCTAACCCATCCTCCACCCTTCCTAACCCATCCTCCACCCTCCCTAACCCATCCTCCACCCTCCCTAACCCATCCTCCCACCCTCCCTACCCATTCTCAATCCCCAATCCTCCTCCCCAGTCCGACCTCCTCCCCAGTCCGACCTCCTCCCCAGTCCGACCTCCTCCCCAATCCTCCCTCCTCCCCAATCCTCCCTCCTCCCCAATCCTCCCTCCTCCCCAATCCTCCCTCCTCCCCAATCCTCCCTCCTCCCCAATCCTCCCTCCTCCCCATCCCTACCTCTCACCGCCTCGGATCCCCCCTCTACCGGGAGGCGAGTATAAACAAGCTGAAATGTCAATTTAATTAAGTTGGTTTGGTTGGTGCAGAAAAGGCAATGGTATTGAAAGGGGAGGGAGGGCGGAAGCAGCGGAGAATGAGAATTTCGGGTTGGGGTTGGAAGCTTTCGGAGGGTTCGTTCCAAGCGGAAGGGGAAAGGGTGGGAATGGATATTTTTTGCTGTCCTGAGTATGCTTTCGTGTGCAGAGAAAGGGGATTGGGGTGGGGGGAGGATGACACCGAAGAGTGTGGGGAAAGAAATGTACCAGCGAGAGGCTGTGGAATGGGAGATCGAAAAATCCCTTCTCTCTAAGGGAAGGGGGAATCTGACAAAACAGTCAGCCGATTATGTCTATCGACCGACGAATCTTAATCACAAGTCTTTGGATTGATCCTAGGGAAGGGAGTCAGTCGGTGGTCCGCACGCCCAAAAAATCTGAAGTCGCGATTTCTTCGCTTTCCACGCCCGTGCGAGAGATATGATATCCGATTGCGATTATCGCGTCGACGATATCATCTTATCGCGTTCCGAGAGAATTTCCTACAAGTCTTTATTTTTCGATCGGATCAAGGTATCGGTGATTTTTTTGCTAGATGTCCCAGTATGTATTTTAAGAAATGTTGAACAACTTTCAAATTTGTGCTGTATATTCTTTTAAATAGAGGAAGAGTTTCTTCGTTAACCCTTCCTCTACCAAGGAGGGTAACTTACTTTCCCCAACAGTGATTTTCTATTTTTTTTAATGGTTATGCTTGGGATTTCATTCATATCCTCCCATGTATTCGATTTTTACCGTCTAAGAACATTGCTGTTGGTTATTGTGTAGATTTACATCTTTTTAGAGACATTTTAAAATGAAAACACAGTCGGGTTAACTGAGTTATCCCCCTCGGTAGAGTTTTCCATCGTTTCATTTTTACTTAGAATGCAGTTCCGCAATACATGTGGCTACGTATGTGTGTAATTTATCTAGTCTATCGGTGTACAATGCAAAATAATGCATTTTGGCGATGAGAAGCTGAACTACAAAACATTCTCATGTGCTAGTGTGTTTCATTGAAAGGCCGTTGTAAATCCAAGTCAGTATCGCGTTTTCATCTGGTTCTGTTCAACATTCAAGGTAACTAAAAACTTTTTATTGCAACTGCGATGCAATTATAAAATATTAATTATTTTTACAAACATTTATTTTCATATTACGCGTTTATATCAGCTAATACACCATGTTTGAAATAGGTAAAGAGTTTTTCAAAGCATTTTGGTGATAGGCAGGCGCGTATTGAACTACGAAAGAATGATTTTCTGTGACTATGTTACAGTGAAAGGCTGTTGTAAATACAAGTCAGCTTCATGTTCTCCTCTGGTTGTGCTCAACGTTCTAGGTAGTTACCCCACTTGGGAGGAGTAAGTTTATAAAATACCTTGGTAGAGCAAGGGTTAAGTGAATCAGCACAGCAAAAAATACTATTTAGGTTTAATAAAACCGATGACTCCAACTTCGTGTGGCTTTGTATTGTTTACCGTCGGTTGACCAAGTTTGAATGCTACATTGCTTGGACAAGGTACACATAATCGGAATAATCGTTCGTAATTTATTTGGTTTGTGGTCTTCTTATGGCCTCGCTCGCACATAAGGGAAAAACCACGTGACCGCTCCTCCTGGCAAACAATCGTTTCTCTCGACATTCTTGCGCGCAATGGACCCCAAATGGACGCGCGTTTCTCGCTCGACTGCGCAACAATGGTTGCCCTCTTCCCTTGACAGTCTCTCTTTCGGCATCCGGGACTCGATTTCCCATCTTGCCCCAGAGAGAGAGAAGAGGGAGGGAGGAGTAGAGAGAGGAGGGAGGGAGGGGCAGAGAGAAGAGGGAGGGAGGGGCAAAGAGAAGAGGGAGGGAGGGGCAGAGAGAAGAGGGAGGGAGGGGCAGGGAGAAGAGGGAGAGAGGGGCAGGGAGAAGAGGGAGGGAGGGGCAGGGAGAAGAGGGAGGGAGGGGCAGGGAGAAGAGGGAGGGAGGGGCAGGGAGAATAGGGAGGGAGGGGCAGGGAGAAGAGGGAGGGAGGGGCAGGGAGAAGAGGGAGGGAGGGGCAGAGAGAAGAGGGGGGAGGGGTAGAGAGAAGATAGGGAAAGGGATGAAGCGCGCGGATTCCTCTTGTTGCGTGTGATGTCGTGGGGGAAGAAGGAATGTCTGTGTGGTGATCCGCAGAAGAGGAAGTATTTGGTGGCGACTGAAAAGAAAGGGGGGAATGAGTGCGCGGAGCTAAAGCTCGCCGAGGGGAACGGGAAAGGGCGGAGGGAAAAGAGGGGGAATGGGGGGAACCACAAAGGAACGGTCGGGAGAATAAGGAAGGAAACCGAAATGAGCCCACTGAGATATTCTCACGCACTGTACGTATTTTAAAATGGCACATGCAATGGGGGCGCGTTAATCGGTTTAATCCACGATTATTACGACCCATTTGGATTTAGAACTTTGATATTTCAAGCAATCAGATCTAAGCAAGCAAACGAGTGAATTAGTGTCACTTTTGATTTGTGAGTGGCATGGGAAATAATTATAAGGTTAGACATTAGGGGAGCGTTTACACGCGTGGTTGAACATTGCTAAACCCAATATTCCCTGCATTTCCTTGTTTTATGATTGCGGCAGTAATTCGGTCGTTGATAGATAATAGTCTTGTAAGTGAGCAAATGAGGAAATTTGTTTGTACGTTTGAGCCGTCCTCAGTGGAAATTCATACCTCTTTGCTTTATTATAAATATAGAATGGCATAAATTCTCGGTACGAATTTATCTGCCGGGAGAATCCACAACAATGGTTCGATTAATGAAATGCTTTTTTTATAGGTTGTGTTAAAAATTAGCACTCGCCTATATGCGTCCTCCTGCGAGAAAATAATGCATGACCCGAGCAATATTTTTAAAACAATCTTGTGTGTATAGCGCATGAATTTCTCCATGCAGACAAGTGAATATGATTGAAATAGTACTTACAAGTTGCTCTCGACAAGTGCTTCCTCAAGAATAGCAATCAGCAGTTACACTAGTCAATAATTTTTAAACACTTGGAATAATTTTCGCAATGGAAACTGCTTTGAATCATTATTCACATCGCTGTGGATATCAAATACATTGATAACCCTTGGATGATTTTGCGTCGTTATCAACAATTCGATACTTTTATCATAATAACGGAAACAAAGTTATCAATGAACTGAACAAATTCAGACGAAAAATCGAAATATCTCTGAAACAATCTGTTGTATGACAAAATATTTCATGCAAAACTTGTAGAAAATTAAATTGTTTACATATTTGATAAAAACAAATGTTTGTATTAACGAGGCCGTAAAGGATATATTTGGCAAAACCGGAAAAATGCAAAGTAAACCTCCACTTCAGGTTGGCCAATTTCAGCCAGGATGTTATCGGATCTTGAATTATAAATAAAAATCTTAATATACAGTTTTCTGCTCATCTGATTATTAGCTTTTGAGCTAGAACGCCCAACAAATTCCGGTCACACAGGCACCACCGTGAAAATAGTGAAAACGTTTTCAGGGGATCTTAAAACGTGTATTTACATTGAAAACTCGAATTCGATTTTTTCACAAAAACAATACTTTCTCTATAGTTGGTATGAAGAAAATAATAACATAGATAAGGCATTCGATATTATATATATATATATATATATATATATATATATATATATATATATATATATATATATATGTGTGTGTGTGTGTGTGTGTGTGTGTGTGCGTGCGCGCGCGCAAATGTATATACGTTTTTTCACGGTTGTAGAGGAGATTGTACTAGACGTGGTAGAAAAAATTGCGACAGGAGTGTAAAAGTGAAGGTCAGAAGTGGAAAAAAGAGAGACTTTAGTATTTTTTAAGTCGCGCGGCGAGGAATGCGTTAATGAACGAGGAGAAAAGGACGTTATATTGAGCGAAAAAGATCGAGATAAAGAGAGAAGAAGATGGGAGGCTTTTTTACGGTTTCATTCTCTTTCGATCGGAAATTACATTAAGTGATCCGCGGATGCGCGCTCTCTCTTTTGCGGATATTTGGGGACGGAGCGTCGCAGGATAAAGAAAGACGAGAGGACGAATGAAAAGGGAGAAATGGGGAAAAAAGGCGGGAGAGTGAGTGACGAGGGAATGAGGGATGACTTACGGAATGAAGTGAACGGACCAGAGAAGGGGCGCACGATTGTTCTATTCTCCCATCTCCCTCCACTCTCCCTCGCTCCCTCCGCTCTCCCTCGCTCCCTCCGCTCTCCCTCGCTCCCTCCGCTCTCCCTCGCTCCCTCCGCTCTCCCTCGCTCCCTCCGCTCTCCCTCGCTCCCTCCGCTCTCCCTCGCTCCCTCCGCTCTCCCTCGCTCCCTCCACTCTCCCTCCACTCTCCTGAGGAATAAATATTGTCCGCTTCCTAAAAATGGTAAAAGTATATCTCACAGTTATATCTATTCTTCCAATTTTCATCTTCAAAGCTATGAGCAATGGATGTACTCAACATCTAGCATCGTACGTCGAATAAAATCTGTCGCGTATCTTTTGTAGCATTTGCGATTGAGCTGGTTTTAGCAAAGACACAAAACTATTTGTGTGTCTCATTTTTCGTGTAGAATTTGCGAAAATGTTGTATTTCCGAAATTCAAATTGTCTTAGATTGTTAGACTAGATTAATAAAAGCAGCGACCGATGTTACATAAACTGTAGATATCTATTAGATATTTATCCTCTTCATTCGGACGTCAGAACAACATATTTGAGACACAACACAACAGAAATGTATCAGGAGTGGTAGAAATTAA
Organism: Tanypteryx hageni; assembly: GCA_028673005.1. Taxonomy (NCBI): domain Eukaryota; kingdom Metazoa; phylum Arthropoda; class Insecta; order Odonata; family Petaluridae; genus Tanypteryx; species Tanypteryx hageni. The sequence goes on along the minus strand of CM054114.1, from coordinate 83,530,857 downwards.
ACAAAATGCGAGATTCGTAAAGTTATTAGTTTATACATGTTCATTCCGACGTGGAAGCGATCAAATGGAACGATGATTGTACTTACTTGTCTGTTACATTTTAAAAATTGCTTCTTTATGTCATTTGAAAAAATAAATTCACGTCGAATATATCGGTATGAAGTTGTGAGAGGGCTCGCATTAAAGTTAAAAATTGCAGCCGAATAATACGCAAAACATATAAGTAACTTGTATGAAATTCGTTTCAATGTGTATACGTTTCCCGTATACATTTTATAGTCGCTCTTCTTCTTTTTAATTTCCTGCTATTTTATTCATTCGCGTTTTTCCCTCGCGTCCAAATTCCCCGGAAAAGGGATTCTCAATGCATATATATCAGCCTCTGAATATGTCAACACTTTTTTTAAACGCGCACGGCGAGGGGAAAGAGTGTGTGTGTGAGAGAGAAAGAGGGAGAAGGAGCGGATGAAGAGGGAGGTGAGAGGTGTGGGAGAGAGAGAGGAGAGGATGAAGAGAGAGGTGGAGGGGGTGCGGGAGAGAGGAATGGGGGAAAGAGATACGCTCTGGATAAAAAAGGACATAAACCAAAATAAAAACGTTGACGTGCTTCCATTAAATAAAAAAGTCCTGTATTCACTTATAATTACGCATAAAATAATGCGTTTGGGCGAAGGGAGAGAGGATTCTGGGGTACGGAAGAGATAAATGTTTTTTTTTAAATGACTCCCGTTGCGTGGTTACACAATGCCCTGGCGCGGCGCGGAATGCAATTTGTAGACTTGTTTAGGCCAATCTCCCATTATAGGGATTTTAACGCCTCACCACAATGGCAGCCGTCTCCATAGCCACTGTGGACTGCCGTGCGAGCTGCGTGCAAGAGAAAGAGAGCGTTTCTTTATCTCTCCTTTTTTCGTTTTTATCTTTTCCCCCCTCTCTCTCTCTTCTCTTTCTCGCAATTAAAACGCGTCGCGCGTTATGTTTTCGAACCTCCCGTTCTTTTTATTTCCGAGGCACCCGTTAGATGGCGCCCGAAATGGCACAAAAAAAATCGGGAGGCCTTCCCTTTCAAAACATAATCCTGCTCCGTACTTTTCACTTTTGGAAGAATTTCGCCATGCCGTGTGTGTTCCGGGTAAAAAAAGGGACTTACGAAAAAGAGAAACGCGAAAAGAAGCCAATTTTTCGCTCACGCGTCCGTCCTCCAGCGGAGATTCAAAACGCATTCTCTTTGGAATATTTTTTATTGCGTTTTCCCCTTCTCGCGGAAGGCGTATAACGGTTACGTTTTTGTAAATTTCCGTCCTTAACCAAAACGTATCAAAACCTTTATTTCCATCGAGAGTCTGAACGGGATTCTCGTCAACTCCTATTCGTAACGTACTGCGTGCCAGTGTGCTGCTCTTGTGTTCGCCGCTTTTTCCTGCACGGTTAATCCAAAAGATTTTGTTGAGGATCTGAATTGAATGCTTAAGAGAGACACTACATGATCGTGAATGACGAGACTTTTCTAATGGTTATTCGTAAAGGGTTACAAAAATTAAATTCATCGCGCATTAAAGAGAAGAATACACGGCGTCTATATTTCTACGAAGTCGCGTGGTTTTAAATTTATATTCTCGAAGATAAAAAGATCGTTTAATATGCATTTAACGAAATTTAAGCTAAATAACAAAAGGGGTACATTTCAGTTAAGCTGGTGATGACCGAATGAGAGCGACGGCATTATTTTTATGGGCAGTGACAATATTGAATTTTTGGAGCTAATTATTTTTACGTGACAGGCTTAAAACTTAAGAATTAATTGTTATTCTTGACAAATAAACACAAAAAAAGTTAAATGAAGCAGTTGATTCGTTTTAGTTTAACGAAATAAATATTAAACGCTTTTTCTTCTACGAGATGATAGCCTACATGCATGAAGAGATTTGTTTCGTCGATCCGTTCACAGATGGAACTGTTTTCAATGCAAGATTTCTGGCGAACCTCTTCTAGAGCGCACTCGAAAAGCAGAAGCCGAATGAACTTGAATAAACGGAGCAGATAGGAAAGCGGTATTGTGTAGAGAGAGAGAGAGAGAGCGCATCGTGTAACTGACGTACTAGAAAAATTAAAACCTTTCAGTTATTTCCTCGTGAAGCTGATTTTTTTAAAATCGGGACGAAATCTCGCATTGACATCGACGTGAGGAAAATTAAGCATTTTTCCCCCTTTTATTTCAGCAATTTAAAGGAATATTCTCGTCGCTGAAGAACGTCGCGTACGTTTCGCGATCGCATATCTCATTATATTCGCATTTCCACTTAGGTCGAATGATGGTCGGAAAAAGTGTTTGATTCCGGCTGATCCGGGTATTGAGGTTAATAAAAATTTGGATTGTCTGCGATATCTGAGGATAATCGAGAAGAATAAAAATGATCACGTTTGTAAAAATACTGAAGGTTTTTAAGATAGATTTTAGCCAATATTTTAATCAAAATAGGTTGGTGGTCGAAGGCAATCCATTTTTCTAGAAGTGTGATAATGTTCCAGCAGTTCGCTCGTTCCTCCGTTTTAATTTCCGCACATCTGCTAACGCAGATTATTTCCAGAAATCCAAGTTTTCTTTCGAGTGTTTTCGATGAAAGTAACGTTATCGAAAAAGACCAAGACAGTCGGACTGCGTTCGCGTTAACCTTTTTAAAAATAAACACGAAGAGGAGACGAAATTTGTACGGATGTGCCTTGTTTGTGATGCGTATATGTCTGCGAAACGTGATCGATGTCCGGTATTTCAGCGTAAAAGGTCGTACTACGGTCCAATGCTCTCGCCATCGTCGATTTCATATGCGAGTATGGTACCTTCACCCATACTCGCATATGAAATCGGTTTGTCGTTAAGCGCCACTGATTTGTAACATTTGGGCGAAATGCTTGTCGAGGTTTTTCATTGGCGACCCGTGCATCTCTCAAACATCCGCCATCCGCGGATAAGAGGCGTATCGTAGGATATAAATTCCCGATTGAGGTTGGAGAGTGGAGAAAGATTGCTTTCCCGTGGACGGTATATGAGTGTGAATTATTAATCCCATTTGAGACGAGGTGATTTTATTACATTTCTATAAGCGATTGTCCACAAATATCGAGAATTGTAATCCGCTCGCCCTTAATAGATGCTTGTCGTTGAATCTCGTAATACCCCATCGCCATTAAGGGAAATTAAACGAAATTTCCAAGGTGTCAGGTAAAAATTGAAAAAAAAAACATTTTTCAGAACTTTTTCGGTCGGTGCCTTTAAATTCTACCCATAAAACAGAGGAATATAGGGAGACATTTGTTTTCGTATCAGTTTATTGAGCCGTCGAGAGCATCGTGTCAAGTCTCTGGATCTTTTGCGTTGAGCCCCTCTCGACAGAAGTGCATGTTCAGGTAGAATTTTGCGAAACGGAATCCACATTCACTATTAGATAGTCGTTAATAACCGGAGGAAGCCGTCTAGTCCAGGGGTGGGCAAACCTTTCACGTGGCGGGCCGCATTAATAGTTGCAACTTCTTAGGCGGGTCGCATTAACAGATGAAAATGCTTCGGCAGACCACGTTAGGGTCCACATCGGAAGTTGAGATAATGCGAGAGATCCTGTCAGTGAAAATCAATAATAAATAATATGTTATCCCCATAACATCACCGGAAAAGGTTTTCCGGCAATAATTTTAATCTACAAATATGAAGTTATCTGTATTTTATATTACGGTTCGCTTTCATGATGGCATCGCGGGTTGCATAATATGCCCTCGCGGGCTACATGTGGCCAGCTGACCGTAGTTTGGCCACCCCTTGTCTAGTCGGATAATGGAAGGAGTTTTAGGAGCGCTTATCTAAAACGTGTCCCCATCCGATCGAAATCATGGTCGTTCTCCACATGAGATGAGAACAACGAATGTCGCACGTAAAATACGGAGTGAATCTTCATGGCTACGTGGTGTCAATGCATTCGGTTGTGCAGTAAACAAGGAGAGGGGGCGAGAGGGTTGGAGTCGGGCGAAGCGATGAATATGGCGGGACGGGTTTAAGATCGGATAGTAAGGCCGGAGAGAAGGAAATTCGTCCGCCCCACGGGGGGTTGGGAGATCCGGTGTAGTTATTTGTAGCCGCTCGGGATGGAGTGTCATAATGGGGTGCGAAAAGGTCTCCCCTGTCCCCGTTCTCCCCCACCGAGATTAAGACCGCTTCCCGTCTCCGTGGATACCCTCTGAGGCATTGTCGAGGCACGGCCATGCATCGCCACCACGCCGGAAAGGTGTTGCGCAGGTAGGCGTGATGCGTGTGAATGTATAGACGCCTCCAAATCCTATTAGCACGCTTTCATCGCGATAGGAAAGCGGTGGCCGATGGGAAGGACGTCGAGAGCGAGCGGAAAGGAAGAGGAAGGGATTAAGTCGAGTTAAAGAGGTTTTTAGATGTATTCGAGGGGTAAACGTCATTTGTAAGTGCGAATTTATCCGCTGTCCTTTTTGTAGTTTTATTTTTCGAGAAGAACGACATCACAGTAAACACCACCGTATGGCGAATGCTGAAGATTGACCCGCCTCACATTGTTCGATCAGTTGATTATCCGATTTTTAAAATTTGTATATTCTTTGAAAATGTTAGTAGTTGTCAAGCCTTATAAATAAATAAACGAGTTTTAAAGTGTGCGTTTAAAAAAGCTTCCATTGAAGAGACAAAAAACCGAAATTTCGTATCCTTCCGTCGTGCTGAAAACGGATAAAATTCGTGTTTCCTGTTCGCAGATGAGTCTAAATCATTGCGATTATTTTCCTTAGGCGTCCGTTTAAAGCTATTGCGATCGTTTTAGTATGGGCATTCTTCGATCATGAGATTGTTTCCGTTCTGTGGCGCGCATTTATCCAAAAGAGACTTGTCTTTCGAGAAAGTCTTCGACAACGATGACCCTTCACTTGGGCTGCTCATGGAAGGCATTTTCAAAATTCCAAATCCAGATTTTTCACACGATTTGTTAGCCAACTGTCAACCCCTCTTCAACCGTGCATAGAGAAGGCAAACTTCTTCCTTTATTTATGTTACCCAGCGACGGACATCTTGGGTCTCCCAGGGAACCAGTTTCGTTGTATGTGCCAACCGCATACAGCATCGAGAGAGATGTTCTTTGGAGGCTTTGGAACGAGGTGCCCCGAGGCTCATAATTGCTCGGTGGCCTCAGCAGGTATACGCGTGTGCCAGCCGTTACCTCCAACCGCCTCAACCGTAGAGATGCGTGCGTTTAGTCCGAAAGGTAGACCGCCTGTGCGTCCACGCATGACGGAGTTAAAAAACAAAGCAGGTGCAGCGATGAAAGTATTCCCGAGGTGGTGCAGAGACTTCCTATTATTATCTCTGTAGTACAGCAGCTACCGTGTGACTTTCGACTGACTCTCCGCCGTACGCTCTCCTTATTTCAAAGTTAAGGCGCACTGTCTAGTGGGAAACATACTATCCAAATTTCTGGTAAAACATTCAGAGAAATCGCTTTAAGCATAATTAGCCTAATAATATCCACGTAAAAAAAGACTTGAAGTAAAATTATTCCGTCGAACTCGTACATCGAACGGGTAGGTTGCAAGAGTGAAATGAACATTATCGAACCAGTAAACATTTTCAAAACTCGAAAAAGATGAGTAAATATTGCTCGAAAGGTGGATTCTTTCGAAAATGCCCATCCTAAAGAGGGATTATGATGGTCTCCGAATCGAAAGAAAAACTATCCGTGCTGAATGAACGGTTTTGCAATTAGAAAAAATTGAAAAAGAAAGAATGTTATCAAAGGAAACTCGAAAATTGTCGCACTTCGGATGGCAGAAAAAATAATGAAGAAGTTGTTTGATTCGCGACGATTTGAATAATCACGCCGCGGGATAAGTCGGCGAATCAGTATTCATCCGAACGAGGTGCGAGGACAATCGAAACTTCGACGGCGAGAAAAAAATCTGCCTCCTCATCAATAGCACCGATTATTTCCACGTTCACGATCTATTCGGATGCTAACCACCCAATTATAACGCGGAGCGAGAAATTAACATTCCGCATTCTGCGAGGTTTTCATTTTTCGTCTTCAAAACCCTCGAAGTCAAATTTAACGACTGCCACAGGACGGCAGTGTGAGAAAACGATTCGGAGAGGAGAAAGAATGGATGAAGCTAGAGAAAGGGACGGAGGGGGAAGTGAGGGAGGGAGGTGGTAGGGAGAAAGAGAGTGGGGAGAGGGAGGCACGCGTACATCTTCGCTTTCCTAATAACCCTTTTGAGTGAAGAAAGGGAGTCGGGAGGCGCAGACATCAATCTTGCGAACAACCACATAGGAAACGGGAAATAGAAACGCATTCCTTTATAAAAAATCTCTCTAAAATAATAAGCTAAGAAATCCGGTCACGCTCGTCTAATATAAACTATTTATTATGAATAACTGTAATGCTATTTTAACAAACTTTTCGATTAAGTGGAACATTGGCATTTGGTAGGAATGTTTAATTATTGTAGTAAAAATCGTTTACGAAAAAAAAACTCCAAAAAAGATCCGGGTTCGACTCCAGTAGATAATTTGTTTCCCATTAGATAACAGGTAAATGTCGATTTTTTGACTTACAGGCTTTTACTCGTTTGCAAATTAAAATTAGAAAGAATTGACCTACGATCTTCGGACCTGAACAGTTTTAAAGAAAAATAACTTTTCTTATTCTTATCGTCACATTTCGCCTACGATTCGAAATCGCTTAAGTAATATTTTTAAATCATATTTATTGGAAAAATTGATGCTTTTTAACGATATGATTCCTTTCCGGCTGTATCATTTTTAAACCTCGAGATTTTACTGTCGTCTCAATCCTTATACTATACGTAAGAAAATCGTGCTTTGAACGCTTTAATAGAAGAGAGAATGAGAGAGGAATAAAAAAGGATACAGACGGGGAGAGAGGAAGGGAAACAGGAGGGAAAGAGAGAGGTACATACAAAGATAATGTTCCTTATTAGGGCAAGATTGAGACTAGGAAGTATATTTTTCCAGAGAAGTAGAGGGGGACAGACAGACAAACGACTTTATTTAGGGGAGAGGGAGGGGGAGATAGTGAGGAAGAGAGTGATAAAGGGAGAGGGAGGGAGGGAGACAGAGGGAGGGATAGATAGATAATGGTCTTTATTAGGGCGAGATTGAGACTAGGAAGTCTATTTTTCTAGAGAGAGGGAGGGAGGAGGATGGGAGTGAGGAAGAAAGGAAAGTGCCTTTAATATACTACCTAATCCACGCATACTCGTCATATTTGACGGGCAATTACGCTAGTATGTAATAATTGCAGAGACCGCCGCAGTGAAATAGTGTGACTCAATCCATACAGCGGTAGCTTTGGTTTCTCTCGCTTCGTATTCATCGTTTAAAAAATGGAGGAGTATTGCACGAGTTGCATCTCGGTAACGACGGCAACAAATTAAACGACGTAACTTCTCTTAAGAGCTATTTGAAGTAGATGATTTGGAGCAGCGAGAATTGAGTGCAACATTTCCTGCATATAACGTCTCCCATTCTCACAGTTCAAACGTGCAAAATGAATCGAGTGTTCTCTGTAAGATGGAATCCAACTGTGTGCAATTTAGCCCTTCTCAAATGGCGTAAAGCGCACCTGGGATGGCAGATTGGGGTGCGGGAAACAGGGCCGGCCCGAGCTACGGGCGAGCCGGACGGCTGCCCGGGGCGCAAACGTTTTGGGGGCGCTATCCCGATCATTTATCTATGGATTACTTGCAAGTGAATAAATATTTTATATCAATTTATATCGAGGAACAAGCTAGAATCTTGATGTTTGCATTCCTTTTAATTTTTCATTATCAATAATTTTTACAGAGCGATGAATAAATTAACATGAATTTTGTAAATATCTCAACAAACATTAACGAAGGGGGGCGCTGGAGTATTATCTCGCCCGGGGCGCCAAAATTCCTCGGGCCGCGCCTGGCGGGAAGCCTCTCCTTGGCTCGAATTTTTCGCTCTTATTGTTAGCTTGTTCACTGTGACTCACAATGCCTTCCTTTTCTCCGCGCCCTAGGAGTTACTCGTTCCACGGCACTCTCTCCTGCTTTTCCGACCTTGATCTTCTCCGCTCTAAATCTCTGTCTTTGTGGGCTTCAAAAACTCGGACGAAAACGAAGGACAAGTCTTGCTTGGTTCGAAACATACTCATATTTTAACTCAACTGCTGATGGCTTAATTTTGTGGAATAATTAATAATGAACTGAAACACTGTAATTTTCCATTATTTTTAGTGGAAAATTACAGTGTTTTATTTCATATCCATATTATTCGTCGTTATTGAAAATTAGTTTTCGAAATTTTGAAACGTTTGCTCGTGGCACTATAATGGCGTTGTACCCAAATATATGTGAGCTTCGTTCAAAATGTGTCTCGAGCGCTCTAGAAAAATCGTTTCCGAAGCGTATTCGGATGCAATTTTGGTTACGTGAGAGAAGGCGTACATACACATCGTCTTCACGCTTTTCGGCGATAGTGTCCAGAAAACGAATAGATGGAATTAATGGATCATGTGATCCTTATGCTACGGGCATAAGCTGGAATGTTGGGAAATTTGGAAACGGGAGAGAGAGAACAGAAATAGACTTAAAAGTCGTTTATTCGTTGTGTCTGTCTATCCTCCCCTATTAACCTTGGAGCCAATAGGCCTATTTTCATGAGACTTTGTGGAAATCTCTTGCTACTTGGACCGAGCTCCCGAGGATTGCTTTTGTTGCAGGTTCGATTCCAGAACCTATCCTTCCCATTAGATTTACATGGTAAATCTGAAACCCATCGTGCAGGGTAATTTTCTCTTGCACATTAAAATATCTTAGAATTGTAATATCGTAGCAGGATTTGCGCTATTCTCTGAGGAAAGGAATGAAAATTCTAATTCTTTAATTTAAAATAATTATGTGGAAAATAGGCACCATAAGTTTTGTTTGGATCATCTTGTTTCTCCCGTTTTCAAATTTCGAGCAAACGAAGATGAATAAATTAGGATGTTGTTAGTTTTGATATCTTTGATGCCATAAAATATTTCCTAATATAGCATGTAGACTGGCTTAACTATTGTAAATATTTCCTCCCTTGGATCATGTAAATGTATTGATTATAATTTTGATAAGAATTCTTATTTAATTTTTGTTATTTATAGTTTTATTAGTAAACTTTAACGTGGATGGTACCCCGAGCAAAATCTTTTTCGCTTGTATTATAAGAAAAACGCATTATTAACAATAATGATGGAAAATGTGACCTAGTGCATCTAAAGTGTACGCGATTAAAAGGTATTTCTTGTTTCCACAGGTGAAGATATGGTTCCAGAACCATCGCTATAAATGCAAGCGGCAAGCTAAAGAAAAGGCGATGGCAGAACAGAATGCACAGAACCAGGTGAGCTGGGTGTTGAGGTAATTTAATTAGATTCTTAAGTCTTTTTATCTGTAATCATAAGTTATCATATGGAAAATTAGTGAAAAACGATAAAAATTTTCAAGAATTATAAATTGTCAGTGAAGATTCATTTTCATATTGATTTATTCATTTAATTTGATGAGATCTAATGTTTAATCTCGGTCATCGCAGGAAGTTACTCTTGCCTTGTCTAACTCTTTGAAAATTGAATACTTTTGTATACACTCTTTTATTTAAAATTAAAAGGTACTCTCGGTGATTTTCAATTTAAATAAATATCGCATTATTTTACAATAAAAATAAAATTTAGGAAGTAATCACGTATTTGTTCTAACTTGACTTGCTTTTTTGTTGCATGCAATTAAATTTCTCTCGATGTCTGATATTTACCTCACTAATTCACTGATAATAGTTTTGCATTTCTCGCATCGCTTAAATGCTGTAAAGGGAATTCAATATGCATCACGATTCTTAGTCGGCAATTTAGATGCTCCGTTGAATCAGGATCGATTATTTAACTATTTGAACACCAGAAATCCAAGTTATTTCACGAACAATATACCAATGTATTCCCCAGTTAAATATTTTAAGCGCTTCATTCTGTCTCTTCAAGACATGATAGAAATTCATTTTTAAGCAAGGAATTCTTTTTTTATCTGTCATTTTATACGGACCTAGTACATGAGCTTTAAATGCCGATCCCAAAGCACACACGTCGTGGAAATGATACCAAACCAACGCTACGGAAAAAACAATTAAGGGAGCGGAAGTATAAATAAAGGATCCTGGTTTCTCCTTGCCTGTTACGTACACAAAAAATCGCATGTTTTCGCAACCTCAGCAGAATTCTCCACGTTTATGCTCGGAATCTGAAAAAGAGGGAAATCGGTTTGGTAATCCTTAGAAATCCTCGCTCTAAAAAATCCTTTGGAATGAGCGGAGTGGAGTGGGAGAAAGGGGAAGCGTATATTCTCCCATTTTGCTAAGCATCCGAAATGACTCGTCCTGTCTCCCTTTCAATCTCCCTCTCGTTCGCCGCACCCCTCCACCCCCTTCATGCACGCGCAACCTGCCTCCAGGGGAAAAAACGCCGCCGTTCTCGTCTGCTCCTACCCCCACCCCCATTCTTACCCCACGACATTTTCCCATCCCCTCCCTCCCCTCCTCACTCTCTCCCCCTCCCTCCCCTCCTCACCCCCTCCCTCCCCCCTCCTCACTCTCTCCCCCGCCCATCCCCTCCTCACCCCCCTCCCTCCCCTCCTCACTCTCCTCCCCCGCCCTACCCTCCTCACCCCCCGCCCTCCCCTCCTCACCCCCCTCCCTCCCCTCCTCACTCTCACCCCCTCCCTCCCCTTCTCACCCCCTCCCTCCCCTCCTCATCCTCCCTCCCCTCCTCATCCTCCCTTCCCTCCTCATCCTCCCTCCCCTCCTCACCCTCCCTCATCTCCTCACCCTCCCTCACCTCCTCACCCTCCCTCCCTCCTCATCCCTCCCTCCCTCCTCACCCCCCTCCCCCTTCCTCCCCTCCTCACCCCGTCCCTCCCCTCCACATCCCCTACCTCCCCCCTACTCACCCCTCCCTCCTCATCCCCTCCCTCCCTCCTCATCCCCTCCCTCCCTCCTCATCCCCTCCCTCCCTCCTCATCCCCTTCCTCCATCCTCATCCGCTCCCTCCATCCTCATCCCTCCCTCCATCCTCATCCCTCCCTCCATCCTCATCCCCTCCCTCCATCCTCATCCCCTCCCTCCATCCTCATCCCCTCCCTCCATCCTCATCCCCTCCCTCCATCCTCATCCCATCCCTCCTCACCACCCCTCCCTCCTCACCACCCCACCCCCTCCCTTATCACTCCCCCCTCCTCTCTCCACCCCCTTCCTCTCTCCATCCCCTCCTCTCTCCCACCCCCTCCTCTCTCCACCCCCTTCCTCCTCTCCATCCCCTCCTCTCTCCACCCCCTCCTCTCTCCAACCCCTCCTCTCTCCAACCCCCCTCCACTCTCCACCCCCTCCCTTCTCTCTCCATCCCCTTCCTCCTCTCTCAACCTCCTCTCTCCACCCCCTCCCTCCTCTCCTCTCCCCCTCCCTCCTCTCCTCTCCCCCTCCCCTCCTCTCCTATCCCCCTCCCTCCTCTCCTCTCCCCCTCCCTCCTCTCCTCTCCCCCTCCCTCCTTTCCCCCTCCCTCCTCTCCCCCTCCCTCCTCTCCCCCTCCCTCCTCTCCCCCTCCCTCCTCTCCTCTCCCCATCCCTCCTCTCCTCTCCCCATCCCTCCTCTCCTCTCCCCATCCCTCCTCTCCCCTCCCCATCCCTCCTCTCCCCTTTCCTCCCCATCCTTCCTCTCCCCACCCCCCTCCCTCTGCCCCTCCCACCATTTCCTCCTTCCCCATCCCTTCACCCCCTTTTACTCGTTCCACCTTCTCTCCGACCCCATCCGCTGAAAAACTCGCCTTAAGATTCTCCCCCAGTGAAGGAATTATGAATTTTGATTCGCTTCCACAAACACGGGGACTCCCTTCCCTCTTCCATACTCCCTCTTCAATCCTTCGAATACCTGCTACCCCCCTCCCCTCCCACGGTGAATCCCCGCTGTAAAAATCTCGATGGCATTAAGTTTTTAGAAATCTTTTCGCCTTATTCTCTCGTATATGCCTTTTTTATTGATTCGTTGCTCTCAGAAGCTCCCTCTTTGTTCTTTCATAATTATTGTTCGGGTTTCAATGCCTACGTATCCTTGGCGACAATTGAGCGGGAATGTCATACTCGGTGGCACTTCCTTTTTTACCTTTCGTCACCTTATTGCAGGGATCTCCTCGATGTTATCGTTTAAATGCAGCCCTTGTCGTGAGCATTCTATTGATGTGTATTATCTCGAACTAATTTTACGAACGAACTAATACTCCGATAAGTACTTTAAAAGAAGTATTCCAATTGCCATTACTTCCTAAAGGCAGCGGCATTTGATTGTTCAGATGGGAAAGTCGTGTTTGTTTAAAATTAAGTTGAAATAGTAAAATTTTTGTATGGGAATAATTGCTAGTTGTTATTTGCATCTAGTGTACACGTATCGCAAAGCTATTGTTCGCAATGTGGCCACATCAGCCTACTGTTCGTATCTTATCAAATCTGCGTGCGTGTTAAGGACGATCATGTTTGCATGCCCAAAACAATAAAACAAACTTGGAGATCTAAATAGGCTAGTTGCATTAAGTTTATGGTGCAATTGAGACGACTTGCTTGGATACTTCTGTCAAAAGTTTCAGTTCAAGAAATCTTGGAAATCGGACGTTAACTGGAGAGTCTTAGGTATCACATCAGTGAAAATGAAGTCTAAATTAGGTTTTTAGAGATCATATTTCAATATCAAGTGTTTTATTGCCGTAATTTGAATGAGCTTATGTAGTACCTATATGATATGAATTTGTGTTGAATCTCTCTTTTTAATCATAGCTTCGCGGGCCGCACAAAACGACCTCGAGGGCCGCATTTGTTTGCTCACCTCTGATTTAGTTTTTTCTCTGAAATTTTCTTTCAAGTTTCAATAAAAATAAAACTCAATATTAGGCAGATCCAACTCGCAGATACGGATATCAGCCGCTTTTGGTAGCATACTTATGCTTACTTACATGTAAACGTACTTAGTGCGATTTTTCATTATCTTCGATGTAACTGGAGCCTTGGGGGCGATATGCAATAGTTAACCAGTGAACGAGTAGCAGAGAATCGCGGAGTTTTTGTATTTGGTGTCTAATAAGCCTTCTTTCCTGGGGACTTATTAAATATCGCTTGTATTTAGAGTTGCCATTCTAGTTGCAAACAAATTCTTGGGGTATCTCTATGAGAATGGCGATCAAAAACCCGTCGAGGAACAGATTCAATAAGTAAGTGATGAATAAATATTCAAGTCTGTGCTCGGTTGTAATGCGAGAGTGTTGGCTAGAGAAGATCTGATCGCCAGATGTCCTCGGAGGTCGCCTCATCGTGTTTCTCGGTTCGGAACGAGGCGAGTCTCCTTGGGAGCCGCCATTGGGCGCTCCTCTCTCACTCTCCCTCTCACTCCCTCTCGTCAATCGCCGTATAAGCGCCATCGAGACAGAACGTTCGTCCTACGCAACCGGCAAAGGAGGGGGGGAAGTTCCTTTTTTTTAACTTTCAATGTCAACAAGGCCACCCTATCCTTTATCACTTGGAGGCCACTCCCCCTCGAGCACAGTGGGGAGAGACCTCTCTCGGCTCCTTCATCCTTGATATGCTTGCCTCTCATCCACTCGCAATCCGCGAACATTAATTATGTACATTATCGGGAGGGGGAGCAGTCTGGGGAGACGGTGGCGCAAGAAAGACGCTTCATATTGGAATTCCAGGACCAGGCTCGGAGTCGATCCGTGTTGCCGTGGTAACGTGGGCGGCACGTGCACCTTCCTCTGCCCTCCCTCCCTTTGCTTGCTATCAACCTTCCCTCCCTTTTTCCTCTCCTTTCTCTCCCTTTTCCTGCTATCTCCCCTCCCCTCCTTCATCTCTCCACCCCTCCTTCATCTCTCCACCCTTCCTTTATATCTCCACCCTTCCTTCATCTCTCCACCCTTCCTTCATCTCTCCTCCCTTCATCTCTCCTCCCTTCATCTCTCCTCCCTTCATCTCTCCTCCCTTCATCTCTCCTCCCTTCCTCTAGCTTCCTTCTTTCCTTCGTCTATCACTCCTCCCTTCCTTCGCCTATCTCTCCTCCCTTCCTTCGTCTATCTCTCCTCCCTTCCTTCGTCTATCTCTCCTCCCTTCCTTCGACTATCTCCCCCTTCCTTCCTTCATCTCTCCTCCCTTCCTTCGTCTCTCCTCCCATTGCTTCATCTCTCCTCCCTTCCTTCATCTATCCTCCCTTCCTTCATCTATCCTCCCTTCCTTCATCTCGCCTCCCTTCCTTCATCTCGCCTCCCTTCCTTCATCTCTCCTACCTTTCTTCATCTCTCCTCTCTTCCTTCATCTCGCCTCCCTTCCTTCATCTCTCCTCCCTTTCTTCATCTCTCCTCCCTTTCTTCATCTCTCCCCCCTTCCTTCATCTCTCCTCCCTTCCTTCGTCTCTCCTCCCATTGCTTCATCTCTCCTCCCTTCCTTCATCTCTCCTCCCTTCCTTCATCTATCCTCCCTTCCTTCATCTCGCCTCCCTTCCTTCATCTCGCCTCCCTTCCTTCATCTCGCCTCCCTTCCTTCATCTCTCCTACCTTTCTTCATCTCTCCTCCCTTTCTTCATCTCTCCTCCCTTTCTTCATCTCTCCTCCCTTACTTCATCTCCTCTCTTACTTCATCTCTACTCCTCTCCTCTCCCTCCTCTCCTTTCTCTCCTCTATTCCTCTCTTCTGTTCCTTCATCTCCCCTCCCTCCCTCTTCATCTCCCCTCCCTCTTCTTCATCACCTCTCCCTCCCTCGTCTTCATCTCCTTTCCCTCCCTCGTCTTCATCTCCCCTCCCTCCCTCGTCTTCATCTCCCCTCCCTCCCTCGTCTTCATCTCCCCTCCCTCCCTCGTCTTCATCTCCCCTCCCTCCCTTGTCTTCATCTCCCCTCCCTCCCTCCTCTTCATCTCCCCTCCCTCCCTCGTCTTCATCTCCCCTCTCTCCCTCGTCTTCATCTCCCCTCCCTCCTAGTTTTCCTGAATATGTACCTACCTATTTCGCAATGTCTGTATTTAGTATATTATTTTCTTAATAGTTTTGACGTTAATATTACTTTTTTATATATATAATTTCACATATAGGATGGGTTAAATGTAAGAGTGGACCTTATGGTCTAAATTTCGCCCAAATAAAGACATTTATCTATCTATCTCGTCTCCATCTCCCCTCCCTCCCTCCATGCCTTTTCTTCTTTTCTCTTCCTCTTGCTCAACACCCCTATCGACGGTGATGAAATGTCAGATGGGTTTGCGCATAACTCGTGTTGGAGTGTCGTAATTTCATTACCTTCCAGTTTTGATTGTATACGTCACACGTTCTATTATTGACGGAGGTTGTATCCTTTTTATCATCATATTGTGATACTTGTGTAGGTACATTATTTCTGAATGACTAGTTTTTTGTGCTAAATTTTCTGGTCGTGAAACATTTGAAAGATGTATGAAGTAAAACGGCAGCATGAACTTGTCTCGTAATTTTTAATGACAATGTTATTATGTAATGTTGGGGAGGAACTGGAAATTGTGGATTTTGTCCGTTATATTCAGGAAATTCTTACGTTTCTATCAGGAGTTGTCGAAGAAACGTCATTACGTGGCGATATTTTTTTTTTGGAAAATATCGTTTGTGGCGAACAAAGGCGTTCTGCAGATAGATGGGACCTCAAATGCGACATGCGGCGACAAATCGGATTTCATCTTCGAGAAAAGAATTTATGAAAAACAGGCGAACCTCGAATCTCTTCCTTACCATTCTCCCGCCTCTCCTCCCTCCCTCCCTTCTCACAATCTCATTTAACAACACTCCTCCATCTCCCGTTTCCCCCTCCATTCTCCCCCTCCCCACTCCCCCTACCCACTCCCCCTCCCCACTCCCTCTTCTTAATACCACTCCCCCCCTCCCTCCTGCCCATCCCCACTCCCTCCCCTCCGTCCCGCCCCTCCCCGCTCCCTCCCCTCCGTCCCGCCCCTCCCCGCTCCCTCCCCTCCGTCACGCCCCGCTCCCTCCCCTCGGTCCCGCCCCTCCCCTTCTTTCCCTCCTTTCTTTCCCTCCCTTCTTTCCCTCCCTTCTTTCCCTCCCTTCTTTCCCTCCCTTCTTTACCTCCCTTTTTTCCTCTCCCTTCTTTCCCTTCCTTTTTCCCCCCGCCCTTCTTTCCCTTCCTTCTTTCCCTCCCTTTTTTCCCCCGCCCTTCTTTCCCTCCCTTTTTTCCCTCCCTTTTTTCCCTCCCTTCTTTCCCTCCCTTCTTTCCCTCCCTTCTTTCCCTCCCTTCTTTCCCTCCCTTCTTTCCCTCCCTTATTTCCCTCCCTTCCTCCCCTCCCTGCATACCCTCCCCTCCCTTTCTCCCTTCCCCTCCCTTCCGTCTCCCTTCCCTGTCTTCCACCCCCTCCCCTGTCTCCCTCCCCTCCCATGTCATCCTCCCCTCCCTCCTCCCCTCCCATGCCATCCTCCCCTCCCTCCTCCCCTCCCATGCCATCCTCCCCTCCCATGTCATCCTCCCCTCCCATGTCATCCTCCCCTCCCATGTCATCCTCCCCTCCCATGTCATCCTCCCCTCCCGTCTCCCTCCCCTCCCCTGTCTTAGAGTTAAATGTAAGAATGGACCTTATGGTCTAAATATCGCCCGAATAAAGACGATTATCTATCTATCTATCTTCCTCCCCTCCCGTCTTCCTCCCTTCCCCTGTCATCCTCGTCTCCCTCCCCTCCCTTGTCTCCCTGCCCTCTTCCCCCTCCCTGCCCTGTTTCCCCTCCCTGCCCTGTTTCCCCTCCCTGCCCTCTTCCCCCTCCCTGCCCTCTTCCCCCTCCCTGCCCTCTTCCCCCTCCCTCCCCTCTTCCCCCTCCCTGTCCACTCCCCCCTCCCTGCCCTCTCCCCCCTCCCTGCCATCTTCTCAATCCCTGTCATCTTCCCCATCTCTACCCTCTTCTTCTCCCTCTCCTATAGATTCACCTTTCGAACTCTCGCGAAATTCCGATCGTGAGCATCGTTCGAATGGATTCCGTGACGAATGAAGGGAGAAGGCGCGATAGATCCGACTGTTTGTTTGTCTGCTTCGTTCCTCTTTTCGATTAATTATTTCCGAACGATGATCTCGTTCATTAATTGAGGCTGCATGAGCATGAAAGGGAACGATGGGAACCGGCTCTGAAAAGGGTGCGTTCGAGAAACTGATGACGTAACCCCGCCGTGTCATTTGGCGCAAGATAAAAAACTCGCAACCGTGCGACTGATGAAATGTTTTAAAAACTCCAACTCGCCATTTTCGAACTCGGAGCTCAGGAAGACGTTTTCAAATTCGATACTCGTTAAAACTCGCGTTAACGCCAGATTTTGTGTACACTGGCACGTTATCATAATTTTGCGCATCCAAACTATTTTTAAAGCCCGTCATTGTCATTTATAGATACGAATTTTCGAGCGATCAAAATATTACTTAAGATACTTATTTCGTGAAATACTTCAATCCTTTTCGGTTTGATTTCCATTAAGAAGTCATATTAATATCGATTTGAGATTTTAATATCATATTAGACAATATTTTTCAATTTATCCATTATGCTGAAAATCGGAGGCGCAAACTAAATTTCTGGATATACGCAGCTCAAGTATATATGTATGCTATTTTTTGATTTCGTATAAAACGAAAAGATTGAGCGATGGGCTTAATGCTTACAAATAAATTTTAATCGTGTCAGAAAACTGCATGAAATGCAGTCACCAAAACCATCCGGCCTCTCATATGGGGAAGACGTTTTTCCATCTGAAGGAGTAATTCAAGGTTAATAGGTCGTTTTTTTTATTTAGCATAATTACAATCGAAATATAAACACAAATACACACACACATACTTGAGGAAAAGGAATTAGGAGTGATGACGGTGGCAACAAGGTGTTGGAGGGAGCCCAGTGGACACTTACCGAGTCCTTATTCAGCGATGGAGAAAGAGGAACATATGCACACACACACACGATAGTTACTATAGTTTCTCGCTCTGACGCTAATGAAGGGCATTCAACCCGGAAACCTTTCGTTTTTTTTTTGTTTTTCGTTTGTTACTTCGATACCCCCAGCGGCTCGCCAACGTTGGTAAGCGCCCACTGGGCTCCCTCCAACACCTTGTTGCGAACGTCATCACTACCTTTCCTTTTCCCCAAGATTATATCATGGTCGCCCTTAGAGATCAGCTTTAGAGGGACACTGTTAACATTTACCACCAAATTTAACTTAGGTTTTCCTTGCGGTGATATCGAAGCGCGGGGGTGTTCGCCCTACACACACACACACACACACACACACACACACACACACACACACACACATATATATATATATATATATATATATATATGTGTGTGTGTGTGTGTATGTGTGTATAAATATTCAAATTTCTTGGAGAAAAAGGACTTCGTGTACGAGAACTTATATTGCTCCGGCATTTCTCGCAAATTTTACAGCGGAGATACCTCCCCTCCCCCACCCACCCCATCTCTTCCCCATCCATCCCATCTCCCGAGAACTAACGAAGAAAGGACCCATTAAAGGGGATCCGGAAGCGAAAATATTTTCGAGGGTTGGTAGTAAATTGGGAAAACATCCGTTGCGCCCTCCATCCCTCCGCCGAAACATCCCTTTTGTCGCTCCCTCTTCCGGAAGCAATGAACCGGAATAACTGCGGCTCATTCTCCGATTAATTGGGAAGGCAACGCCAGCGAGCGGCAACCCCTCGGAAGACCCCAAATCACCGGAGGCGGGTCCGCTCCCCCGGCAACCCCTCTGTATCCTTTTTTACCCCCACCCAAGCCCAATTTGGCGTCTCCGTTGGTGCGTGTGACGCGATTGTAACCGACGCACCCGTTGCTGAAGACGTTGGCGCTGTTTAGCCGAGCGTAATAATCCCTCCCTGCGCCCCCTGGATTGCATGGGAAAGAACTAAATGGCCCCCTTCCCGCTCGCTATTATTATTGTCGTCGGCCTTCGGCGGTGAAGTCTTCGCGCATAGGGTCGCCGAACCGATTCCTCCGTTAAACATAAAGGGCAGTAATGGCCTTATTACGTGTAGAAGAAGTTCCACGTATTGGTTTCATAAAAAAACATTTCATCTTGGTTTTACTACGAATATGTTTACGTCATCCACACGAAATTTCCAAAAACTTCGGTGCGCCCTCGCTTTATCCTTGATGAGAGGTTGTAATGACCGCACTGAAGAGTGAATGTAATGTGAAAATCTTAAACATGTCGTGTCTGTGTCGCCCGATGCGGGGTCTCATGTTTCTTCTTTCGTCAGGAGAAGGCTTTAACATTCTTCCTACCAAATCTTCGAAATTGTTTTCTCTTTGCTCCCAGTTACTTCGCAATTTCTTTTTATTCCTTTTTCCACGTAAGCGGCCAACGTGACTCGTAAACGACTGGAAATGCGAAATTAAAAATTCTGTCCTAGGAAGAGTGAATATTTAGTTTTTAGCCAATGATCGACCAGCGACTCCCTAACTCCATCTATAACTATAAAATTTCTAGTATATTTTATATTTATATTTTTCTAAAGTGGATAAAATATGTTGCGAAAAAACTGTTAATTGGTATTCGCTAATAAATATAAGACTTTGGATTGAATCCAACACCGGTAAATTACGCAGCTCTCGATGGAAATTGGTCATTATTTACTGATCTACACCTCCCCTCACTCTTCACTAAAACTGAATAATTTTCAGAGAGTTCCTGTTCATACTCAATCCTTCTAAACCATGGAGTTTGCCATTTTAAGTCTCCCAAAATATCTTTCCCGCAAGTGTATTATCCATCATAAACAGTGACAAAACGAATTTTCTTTTTAACTGAACAAACAATGGAAAAATTTGCGATTTTATTCTCACTCGACAGAAACCTAAACATAATTGTTTCAATGAGGCAGGTCGTTATTCGGCGATGCTTGCATGTTTTTTATTTCGTTGCCACCGTGACATATTGCTGTCGAGAGTTGCTCCAAAGTGCGTTACGCCGTGGAAATTAAATTTACCGAATCTAAATTTGCGGTTTAAAAATGGGAACTTTTTGTCACATTCTTCTTCACATGATATGGTTTTGTATTACTTCACTGCATGCCTTTTTTGCTAAGCGTTGCATGTTATGTTATACTCTTCCGGTAAGTCGGCCCATGAAGTTATTTCAGAGGAGAATTCGTTTTCTTGAAGGCACAGAGCTCTCCAAGACGAGTGGCAGTACCAGTCCTCGTGAAAGACGGCAAGCCGTGCTCCGGGACCGGCGGGGCCGGCGATCCTTCGGGAGGCTTGGGGGTCGTGGTAGGCGGCGGGGGCGGAGGAGGAGCCGGCGTCTCTTCGGCGGTGGCCGCAGCAGCCGCAGCGGCCGCGGCAGCGGCGGGCAGGGCGGGCCTCGGTTCGAGCCCCGTCTCCGGCCAATCGCCACCGGGCAACCCGTGCTCGCACAGTCCCAGCGCCTCCGCCCTGGCATCCTCCATGGTCGTGCAGCAACAGCAGCAGCATCAGATGCACCAGCAGCAACAACAGCAGCAGCAACAGCACCAGCAACAGCAGCAGCAACACCAGCAGTCCTGCGGCGGCGGCGGGGGAAGCACCGCCAGCCTGCTCAGCAACATGGCCTATCAGAGGCAAAACCTGGCCGCGATGGGAGCGGTGCAGCACCAACAGGCCGCGGCCGCTGCGGCAGCTGCTGCGGCGGCCGCCAATATGTGCTCCTCGTACCTGCCTCTGCAGGGCAGGGCGTGGTAAGGGGACCACGCACCTACCCCTCCGCTGCGAAAACGCTTAAAGGCCAAACCTCCGGAGGCTACGTTTTAGCGCGTGCAGGGTTATTCGAATAGTTGAGGACTTAAACCCGGTCGAACGTCCTCATGGCGGTGGTGGTGAATTTGAACGATGGACCAATCGAAAGAATTCGTTCGACCCAGTGGTCGATCAGCAATATTCGAGACGCATTAAGGGACGAGTCGAGATAATGCTGTCGCCCACTGAGTGTGTTCTAATCAAAACGGCAGATACGACCGGAGATTATGGTAACGGAAGGTGTTTTTTTGTTGAGATGTGTCTGGAAACAAAACAGTCATGTGTTGAAAAAGAGATTTCTGCTACGAGCAATTATGTTAGAAATACGTCATGCGGTCGTGATTAATCTGAACAAAGTTGAATGTCAGAGAGGACTTTCACGGTGAAACGATGAGTGTGAATGATGCTCGTGGAACTATATGAGAGGAGTGTCATCGTCTGAGTGTTTTTGCCGTGCATTGGAAAGACACGTGAATCGCCCGACTACAGTGGTGTGGCACATAGAAATCGATAGAAAGACAACCCGAACAGGCCGCTGTGCCATCTCTTTTCAGTGTTACTTAGGTCTAGCAGGTGATTACAATTCTGACGTTGGTGGTGTATGAGACACTTAACGATAGTAATGTCATTTTATTTTAAGGTTTCGAATCCATTTTGTGCAGTTGCGAGGAAACTGATCCAGTGGAATCTAATGGACGGGTTTGGACTCGAGATTATGTGGATCTCCATTTTGAATATGAAACGGCGTTTGTGGTTATGTGAGTCAAGGACTCGAGGCCAAAACAGTGGTACCAATCACAAGTACGCAAAGAACATTAAAATGTTGTGGCCATTATTTGATTACTCTCATTAAGAATGTTTCAAAGGTATTGATAACGGTTAAATCTTCTGATTAATCTTAGTGGAATATAAATGGTTTCCTTTCGGAAATAATATACGTGGGCAAGAGCAAGCCTTACAATAAAAGTCGAGACTTTTTAAACGGTTGAACTTGCGCCGGAATGGCTAAAATAGTTGAAAGACCGTTTAAGTGAATTTGCAGTGATAATCTTCGTGAGTGTGTGTGCGTGTTTGTCTAGAGCGGTCGATATAAAAGAAATGACTTTTCTCCACTACGATTCAGTGTTTGTTGATGTAAATTTTTTAGTAAAACTGTTGGTGTTAGTAGTGAGAATTTCTTCCCTTTTTATATAATAATTATGATATTAATATATACTACATATATATATATATATATATATATATATATATATATATATATATATATATATATATATATATATATATATATATATATATATATGTCAACACGACGCAATTATGACGGCGTACTATTTTGAGAACACGTGAATAAACTGCGATATTTGGCGTGTTGATTTTTCGGTCCATACTTAAGAAAATGTATCATTTCTTGCACGTCGTCATGAGGTTGAGCACCAAAAATAAAACACCGAGTCCGAGGAACAAATGTGAAACTCTCCCAAGATGCGTCGAGGGCAGCAGAAGGTGTTCCCTGACCGCGCGAGTTTCCATCCGGCTCGTGTGTTTGTCCCTAATTCTTCTTCTGGAGGGCATTCGTCGAGTGGACGGCGGAGGAGAGTCCAATCGGTCCGTACGTGACACACCCTACGGATGTTTCATTCTTAATTTAATTTAGAGGGCACTATTAATTATTCATTGTCTTTGTATGAAATAAAACTCTTGATGAAAAGACAAACATGTCACTCCTTTCATTTCATTTCTCCATATTTTCCTCGCTTTAAACCGTGTGTGGTTTTGTTTTCTTCGAAATTTTCCCTTTTGGTCCTCGCTTTTCTGCAGAGAGAGAGAGAGTTCCTCATGAGACCGCACCCGCCAGTTTCCTGTTGCGGGAACTAATCTTTTAGACCTTGCGAAGACGGCAGCTTCTTATTTTCTATTCGTTTTCACAGTGTTAGTTTTATAACGTTCTGTCACATTGATGTATCTCTATTGCCATCTTGGATAAATAACGAACGATAGAGAAATGTTACAGAATTGTTGAATTACACAAAGTAATATCACTTACGTTTAACTTGTATGATGATATAAGATGAAGTACGAGATGTAACTAATACTCGTACAAATATAAACTTTTAAAGAGGATGACTAAAAAATGTGAATTGGGATGGTTTTAAAAAACAAAACTCAATATATGTATATAAATACTCTATACTATACTGGGAAATCCGTAGTTTTTATAGTTAATGAATGTTTTTTGTTGTCTTAACTCGCATAGTTAACTCTCCTCAGTGTTGAAATTATCTTCAAATAATCGTGTTGCCGAAACTAACGATCAAGAGGACAGTGAAAATATATAGAGAATTGTGGTAGAGAAACAGAATGATTCGAGAGTTCAGTTGCACCACAAGGAATTTGTTCTAAGGCAAATAAAACGTTAAATTTTTACTCCGAATCCATAAGAAGCAATTATATTAGAAATGAGCGAAATACATTTCTAACAGTGTGGCGGCCAACTCTTGGAAAATGCGTGCGACCAAGTGAAGGTAAAATACAATAGCGAGCCAAGAAGATATATTTTTTAAACGTTATTTTAAAGTAAAACTTTGTTTAAATGGATAATAATAAACAGGATTTATACAGACCTAATTACTCGATCCTTTTAATAACTTCAACGGTAAAAATTAATTTTTGCAGTCTTTCCTAATGCGGGTTTTAAACCTCGATACTACTATGTTTTCATTCTCGATATTTAGTCACATTGCTTCGTGGTGTAACTGAACACTAACTCGGGGGTCTTTCACTCTGGAACGGAAGGGACATTCGATTAAATTCACTGTGAAAAGGACCGCTCCAAATTGTCCTTAGAAGCTTACTAGCCTTCCTAAGGCGGAAATATTACAATTTGGGAATAGCGTCCCGTGGTAATAATTCATGAGCGGTTTCAAGTCCCAATTAACTGAAAAGATCAGGTTGCTGCCATTTTTATCGTCAAAATGGGACGCATAAAATTCGTTGAATATGGACGGCGACGCATATAAGCTCGTCGATTTCATTGCCGGCAACGTAGGCGTCTTCCGTATCGTTCTGAAAATCGGAGAAAGGGGACACTTCCATCGAGAGGACGTCACTAGGATGCCTCCCTCCCCCTCTTTCTCACCCTCTCCCTCCCCCCTTTTTCTCTCCCTCCCCTCTCTCACCCTCCATCCCCTCTCCCTCCCCTCTCTCCCACCCCTCCCTCTCCTTCCCCCCTCTTTCTCTCCCTCCCCCTCTTTCCCTCCATCCCCCTCTTTCTCTCCCTCCCTCTCTTTCTCTCACTCCCCCTCTTTCTCTCCCTCCCCCTCTTTCTCTCCCTCCCCTCTTTCACTACCTCCCCCTCTTTCCCTCCCTCGCCCTCTTTCTATCCCTCGCCCCTCTTTCTCCCTCCCCCTCTTTCTCCCTCCCCCTCTTCTCTCCCTCCATCTTTCTCCCCCCCTCCTTCTATCCAACCCCTCTTTCTATCCCTCGCCCCTCTTTCTCTCCCTCCCCTCTTTCTCTCCCTCCCCCTCTTTCCTTCCCTCCCCCTCTTTCTCCCTCCTCTTTCTCTCCCTCCCCCATCTTTCTCCCCATCCTTCCTTTTTCTCTCCTACCACCCTGGGTACGAATTCTGTAAATTCTCTACCGGCACGCAAAAATACCTCTGACTCTTCCTCTCCTTCTCACTCCCTTCCCTTCACCTCACCTCCATCTCTTTCTCTTCACCCCTCTCTTCCTCCTCCTCCCTCTCACCCTCACTTCCTTCTCACCCCCTCTCTTCCTCCTCACCTCCCTATCTTCCTCCTCACCTCCCTATCTTCCTCCTCACCTCCCTATCTTCCTCCTCGCCCCCCCCTCTTCCTCCTCGCCCCCCCCTATTCCTCCCCCCCATTTCCTCCCCCCCCACTTCCTCCCCCCCCTCTTCCTCCTCGCCCACCCCCCCCTTCCTCATCTCCCCGCCTCTTCCTACTCTTCCTCATCTCCCCGCCTCTTCCTCCTCATCTTCCCCTATTCCTCAACCCCCATCTTCCTCCTCGCCCCCACCCCCATCTTCCTCCTCGCCCCCACCCCCATATTCCTCCTCGCCCCCACCCCCTCTTCCTCCTGCCCCCCCTCTTCATCCTCACCCCCCTCATCCTCACCCCTCTCTTCCTCCACACTTTCTCTCACTCGACAAAACCACATCCAACAGTGTTGCCGTAACGGTTGCTATGTTTTTCATTACTTCTGTCGTATCGGCGATTCAAGCAACTTTCCTCTTTTATCTTCGAACAGGACTCACCCATATTCGTAGTAATTTCGTACCGTGGCTCCGTCACCATCTACATTGTTCTTTTTCTCGCAAAAAATTCGGTGCGGCGGGAGAATAGAAATGATAAGAGCGGTACAGAGCGATATCTGAAAAGGGAGGGAATGGGATGAGAGGGCGTGGCGAGAGGGCGAGCGTGAGATACGGGTGAACGAGGTGAAGAGAGAGTCGGCGAGTGGCGGCGGAAAGGACGGCACTTCTGGTGGCTGCCCTCCTGCTCGCATCTACTTTTACGCAATCCCCTTGATGGCTTAGTGCAGTGGTTCCCAAACTGGGGGGCGTGAGGTGCTTACAGGGGAGGCGTGAGGTGCTTACAGGGGAGGCGGGAGGCCATGAGAAAAAAATCAATTTTTAATGTGAAAATACTGACATTTTTTGTTCATTTGAAAATATTCTATAAAATATTAGTTTTTATGCGTATTTTTCAATGCATTATATTTATGCATCTGATATATGGGTAAATAATTATGAGTTAATTGATCATTATCAAGAGGTAATACCAATGTTACAAAATATGTAATAAAATGTTACGAATAAATAAAATGGATATGAACAATAATATACGTATGCGTGCAAACGGTTAATTTATTTCAACTAATAACTGAGGGGAGGGGGGCGTATATATGAAAAAGTTTGGCAAACACTGGCTTAGTTGGTTGAGTTTTTGGAAAGACTTGCACAAAGCGCGAAGAAGATTTGATGCGTTTCTAGAATTCGTCCATTATAATGTCAGTGTATTTTTCACATAATGACCCTTGAATGGCGAGTGATGCAAATTTGCCTAAAACTGGCTGAAGATTTTTCTTGGACAAAATACTACAGGAAATGCATATGTGCCGGTTTATGCGAATTCACGACATTCGTAAATTCTATGAAATTAGTACTGGTATCTGCTGTTGGCTTTGCGAAGCGAGTTTTATGCTGGTAAATATTTGTGTACCGTTCTTTCCGAAGCGCGTAGGTGTTGCTTCGAAAATTTTGGAAAAACTATGCATAAAAGCTAGGTTTATTATTTACAGAAGTTATTTTATTATTATCTTAGCTTTACAAAATCTAATAATTTAAGAGTCATATTTTTACCTTTAATTAAAAAAAAGACTAAGGTATGCCGCATTTTCGCGACATTGGGCAATTTGAACTATTTCTATCATTTATATAAGGTTTAGGAAGTGTTATCATAAGCTTTTCTTTATTTTTTTCAATCTTGCTATCGTCAATAGCTGGCTGGTGTATGTGCTCCGTAATTTTAATTATGGATTGATTCTATAATAATTATAAGCAAGGCTAATCGCGATTCCGAAAGACGTGGTCATATCGACACGGCTAATGCAAGTACTATTTATCTGAAAATGCAGATGTAAGGTTTGCGAGTCATTAGGATACCGTGTATCTCAAAATCAGTTAAAAAATTATCTTACGCTCTCCTTAAAAAATAATCGATAATTATTTCATAGAGAAACATCGATCCGTCGTGCGTTTGTAAACTGTATTTTTGTTGAGTTAGGTATTGAGTCTTGACGCCTACAATGTATTTGTGGGTGGTACGAAACGCGAGAGTAAGTCCGCGAATTTTTACAAAAGTTCACGAGTGCATCGGAAAATAGGAAAAAGTGGCGCAGAATTGGGAAATGCGAGGTCGCATCTCTGAAGTGAAGGAGAGAATTTCCGGAAAATGGAAGGTCGAGTGAGAAGGGAGGAGAGAAAATCGTGGTTCTACGACAATCGTCGCATGTCAAATTAGTCTCGTCAAATTCGTCGCAAGACAAATTCGTCGCATGGAAAAGACTGTCTACACTCGAGTCTATCCATCTGTATAACATTCCTGCGTATTTCCCAGTGATTATCTGTTCCATTAAATATAGTTGTAATTCATTCGAAAACTAATTTTGAGGAATAAGTACGATAGGTTTGAATGGTAGCCTCTATTAGTCACAGGTTCGAGACCGTCCTGCATAAGAAATACATGGAAGTATGTGCAGGACGTTTTAAATCGTCATTTTTTAAAGAACTTCGAATCAAGACAAAATTTAAATAACTGGAAGAAAACTTTCACTATATATCGAATTAGCACCAAAATTTGTTTAGAATCAGAAAAGCTTCAATTTTCCACGCCTCTGACAATGCGACATAACAACGCATTGAAGTATACTGCATTCTCTTCTTCCTTACACATCTCTCCGCATTTAAGGTTGCATTAGT
This sequence comes from Tanypteryx hageni, assembly GCA_028673005.1. NCBI lineage: Eukaryota > Metazoa > Arthropoda > Insecta > Odonata > Petaluridae > Tanypteryx > Tanypteryx hageni. Next base: position 83,503,452 of record CM054114.1, on the reverse strand, counting down.
AAATATTTTCATTCAGTAATACAGGTGACGTCGAACTTCATTTACCCAGTCGATACCATTTAACAAAAATGAAATATTTTTTCCTTTACTTCAATAAAAAAATTTTATTGCCTCAATTTTTTTATCTAAACTGCTATGTATCAACACAAAATCATCGTTGTAAGTTATCAGATAAGAAGCAATTAAAAGTCATGAAAAAAATCACGACTTATAACATTAATTTGAGTAATCCTGTTAGTATCTGATCCATTAAAGCATTCATTGAAATGTAAATAAGAGCATGCTTTTAACATAGTGCATTATATGCCACGAGTGTGACATAGTTACGTCTAGCATTTGATACCTCCTAATTATTCCCCAACAGTTATTGACCAGTTTATCTGCTAATAGCAAATAAACTCCGTCGTTTCACTAATCCAATATTAAATGTGAAAAACGGGGGCACAACCGAAAAGCTGACATAACTCGCAGAAACGCCAATCTGGGAGAAATCAGAGCTCGGGAGAAGAATTCTTCCATGACCGAGAATCCAACCCGGTTCTTCCGCTTGCCGGGCGAATATTCTGCAGCCGAAATATCGAGGTAGACCGATTTTACCGTTTCAGAATTTGGATTTTGTTTACGCCAATCTATCTGATATTTCTGGGGATAATTCGAAATTCAGTGGTTACATTACTCGGATTCCCAAACTATCTCGACTCTCTTTCGGACGCGATTACGCCCTTCATGTTGTTGCCGCCGCTCGAGAGGTTCTCTTCATCGCCCCGGACGGAAATAAGCCGCCACCGTTTAAGTTTGTGTAGCGTCGGAGGAAGATGTTGAGGAGGGTGTGAAAGCGAAGGAAGAGAATCACCGGGAAGAAGACGGAGGGACGCGGTCGAGAGGAGTGTTTCGCGCCGATCTTAAAAAGAGGTTGAGAAAGCGGTGAAAAGAGGGCGGATTAGGAGCTGGGAGGCAAGTGCCATTGTCGTGCGGAGAGAGAGGCAAGGAAACGTGGAGTGGCTTACGAGGGAGGACCAAAAAGGGGCGGATCACGCTGTTGTTATTATTATTCGAGGGTTCCGCGCGACTGCAGCGCCATAAAAATTTAGCGGCGGAATCTCTAGGCAAATGGTGTCCAACAGAATTTTCAGGTTCGCCACACGTGCGGCGAACGGATCAGCCTTTTCGCCACATATTACAAAATATAAATACATATTATAAGAGTTAATTAAATAAAAGGTTACAGTGGTACACAATAAGTATTTAAATTATTTATTAGTCAAATAAATAATTATATTCAAGCATTAAAATTTAATGTGATACTTGAAAGTTAATTTGTCCAAGTAGCACACTGAAATTTGTTATAAAATCCACACTAAGTAGCAGAGGCAGCCATGGGTGAAAATGCGCAAATCAATGTGGCCTTGTTTTTGTGTAAAGCTCTATTTATAAAAATAATATTTTGTGTTATGCTACGAAAAGGCCGTAGTATGTAAAATGTACACAACCAGATATAAACAAATTTAGTACTATGTGATTTAATATACTAATAAAAAATAGTAGACTGAGCACCAATTCGCCACATATCGATGGCCGATTCGGCACAAGTGGCCATGGGGATGGACACCACTGCTCTAGGCCTTAAATTAAATGGAGAACCGAAGCTTTAGTGTTTCGTCCGAGTATTATTCCCTGCCAGGTCCTAAATAAGAAGTGCCCTCTTTTTCTGCTTTGGATGTCTGCCGCATTATTTATTTCGTTTTCCTGTTTCCTATTAAGATAAATACATTGTAAGCGATTTTTAAAAGAAAGGTCGAGCTCGCATTACGAATGGAATCCAGTTTATAAAAAAGTAAGTTCCAATAGTCATAAAACGATTGTGAATAACCAGTCGAGTATTTCGTCTACAAAGCTTTCATCGGTGGCGATTTACCGATATAATATTCTAACAAATAACTTATAGAATATACATTCGGTGAAAGGCGTCTGATTTGAAGCCGGAATATTCATCTGGTTTTCGAAACCTTTTCATGGATACTGGGGATACGTAACTACTAGTATGTATACTATTTTACTGATTTATTTTTCTTAAATTTTGCGTTATTATCTACGATTTTTGGACTAAAAAACAGCGCAATGCCGCGAATTGTAATCGATTGGAATTTAGTACTGAAAGTTTCCTTCCTCGTTGCATCGCGATTCGTCCGATCGGTTGCGAGATTAAATGAACCTCGCGACAAATCATTTTCTCGGAAATCTTCCCTCGCCCCTGTTCGGAAGAAGTTGTCCACATAATGGTACTCATATGAGTGTCAAAAGATTCCTCTTGAATTAAGGTAACCTTCGGCAAATGTCACTGAAATTTCGACGAAATTAGTGAACAGTATACCTATATACAATGTTCCCTCTAAGCTGCGCGTCCGCGCACAAATTTCTAAACACCCGCGCACAGATTACTATACTCCGCGCACCACAGACTAAAAACAGTTACATAGGGGTCACGCCCGAAATTAAAGAGTTCCTATTTTGTTCTATTTTAAAACCATATAGTCTCCGTTGACACAAGGTTAACCAGTGAGGCCACTAAAAGCGACAACCGCATTGTACTAATTTATTACAGTTTTCATAAAATGGCAAATACAAAGTAAAAAAAGTATCTTAGAATAATCTTATAGTAAATTTTATAATTGAAATTAAATCCTAGATTTCTTATTTCTATCTTATTTTCATATAAAAGTTCTTGCATAAAAGGCCGCTCAGTTCATGCTGCGAATTTACCAAGGCCGCGCAGACTCCTCCATTTCCGCTCAGATAGTCAGCCACATTAGAGGGAACATTGCCTATGTACTATCTATTACCTTTATTATTTGATTAAAATCTACGTCACGAACACTTTCATTTTCTCGTCTATCAAAACGCTTATGAGTCGAGAACAGTGTTTCCAATTTGAATCATACTTTCAGTATTTACTTTGCCTTACTCCTTTTAATTTTTAGACCACTCAAGGTCTATAGTAATGTCGTGGATTCGATTCCAGGAGCGTTTATTCTCTCCGTTTGAATAACATAGGAAGAGCAACGGTAGCTCTTTTCCGTTAGCATTTTAAAATTACATATAACCGTTGTAAAAACTCCGGACATGAGCCAAAGAACGCTTTTAAATAACTGGCTGCTTAGTGCGGCGTTGCTTGCAGTATCAATAAGATATGCGGTTATTATGTATGTATGTATGTATGTATGCCCAGTCAATTCGCCTCTCTTACAGCACAAATGGGTATCTCAGAGGTAGTGCAATGAATAACCGGGGAGGGAGGAGGGAAACCAGGTGCCGGCATTTGCCTGCTCTTACGAAGAACACCAGGGGGGCCAACAGCTTAACGTCCCTTCCGAAGGACGGAACAGCTGAATTTGCGCGGTCTCCTCAAACTACGCAAACAGGGGGCCGTGTGACCTTGAGAAAAATCCTACTCGCGCAGGATTCGTACCCGATGACTTTTTTAAGCATCGGGCGAGTAGCAGCCAGCGTCCTAACCACTACACCACCGGCACCCCCTATGCGGTTATTTCCAGTATTCCAAAATACTACAAATACCCTGGTGGAGAACTTATAAATTATCTCCGACGGTCTCGCATTTTAGGTTTTACCGGTTCATATTACTGCCATGAGATGGCAGTATGGTAAAATTGCATGACACTAATATTTTCTATCTAAATCTTCTTTTCAAATTAGGTTTTCCTACAATGGCTTCCTTAACTTTGCTCAGCACACCCAAAAAGCTACCCACCGCTAGGGTTGCCACCTGTTCGGTTTTCACTCGAACTGTTCGGTAATCAGACAAACTGTTCGGTGTTCGGTACCGATGCTTTACCAAACACCGAACAGTTAGATAATTTGGAAAATGTTTAGGTGTTCGGTATCCATCGTACATACTACACCCATATATTGCTTGTGTGGAAGGAGGATAAGTGAATTCATTAGTGAGAAGAATTGAGAAAAATCATCTACGTTAAGGAAATGCTACAGCATCCGATAAATACGAAATAATGTACGTTTTTGAAGGGACTGACTTAAATCTACATAAATCGGAGAAAACATACAAGGAAAAATCTATACACGGCATGTTTTGTAAGTTTCCTCATACAAATATTGTTATAATTGATCCATGATGAGATATCAGTGAAATGTGTAACGCACTAAAATGAAATCTAAATCAATTTTTATTTCATTTTCTCCATCATATCAGCTCTCTTGTCGCATATGGTCAAAATTTTGAATTCAGTAACAGCTTTTTTGTGATGTCTAACACTTTCAAAGTCGAAAATGCTATGATAAAACCTCTGCCAATTATATTTAATAAACAAACTAATAAATTGCAAATATAGAGGTGAGTCGACCTCCTCAGGCGCCTATCCAAATGGTCACCAAAATTTGATACCAATGAAAACCTACTTCGATATATTCACTTCTAAAGAATGTTAAAAAGATCTATCTTTTCGATGTTTACATTGGGCATTGGGCTGTGTATTAACAGTTTTTTCGCTACAAAATTAAAGGTGTATTTTATTTGCATCAGGTAAAAGATCGTCCAGACTGCAAAAGTGTTTTATTGTCTCTTTTAAAAATTATCACTATTTCAATAATTTTAATGATTAGTCACAGAAAGATGTGTAGAAACTTCTAAATAGTACAATCAATCCAGTTAGGAAATGTAATTTACACTGTTCGGTTTTGTTCGTGATATGCTCAGTTATGTTCTTCAGAAATGTTATTAGAATGTTCGGGAATCGGGTTCAAAAAAGGTGGCAACCCTACCCACCGCGCCATTGGGTCGAAGATCCCCTTAGCGCCGCTCCTACGCTCACCGCTCATCCGGTTAAACCAGAAGCTACACATTACAGAGCCGTCATTCTCTCCTCCCTGACCTATGCATGGAGTAGGAGACTTACCGCAATCGGCAGAAGCGGAGCGTTCTTGTCTCCGAAGTATTCTCGCCCTCGGTTGGAACATTCTAACGGAGGCCCTATACGACCTCACCACCATCACGCCACTCGGGCAATATCTTCGTGCCACCGTTGTTAAATTCTTCGATTGTCTGCAACATAAGAAGACGGCAGAGATTCGTACCATCGGCGAAAGAAAAACCATGTCATGGGATCGGCATCGTCGCCCCAGATCGGCCACCTAGGAAGACGAAGACCTTCCCCGGAAGCGCAGGAAGCTCTCTTGAGGGCAGGATGTGCCCAATCTGATGCAGGATAAGCGGACCCAAAATCTGGCACCACCGCTAAAGAACCCGGCAGAAGTTGGTAGCGGTACAAGGCGCAATGGAAAACATCGACGCCTGAAGCACCTTGGTGGTAAATTGTCAGTGTGGTGACCCGAGACATTGGCATATTATAGATGTGACATATTATAGATGTGAAGTGTCATTGGTCTTTTCTGACATACCGACAAAACGCACTTAATATATAGATGTTAAATCATTTTCCTACCGTCGATTTTAAATGCGCGTCGAATTGATATACAAAATCATTTTTAAAGCAGCGTTTTTGCAGCAAAAATCGTTAATTGTCATGGAAACCAACATTGTAGGATTTCCCGCGAAGTAATGTAATCCTAATGGGACTTATGTTTGATGTGGAGTTTTTGGTTATCTCAACGACTATACATCTACATTATACCCTGCAAGGCACCTTTTTGGTGGATGGCAGGGGATGCAGTGCACCAAGATGCGCGTCGAATTGATATACAAAATCGTTTTTAAAGCCGCGTTTTTGCAGCAAAAATCGTTAATTGTCATGGAAACCAACATTGTAGGATTTCCCGCGAAGTAATGTAATCCTAATGGGACTTATGTTTGATGTGGAGTTTTTGGTTATCTCAACGACTATACATCTACATTATACCCTGCAAGGCACCTTTTTGGTGGATGGCAGGGGATGCAGTGCACCAAGGGTCCATAGTTTTCCTACGTTATCTTTTCCTATTATGGTCTCTTATCGTCCTAGGGAAAAACGATCCTCTATAACGCTCCGTTCTACAGTCTATCTCGCGAATCTTATCCTCACTGTCCTGCCTTCCGAGATACGTCGGGCTTTTGATAAGTCCTACTACCTCATTCGCTAGTCCCTCCGACATAAATTTTTCCAGTAGTTTAAATCTAGCCTGCAGCCTACGTTCTTCTAACGATGTCCATTTCAGATTTTCTATTAATGATGTTACGCTTTGTTTACTATCGTAATTCCTCTTTACAAATCTAGCTGCCCTGCGCTGAACCTTTTCTATCTCGTTAGTGAGTCCCTTTTCGTAGGGATCCCACACACCTGAAGGATAAATAACATAATTCTTTCACTTTTTCGGAGCTATTTCGAACTATTCTCCCTATAAAGGCCAGCTTTTTGTTAGCGGCACCTATCAATCGGCGAATGTGGGTGTCCCACGAGAGATCACGATGGATCGTGACTCCGAGATATTTAATCGAGTCTGAAACTGGAATCTCTACTCCGTCCAACGAATAATTATTATCCAACGAGATACTCTTGGTTCTCCAGAAGTTGATGACGCTGCTTTTCTTTTGGTTGATCTCTAACTGCCATTCCTTACACCATGCAGAAATAGCTTCTAGGTCATTTTGGAGATACTGGTGGTCTTCCGGATTGCTTATTTCTCTATAGATGACGGTGTCGTCCGCGAAAAGCCTAATTTTACTTCTGACTACTGAGCTGGTATCGTTTATATAAATTAGAAATAATAACGGACCAATTACACTACCATGTGGACCGCCAGAGACAACCTCCACTAAGTTCGAAGATTTCCCATCTATAACAACCTTCTGCTTCCTATGATTTAAAAATTCACGGATCCAACTAACGATTTTAGAATTAACGCCTAAGGTTTCTTATTTCGTTATTAACTTCCTGTGAGGTACCTTATCAAAGGCTTTCCTAAAATCTAAGAAGATGGCATCGACCAGCTTATTCTTTTCTCCGCTTCTCAGTATACAATTAACAAAAAGACAGAGCTGTGTATCACATGACCTACCTTTCCTGAAGCCGTGTTGACAATCATCTAACAATAAATTACTATCAAGAAATCGCATTATGTTGCTAACGAGTATATGCTCGAGAATCTTACACGATATCGAAGTTAAAGAAATCGGCCTGTAATTTTCTGGGTTCTCCTTGTCGCCGCCCTTATGAATTGGGGTAACGTGCGCTATAGAAATGGATTTCTCGAAGATTATCCGAAGAAAAGGTGCTATTTCTTCAGCTAATTCTTTTAAAACGCGAGCGGGAATTTCTTCGGGGCCAGTGGCTTTGTTATGTCTGATGGAACTTAATTGCTTTGCTAATCTCACCTCAGAAAATACTATATCGTCCATCAGGTCACCCCTTATTGCGGGTGCATAATGTACGCAATGGTCGCTGACGGCTGTAAATGCTTTTACAAAATGACCGTTTAACAGGTTGGCTTTCTCTACGCTATCATGAATAACGGCACCCAAGTCATTACCCAGGGAAGGTATGGAATGGCCTCTACCTTGGACCTCTCTCACATAGGGCCAAAACGCTTTAGGGTCATTTCTGTTGAAAAATTGTGTATAACGTTACTTAACGTTGTAATGGTAAAATAAATTTCAGGCTTCCCTCTCTTTATGCGGGTTCGCTTTATGCGAATTCGCTATTATGCGACAAATTTATTGCTACCGGAATTTCTTTTTATGCGTCTTTGTTTCGCTCTAATGCGATTAAGCTGCCAGTGCAATACAAATGCAAGACAGTTCTCCACTACATTACATAGTAGCTGCAGCGAGCATGCCAGTAGAATGTTAAAACACGTTCTTATTGATTGTATATAGCAGCGGTTCCCAAACGTTTTGTAGGCGCAACAACCTTTCAAAGATAAACGGGATTTTGCGGCACCCTCACATCGAAACAAGGCTTTATATTTATATTTGTGCGTACGGACGCGCCCATTTGTGGGCACTTTACCATTATGAGTTTGTTAGAGGAAATATTATTGCCCTAACGACCTATTAACATTTCCAAATTGCCGATTTATTTACTTAGCAAAGTTTTTAGCGGCACCCTTGAAATTAGCAGCTGTACTCTATTTGGGAAACACTGGTATACGTAATAATATCGTGTATGGTGGAATTTAAAGAGGTGTGCTCCGAAAAATGAATTTTATTGCAAAAAATTTTAATTCTTAAATAATGTGTAGTGGGTGTGCCATTTATTTTTAATTTAAAAACACAATAATAATTCCGAAAATAAATACTATGCTATTTAGTTCAACCAATCCGAATGGTACTTACTCTGCTAAGGAATTAAAATAAAATGATAAAATAGTATTATATATTGCATATGGGATTGACAGATTTCCAAAAAAGGAAAGAGACATTGCGAGACTCCAGGGGGGGGGGGTTAATAAACGAATTAAGCGTTGACTGAGTCAATAGTTGTTTAACCTTATCCGAGTCAGTACCGAAAGACAGTTGGTAGCAGTACTAACTGTTTAACGCTATGATCTCTATCTCGTCAGTCAGAACTAACGTTTCTCGCTACGTATCACGTGCAGGATTTCTCTGAGTTACGCGATTGTACTCGGGACTGATGGAGAACTATCAAATCACACAATGGAGAAAGTTACATCCTGTCATCTAAAGGTCATCTAAGTCTTCAGTCCCGGATTTGGACAGTAACACGTTGACAAACCATGCGTGCGCAGTTGTCTTTGTGTGTGTGTAATTTTGGCTAATCAACTTCTTGGATTATTATAGCCGTAGCTCCTTCCACACCGAACACACTCACAAGGGAGGAGGGAAACCCGGTGCCGACATTAGCCTACACTTTACGAAGAGCACCAAGGGGACCGACGGCTTAACGTCCCTTCCGAAGGACGGAACGCTGATTTTACGCGGTCTCCTCAAACCACACAAACGGGGCCGGGCGACCTACGCGTGCGCAGGTTTGACTAACTGTATTTGGGATTTAATTTTGAAAATCGGGACAGTTCATTGAATTTTAATATTTTGAAATTTTAAGAACATTAGTAGCGTTCTCTCACAGGAGCACGCGAACTACAAGTATGTATAACTCGGACATAACGTATTCGCGTGCTCCTGTGAGAAAACTCGAATGGATACCTGGCATAATGATCCTATTTAACAAGGTTTAATCATTCGAATTCCGAAAAGGAGTAAGAATCCTCTACAGAGAACTTTTCCAAATTCTTCACGTCGTAAGAGACCTACAACAGTGAAATAATGCGTTAATCTCTGAGATAGATGAAAAGAGGAGCGTAGTTTAGGAGAAGAGTAAATGAGATAAGGAGAGAGTTTTGCCCCCCACCCACCCCGCACCCACCCCCTCCTCTATCTTCCCCCCTCCACCTCTATCTCCCCCCCCCCACACCACACCCCTCCTAAGCGCCCACCCTACCAAATCCACCACCCTATCTCCCATTCAACTCCTCCTTCCCTCCCAGCTTCGCTTGTAAGGCAAGTCATTACTGGGCCCTCAAAAGCGTCATCAACATTCAAAAGTCATTAGAAGACGGTTCGTAGGCGTTACCGTGATGGCAGAGGGTGTCATTCTTAGCCTCGGAGACTCTCTCTCGCTCCAGACTACACCTCGCCCCATCTCCCACTCCCTTCCCTCCACCTCCTGCTAAGGAGATTTCTCTCTCACCCCCCCCCCTCCCCCCTTCCCTTTGGCCCCACCCTGCAACTCCTCCGAGGCGGAGCTGCGCAGGGGAAGGGCGGATGAGCGAGAGAGGATCTTCGCGCGCAACTTCGCCCAATAAAGGCAAATTCTATTCCGTTACAGCGCCCCCACGCAGCCGCCATCCCCTTCTCTCTAATCTTCCTTAAACCCCCTTCTCTCTCGCTCTTTCATCTTCACGAAATCTCTTTTTATATGTATATGTGTGTGTATATATATGTATGTATGTGTATCTATTATATAATGATGATATCAGGAGAATACTAATGTTTAGGCACTTCCAGATGACCTGGAGACTTGTAATTTGGCACGATTATAGGATTTTGCTCACAACCAACAAAAAAAATCGAATATTTCAAAATTGTTAACTTTTAGGGTTATTTTAATCCCATTTGGGCATTAAAGTTTAATAATTTTTATCTCGGAAATTATAAGTTATAGGTACAATCTTTTACAAAATTTTTGTAGCAAATTCTATCCTCCGTATGAATAAATCTTTTAATTGATACCTTACAGATCATATAAGGGCAAGCGAATGCAATTGGCCATAGTTATACGTATTTTTTACGATTTTTACGTTTTAACAATTTTTATCTCGAAAACTATAAGTTATAGGTCCGTACTGTCGCGAACGTTATTGTAGCAAATTTTGTCCTCTACCCAAATAAAATTTTTAGTCGATACCTTACAGATCATATATGGGCAATGGATTCCCTTGAAGGGAAGGAAATTAAGAGATTTTGTTGGAACGAAGCTGCGCGGAGTTGAGTATACAGGCTCTTATTGGCTTTTACTTCCATTGAACATCCCCATCATAATTATGAACGCATTACTAGTATATATATGGCCCTTAGAGAGGGAAAAGAGAGAAGGATAGTCTTCCTCCTTAAAACCCTCCAACAGACCGCACACCGCGTTTTTTTGCATTTTTTCCCTCGGAGATATGAATTCACGTAATAACATCGAGTTTTCCACAGTTTGACAAGTGAGAGTGATATCGTTTTATAGTCCTTCCTATTTTGTTAAAGGGAAACCTCGTAAGAAGATACGCATGCGTTCATGATTTTTCCACGAGAGGATAAGCTTTGCAGCGGATTCGTAATGAATCTGACACACACGTCAAACGTTGTGAGTCTGAAGTGAGGTATCTGGAGCTATCAAGATGAAAGTTGGAATAATGTCGCGTATACGGACAAGGTGAAAATGCATTCGAACGTCGTTGGAGTGAGAAAAGAGACTTGAAAGGGGACAGACGAAAGTCACGCGCCACCTGACGGCGTTCGCGATTAATTATGGTTTATAGGGATATTGTTACTCAGGGCCCGAGCGTGTCCGTGCGTGTATCAGCGTCATAATCGAGAACGTTATTCTGTCCGCCGAGTCAGTATTCTCACTCGCGGATCACGGCTTGCACCTTGCAACCTCTCCGGGTTTGGGAAACTCATCTCCGGGATATGGGTTGTCATAATCTCTCCGAATCAGTGGGATTAGGAAAATTTATCTTAAAATTTTAATTCAAAAACTATATCCGAGACATCTCATGACTAGTTGACGAAGTATGATTCTATGAATAACAAATTCGACACAATAGAAAGTTGGAAACACCAACTCCGTGTGTTTTTTTAGGTTAGCTGGGAATTCCTGCGTTTCAGCTGTCAGTATTACTTACTGGCTGGCAGTCTTTTGATGGAATATTAGTGTGTATCCTTCAAAATTCGACTTGAGAATATAAAATTGAAGTGGAAATTTCAAAACATAATAGATCTGATAGATGCTATTGGGTTTAGCTGCGTCTCGCGGAACATTGTTTCCGCTCGGAACCCATTTTCCAAGAGATGCAGCGAAACCCAATAACCTCCATCAACGCTGAACAAAAACAGTTTAAAAAACACAATAGATATTTTGAAAAGTTTATTTGTTAAAATGCATGGTTCCTTTATGTCGTGTTACTTAGAATTATACGCTTTCTTGCACGTTTCAATATGCTATGCTGAGATCTCAAGGTAAATTCAACAATAATACTTAAACAAAATGCGAGTATATTATATCGATGTCCACGTCCATTTTTTCCAGATTATATGAGAATATTTTGGCATCTATAGACGCAGTGATCATAATGTGATTTCTGACTAATATACTAGCGTAAAAAGATTTTCGAGATACGAGAGAATAATACCGATCCTCAATTGCCTAAATGGAAAATGACAACGGAGATTCACGATGTAAAACACGCGCCATTGTCAAGTGGCATTCGCTAGAGGTAAGAAGCACGACATTCCCTCCGCCGAAATACTAGCGGTGAGCGATTCGTTCTTCGAGTTAAAAAGCGTTTTTGAAGATTCGCCCATCGGGAAATGAAAAGAGCAAAAGGAGGGGACCACTCCTTCTGCAGTAAGGACCTCTCCTGCGAGATGAACTCCTCATCGCCTCTCCTACCAGCCCTCGAGTATGATTCCCCGCGAAACCCCTCATCATCCTCCCCATTTTCCCCTCTTACCCTCCCTCCTATCCCCCTCCCCACTTCCTCCCTCTCCGCTCACTCCCCCGCTCTCTTCAACTGGAGCAACTACCCTTCTTCAGAGCCGCTTCAGTCCTGCTTCAGGAGGGCCTTCTTCAGCGGAGGAGAAAGTGATGGGAGTGCTCGTTGTAGGGCCACTGCATCGGCCAACCATTCGTATAAAAAGGGTCACCGGGATATTAGTTAACGTATGTGGGGCGCAATTGGAGATTATTTGTAAAGCCGATGCGAGTAGTGTTTCTCGGTTCGCCGTTTTATTTTATGGGAGCGACCGACTTTTTTATTGTTGAAGATGTCTGTTGAAGCGTCTCTTCGTGTAGAGGCAGTTTGAGTCGAGGTAATTGTTCTCATCGTTCGCGGTTAAAAGAAGGGAAAGAACGGAGACGAATTTCATGTCGCTCACAAATGATAAAGTACCTATTATAATTAATAGACAAAGTAAATAGTGTAAATATATTCATGAAGCACAGTTATTATTATTATAAGTTAATTATGTTAGTTTTTTCTAGCCTTATTAATATCTATTTGAGGATTCAATAACAATCGAAACCTCGCGATGGGTTTATTTAAGCAAATAAATTTATTTAGAAATCCATTCGTAACTTCTCTTTTCATAAGATCCATTTAAATAAAGCATCAATTTAAGTTCTAATCAGAAATATAATAATAGAATGCCATTTTTGGCTAAACTTGATAATTTACTGATACTTTTTTCGATTTCCTGCGCTGGAATCGTCCAGAAATCATTCTAGTGCCAAATTTTTTGTTAGCAAACATAGCTTAACGCCAGGGCTTTCAAAAATTTCGTTTTAAATATGTCATTAAACTTCGACATTTTAATTAAGATCCAGACAAAGTTAAGTCATTAGCAATCCCCCTTTTCTAATTCCTTCCGATCTTCATTGTTCGCAAAACCGATTCGCTCTCGTAGGATAACAAAACAAGAACGTTATCCACGATACCACCAAAAAATCCCATTTTTGCCCTTGTTTTACCTCCGGAAATAAAAAATATCAAGTATTTCTCCGCGCAACACACACAGCACAACGGACGAACATTATTTTTTCCTCGGCTTCATATTCCGAGGGATCCTTTTCCTCTCTCTCTCTCCCCCAACGCTTTCAGCGCCAACCCTCTCTCCCTCCCCCACCCCTCCCTCTCTCCCCCATCCCTCCCCCTCCCCTCCATCCCACCCCCACTCCTCTCACCACGCGGCCCCTCCCATCCCATCCCTTTTGCCTCCTTCGCTTATTCTCGTCGGTGGCGCCGTCAGCAGTTCTAGCCCGCTGAGCATGCGCTATCGAGGAGGCAGTGAAGAGAGAAGGGGTTGAAGAGGGAGGAAGGGTTGGGGGGGCGGTGCGGAGAAGAGAGAGGAACCGACGATGGCGGAACAAGAAGAGAGGACTGCGAGAGAGGGGAGGGAGTAGGAGGGATTGAGAGAGGGGGAGAGGAGAGGGAGGGATGGGGAGAAAGAGGAGGAGGGACGGGGCGAGGCGGTTCGGCTATGAACTTCTTTGCGCACGGAATTGCAAATCACGGAGAGTTTCACTTACGCTCTAAAAAAAAGAAGAAAAAAACCGCGTGCTCGTGGGTGAGTTGATTATGCAAGTATCCCTGGCGCTGCGCGGGATTTTGGAAGTCTCGCCATTTGACATTTTTTGCCTCGTCTCTTTTTTTTATCCGATCCAGATGGCGTTGCTGATAAGTCTGGTTAGGAATGTGTTTATGGAGCGATAAGTGAGACGGAATGCTTCCGATTCGAGGTCTATTTTAATCCACAACCGTTCTCTAACACTGAGCGCTTTTTGGAATATTAATCTCACTATATTGATTATTATGGAAACGTATTTTTAAAATTATTATTGTCCTAAATTAAATAAAAACTGAAAATATATATTTTAACAATTTCCGTGATAAAAATAACGTGTTTAAAAAAGAGGTGCGCGCGATGTTGACTCGCAGATACTACAAAATGCGTCTTCAAAGTTGAAGCATTGCGCCAAATTAGTGGCCATTGGAAATAGTTTTGTCATTTTTTCAGATCATTTCAGAAAACAATTGCCTTGAGTCGCCAATAAAAACTATTAAGCGTTTTTGTAGGTTGCTGCTGAACGTAAGAATATTTTAAACGGAAATTCATCAATTGTTTATGTTTATTACATCCGCTAATCAAATCCGTACATTTTATGCAGAGATTCGTATCGATATTTCATCGACCATAGGCTCACGACCCAACACAAACGTTATCGATATAAAAATCTGCCTCAGATTTCGGAAAATGGCCCATCCCGTCGAAAGTTCTCATGCTTTCGCCTTGGACTCGTCATTCGACGCCACGTAATAAAAGAAAGCATTCCGTATCGACGCTACTGCACCCCCTTTTCCGCCCTCTCCGCCACACCCGACTAACAAATGCAGTGGCCTATTTGTAACGTTTCCAATAAAGCAAAGGTGAATGGGTTCAGCACGGGGTTGGCTCCAGGTGTTCTTCCTCCCCCCGTCCTTCGGGCGTCTCGGAATATCGAAGAGGGAGGGTGGCTAGCGAGGGTGAAGAGGATTATGTTGGTGGAGGGTGACTAAGGGATTCTGCAACGAATTCTCTTTCTCAGCTTACACGGAACGCAGAAGATTGTTTCCGCTGCGATAGGAAGGAGCGGCGTCTAATAACTGCGAATCGCATGAGGACCTCTCGCGGCGGATTTTCATATTATTGGTTCGGAGCGGTCTTGATTCGGCGGAAGAAATTCTCTACTTCGTTTAACTGCATGGCCACGTTAGTAAAACGTCGTTCTATCGCTAGGGAATTGTTAAGGTAACTGCGCAACCCTTACAGTATTCCGTTGCTATGGAATCCCTATCATCTTTGCGGACCTTTAATTAAAACAGTAATTTTCGGCGTCCCGAAAAGTCAAGATCCGAATTCAAATGGTGAAATAATTTATCTGTAAATAAAGTTGTTTTTTTTTTAACACTCAATCGAGCGCAGACTGACGTGATTTTCGCCTGAGGGCGACCGCGCTTTCAATCAGCCCGCCCTCCACCCTTGCTCAGCTTGAGAGTGCTGCGGAGGACGATTTTCAAGGTTCTTCGGACGACACTTAATCTTCGGACGCCGTTCTGCGTACTATACTTTGGATCGCTCGTTTGAATTTTAACAGAAATACTTATGAATGGGACGAAATGAAACCAACGTCACTTCTCCAGCTATGCGGAGTGCTACCACGAATAACATTTGGCGCGAAATCATCTGTATTCGAGCTAATTCCTGAAAACAATTTCAACATTTTTTACTGAAAAAGCTTTCAGGACGAATTATCGAGCAAACAGGTTTATTTGATCGCGCCGCGGGCATATGAAAATCTGATAGATACTTGGGAATGAAACCCATTTTTATGTTGTTTGATCTAGTATCTTTATCTTTTGAGTTAAGTAGTAAACGAAGATCGCTTTTAACAAAACAATTTATTGGACAATCAATTTCGATCTGGAGCACAGCGGTCAGGATTTTGAATACCATGACAACAAATGATTAAAAGAAACTTCGCCGTTATGATATATTCATTTTTATTCTATCACAATGAAAGGCGAACGCTCATTTTTAATAGGTTTGAACACCAATTTTAAAAGTAGCCCCATTCGTTTAGATACGACGTAAGGGCACACAAACTCGTACTGTAAGCCCTAATTCGACCGTAAATATGTCCACCGAATCGACCAAGTATAATAAGGCAGCGGAGATATAAGGTATATAAGAGGCGAAGAAGGGAGTATTTGAGCTGATCGAAGCAGGATGTCAGCCATCAAGCCAGGTGGGTTATATTGGGCAAATAGGCATACAAAGGGACTGGGTTGAGAGGGAGACATGGGGAGAGGGGAAGAGGAGAGGGGAGGAGGAGAGGGGAGGGAGGAGATCGAAGGCATGGTAGAGGACGGATGAAAGAACTGAAAGAGGTAAACTGTTGTAAAGAGAAAGAGTGGGGAGAGGCAAGAGCAAAAGGGAGTGGAAGAAAGAGATGCAGAGAGAGTAGAAAGAGAGAGAGGGAGAATGAGGCAAGGAGAGAAATGGAGTGGAGAGGGAGAGAAAGACGGAATGAAGGTGATTGGGGGAGGAAGCGTGTGTGGGGGCGGCGTCGGGAGGAAGACGTCTCGGAGAAGAGAGAAAGATAGAGAAGGTAGAAAGATGGAGAGAAATGAGAGAAAGATGGAGAGATGGGAGAGAGAAAGATGGAGAGATGGGAGAGAGAAAGATGGAGTGGGGAGAGAGAAAGACGGAGAGAGGGGAGAGAAAGATGGAGATAATGGAGAGAGAAAAAGATGGAGAGAGGGGAGAGAGAAATATGGAGAGAGGAGAGAGAAAGATAGAGAAGGTAGAAAGATGGAGAGAAATGAGAGAAAGATGGAGAGATGGGAGAGAGAAAGATGGAGAGATGGGAGAGAGAAAGATGGAGAGATGGGAGAGAGAAAGATGGAGAGGGGAGAGAGAAAGACGGAGAGAGGGGAGAGAAAGATGAGGATAATGGAGAGAGAAAAAGATGGAGAGAGGGGATAGAGAAATATGGAGATATTGGAGAGAGAGGGAGGAGAAATAAAGATGGAGAGAAAGATGGAGATATTGGAGAGAGATAGATGGAGAGAAGGGAGAGAGAAAGATACAGGGTAGAAAGATAGAGAGGGAAGAGAGAAAGATGGAGAGATGGGAGAGAAAGATGGAGAGATGGGAGAGAGAAAGATGGAGAAAGGGGAGAGAGAAAGATGGAGAGGGGAGAGGGAAAGATGGAGAGAGAGGGGGGGACGAGTGAGGGCGGAGGTGCAGCCCACCCACGCATACGCACTGACATTCCCAATATGGCAGCGATGGCTCGCTTCGGGGTTAAGGGATTGCGCAAATGGGAGAGGAGATTTGGGTGGAGATAGAAAGAGGGTGCGTGTGTGGGCGGGGATGATCGCTTGGATTCGTCACGCAGAAGTTGCGTCGAGGTTTAGTGTTTAGGTGAGGGAGTGGGGGCGTTTGAGGGGCGGAGGGCAACGGGAGGATGAGAGGGAGCACTGAGAGGGGGAAGGGGGTACGAAGGCGGAGGAGGAGATAGAGGGTGTGGAGGGAAAGAAACTCGAGTGGTCGGCGGTGGAGTCGATGGCAGAACACGGACAAATGAAGGACGGAAAGCGGTCGAGGGGACTAAGGGTTGCTTAGCAACGGATGCAGCCGATCCCGGTAAAAAGAGCCGACTTTTATTAGAGCCTTGAGTGGAGTGGGCGGCGGCGTCGGCGATCGGGACGTATCAATGCCTTACAATTACCGTGGTTTTTCATTTCGTGAAGAGATATTTACCCGAGTTGCCAAGTTTGTTAAGTTCGAAAGCACGAGTCTAAATTAGGCACATGCCGTTCATCGATTTCTCTCTAGGAACAAAATGTTCCAGTTAACATGCTCTCTAAGACAAAATATAACTTTGTTCCCCACAATTCCTCCACTGTTACCCGGTGTTCGGACTGAGGGTCGCTTTTAGCACTCCTCTTTCGACGCAATCCTCATTTTGGTCGTAAGTGGTGAAAATAACAAAGAGATAAAAATGTAAAATATTGTTATTTCATCCAGTAACATGACTGAAGCGATAAGTAAATGTGAATTTCTGCCGATATTTTCACCAACTCAAAGAACTACTGCACTAGAGAGTTATCGAGCTCCTCCTACAGCAGAAGGTAAATTGTAAATAGTGTCAAAAATGGAAAATTTTAATACTTGCCTGAGGTTTTTTGAATGACCATGACAAGGTTACAAAAAAAAACATGCGCATTTAGTCTACAAAGCGGACCATATTCAGTGGTGATTCGCCGAAAGTAGATCGTGGAGATTTTTTTTGTAGATTTTTGTGATTATTCTGAAATTCAAGTACAATATCCACCGCAAGAGCTCTTTATGAAAAGTGAGTGATATCATTACCTATAAACTACGGAAACATTGAACGTAAACAGCAAGGTTTATATTTAAAGCGTCTCTCGGGATGGAATATCAGTAGGTAGAGTGCTTCCTCTGATGAAAAATATATTCGGAACGTCCAATTACGATCCTGTCATTCAATTGCTGGTCAGAGATAGAAATTTCAGGGTTTCATTAAGTTAAACCAAGGTCGACAGATTGGAGATCGCTGACATAGTAGAGTAAATATAACTTCCGGAAAGAAACGAGGAGTTATGCAAAGGGTGTTTCTTTTCTCGGAAAAAATGTGCATGTCATATAGTTTGCAATGTGATATGGAATGAAGATCTGGCGCTAAATACATCCCTTTATCATAATGGCATAGTACGCAAAAGGGAAATGTCACGCATTTTCCTCAACAGAATATTCGAGTGGAAACGCTCCCACAATTGTCGCGTGAAGTGAATCTACATTTCCCGAACATCTTCGCGGGGCTAAAATATTCTGGCTGTCAGGATAAAGAAAGAAATCCGGATAAATGTGCTCAAACAGAAGCGTTCCTCCGACCATCGAATGGTAGGCGTAAATGCAAGGCACTTCGCGAGGACGGGGGTTGGGAGGAAGTGGGGTGGGGAAGGAAGGAGCGGTGATGGTGAGGGGAAGGATGGAGGGGAGGAGAAGTAAAGAGGAGGGGAAGGTAGGAGGGCGGGTAGGGGAATTAGGGGAGAGGAAGAAAGGAGGAGAAAGAGGAGTGTGTGTATTTTTGGCTATCAACCTCTTGGATTATTATAGCCATAGCTCCTTCCACACCAAACACATACACAAGGGAGGAGGGAAACCGTTATTAGCCTACTCTTAACGAAGAGCACCAAGGGGGCCAACGGCTCACCGTCCCTTCCGAAGGACGGAACGCTGACTTTGCGCCGTCTCCTTAAACCACACATACTGGGCCACACATACTTTCGCAGGATTCGTGCCCGCTGCCTTTTCGAGCAGCGGGCGAGTAGCAGCGCCAGCGTGCTAACCACTAAAACACCGGCACCCCCAGAGGGAGGAGGGGAATGTAGAAGGGGAGGGAGAGGAGGGGAATGTAGGAGGGGAGGGGGGAGAGGAAAACAAAGAGGGGAGGGGGCGGGGAGAGGCAAGCATGTGAACGGGAGGACACGAAAGATACGTCCCCGAAGTAAGAATATATAGGAAGGGTCGAACCCAGGATTACTATTTTCGCGCCCCTCGCACCAGCTAGCAAACCTCGCATATTCCCTCGCGTGTGCCCCTCTTCCCACTCCTCCACTCCCTCCCCTCCTTCCCTCTTCCCCCTCCTCCCCTTTTCCCACTCCTCCCCTCTTTCCCCTCCTCCCCTCTTCCCCCTCCTCCCCTCATCTCTCCCCTTCTCTTCTCTAACGTCATCTCTCCACTTTAGCGCACATGGCTGTATCAACCCCTTCTACGGGCTAACTTAAGCCGGATTAAGAGTGAGTCTTGATTGCGTTGTTTGAGCGGTTTCATAACCCCCGTGCCCTCTGGCCGCCCCTCCACCCAATACTCCTTCCTATTCGCTTCCCTTTTTTAATTCCACGCTGATTTCGACATTGTGATCTTTCCTCCTGCCTCTTTTCACCTTCCTCCCCTCCACCAGTCGATCGGCGAGGAGCGAGGGATGGAAGGGGGAGGGATTGAAGGGGGAGGGATGGAAGAGGGAGGGATGGAATGGAGAGGGATGGAATGGGGAGGGATGGAAGGGGGAGGGATGGAAGGGGGAGGGATGGAGGGGGGATGGATGGAAGGGGGTGGGATGGAAGGGGGAGGGATGGAAGGGGGAGGGATGGAAGGGGGAGGGATGAAAGGGGGAGGGATGGAAGGGAGAGGGATGGAAGAGAGAGATAGAAGGGGGGGATGGAAGGGGAGAGATGGAAGGGGAGGGATGGAAGGGAAAGGGATGGAAGGGGGATGGAAGGGGGATTGATTGATTGTCTTTTATTCGGGACGAGATTGAGACTATATATATATATATACACACACACACAATGAGATAGTAGAACGCTAGTCTTCACAATACGAAAGGTCGTAAGGAAAGAATTTACACCGTGGGAAAAATCAGGGATGAATATGAAATTTATCCTTGTAAAAACCCATTGAAAGAAACCATCCGCAGACGAAAGGGGGTGGGAAAAAACCTGCGAAACCTACTGAGTAAAGCTAAGAACATGTTTACAACATATATCAACAGATATCAATGTATAAATTACTTATCGTCAGTAAGGCAGGGAGGGAATGAGGGAAGGATGGAAAGGGAGGGAGGGAGGGATAGATAATCGTCTTTATTCGGGCGAAATTTAGACCATAAGGTCCATTCTTACATTTAACATTTAAGGGAGGGAAGGGGGAGGGAGGGATGGAAGGGGGAGGGAGGGATGGAAGGGGAGGGAGGGATGGAAGGGGAGGGAGGGATGGAAGGGGGAGGGTGGGATGGAAGGGGAGGGAGGGATGGAAGGGGAGGGTGGGATGGAAGGGGGGGGGATGGAAGGGGGAGGGAGGGATGAAGGGGAGGGAGGGATGGAAGGAGAGGGAGGGATAGATAATCGTCTTTATTCGGGCGAAATTTAGACCATAAGGTCCATTCTTACATTTAACATTTAAGGGAGGGAAGGGGGAGGGAGGGATGGAAGGGGGAGGGAGGGATGGAAGGGGAGGGATGGATGGAAGGGGAGGGTGGGATGGAAGGGGGGGAATGGAAGGGGGAGGGAGGGATGAAGGGGAGGGAGGGATGGAAGGAGAGGGAGGGATGGAAGGGGGAGGGAGGGGTGGAAGAGAGAGGGAGGGATGGAAGGGGGGAGGAATGGAAGGGGGAGGGAGGGATGGAAGAGAGAGAGGGAGGGAGGGATGGAAGGGGGGGGAGGGATGGAAGGGGAGGAGACGAAGCGATAAGGGAGGAGAGGTGGGATGACGTAATATTAATCGTCACGCTCCCGTCGAAGCGAGGGCCATTGGTCGAGTGGATTTGCGTTCCATCGGGAAGATTGGTGCGTTTCTCGCGGCGAGCATCCCAAGCGGAAGGAGGGATGGGGTGAGAGAGAGAGAGTTCCATAATAGGATCGATACTCTCGCTTCGATTGGTACGTAAGCCGGGAGCGAGTTTTCCTTCGCGGCATCGCCTTATCGTTTCCGCTGCCATCCTCGCATTCGATTTCGGTGGAAAGGATCTCGGGGATTGCTCTGTCTCCACGATCGACGGTGTGCTTACGTTTGCACAAAGCGACTCATCGTGAACTATGAGGTCGTGACTGCGACGACCGGTGGCCAAATCGATTATTAGACAAAAGAGGGACTTCGCTCCCTCTCTATTGCTCGCTTCCTTTTCTCCTGCGAGGTTTTTTTGCGTGCTAATGAGTACGAATCTGTGAAATTCGAAGCACAGAAAGGTTACCTTTTGGTCTCTCCCGAGGAAAGGGATTTCCATGGGAAGCGATTTATCGATTTGTGGCTCTCTGGTACTTCCGGAAAGGTCGAAGCGCAAAAGTATTCGTTTTGACCGACGCGATTAATCCTAGCCTCGAGAAAATTACGTGGGCTTATATTTCCAATGGCTGCATGGGCAAAAATCTCGCCAGAATACTCGATATGATTTAGACGAGGATGCGAAACATTTAAGCCCGTCGTATATCCGATGAGATCGATAACACAACTGCTCGCGGATACAATTATTTATTACATGACGATGTTTTTGTTTGCGGTAAAAGTCGGTCGAGATTTATATGCTAGTTGATTCATAACCAACTATTATCAAATGATAGAATATATTTGTACAGATTAAATTGGTGAAACCCGTTTCTTGAGGAACATCGTGAGCTTTTCGCTATTTTCAATTCGATTCTTAAGATACGTAACAGATACTTGATCTTCATTGGAGGTTTGCAAAGTGCAGATTGCAAACGTGAAAATATGGATTGATATTGAGTTGTCGAACGGATATATGTTGTGTTGTCGACATCAAACGTTTAATATCGCAGAAAAGAACCAACGAAGATGCGGAGGCAATTACAGCGAGTAACTATTCCCGAATTGATGTCAAAGTTACAGCGAGAAAACGTATTTCTTCAAGAGGTAAATTATATTCATTCAATCCTCATATGTAGTACAGTAAGACCAAATATAATAAATTTCATAAACAGCGAAAAGAGATCCAGAGAACGCAGCCCAATAATCAATCGGGAGGATTAGGGAAGGAATCACCTTTCGTGGCGTCTCGTATTGGCTGCAAAGGCGGTGGAAACTTTCCCGATGGCGGATCCGCGGTCCAACTTCGGCGACACACCCAATTTGCATAATGCGTCGCATTAGGATCGCAAAAAAATTAAATCGGGCGCCAGCCGTCGCGATATTTACACTCGGAGTGCCAGATAGAGGACGACGCTATCCGAAAATCGGCTGAATTGATTTGGGAGGCGATCAGTCCACTCGACGAATCCAAAGTCCGGCGAAAAGATTTTTTTTTTTGGGACACAAAATAATTACGGTAATTGATTCCGAGGAGTGCCTAAATAAACTTTGGAATCGTTATTTTCAAAATATTTCTTTGCGTAAAAATGTTCGACTTTAACATCAAGTGGCACGAGGAAGGTTTTCCCATTTTGAGCCAAAATCAGTCTCTTTCTCTCTCTCTCTTCGTATTCCTCTTCCGTAGGATAAGGCGATCTCAGATAGCAAATGTGAGAGTAGGGGGAAGGAGAGGGGAAGGAAGGGAAAAGGGGGAGGGAGAAGGGGGGAAGGAGAGGAGGATGGCTTCTGGAGGCAGAAACGGGACCAAACAGCGACCCATACCTCGGAACGAGCGCGGACAGTCTGGTTCTCAAAATTCTCAGACATAGGCAATGGAAAAAATATGCCAATCGGAGTCGTCTCCATCAGTCGATTATATCTCTTCGGTCTTGAAAGACTTTCGGAGTGAAAATGAGAGGTAATTACGTGGAATTAATTTAACGCGATTAATTTGTTTTTAATATGTAAATATTGCAATTACATAACAAAAGGGTTAAATGTAAGAAGGGACTATATAGTCTCAATTTCGCCCTAAATAAAGTCGTTTGTCTGTCTGGAATGGGATGGATATTAATCTTCGTTTTGAGAGAGATAATTATTTTGGACATTAGGAGAGCATTGGCGAGTGAAAACCCCTCACATTAGTCTTTTAGAAAACGATGTGAAACGCGAATTCTTAAAACATTAATTAATGGTTTATATTCCAGCTGCAAGAAATTTAAAATACAGTAAACCCCCAAAGTTAACGGTTTCGATTATTCGCGGGAGGGCTTTTATGTACATTGATTTGACATTCGCTACTTGACTATTCGTGTCATGCATTAGTGATTACTGTCAAGGCGTAAGCAGTGAAGTGGTTGCATTCGCGGTATTTCCTAAGAACGTAACTGCCGTGAATTTCGAGTGATATATATATATGACACGAATAGTCAAGTAGCGAATGACAAATCAATGTACATAAAAGCCCTCCCGCGAATATATATATATATATATATATATATATATATATATATATATATATATATATATATATATATATATATATATATATATATATATACACACACACACACAACGATTTTGAAAAAGAGAGGCATTACGCTTCTAGGCAGCTATGAGATCGAAATATTAAAGACAGCCCTCGCTATTCGCTCTAAATTGGTTCCAAAAAAACCGATCGTTAAGCGTTAATTACGTAAATACGTTTTTTCCGTTCTTCCGGAATACTCTGAGAGGTAAATTAATGCTGAGAATGGCATATTTTGTTAAATCGATCAGATAGACATTCAATTAAAAACAAAAATAGTAAAACATGTAGAGTTAGTAATAGCGTTAAAATTTATAAACTGTATAGATATGTACATAACTGTTTTAAAGTTACAGTACAGAGGTTCAAAGAACACTAATGTTTTGAGAGTACCAAAATATAAACATAGACGATCAATAATGGAGGAGATAGCGATAGGTGGGATTGCACATTTCTGTCTGTCGACAATTATTACGTGAAAATAACTACGTACAGTGAAATCCCGATTTAACGTTTCCGCATTTAGTGAAAACATGTATTTAATGAATATTTTTTCAGGTTCCGACCTACCTTGAGGTAATTTACCATAATCCCTATTTAATTAAAGCCACAATTTAGGGTAAGATGAAGCATTCCCCCAGAGATTCGTTAAATAGGGGTACTACTCTAGTTTCATTATATCTTATTGAGATGCGTTTTTATAGTATATAAAACTTGAGGACAGTGACTTAAAAAAAATTCTCCTTTGCCGTATTGTTACACTATTAGTGATCTACCGATAATTTTTACTGAATTGAAAAATCGGCAGTTCTCGATGCTATAAAACAATTCAGTAAATGAATGTAACGTTGTTTTTTTAAAAAAGGCCGAAAAGTAGCATTCATGCAGCTGGAATGTGATTCTAGCTTATAAACCGTTGAATGGAACTCTCACGAACAGTATTCAAAGCCAGAAGTGAGCTCCGAAATTCTCTCTTGAATTACATATAGACGTCGACATGGAAATATTTACCTACGCTAGATGTGAAGAAAATCTAACAAGCTAAAATTCATAATTCCGTATAAACTGTGTATATTCGTGCTCCTATAAACGTTTCACTCTGAATGCACACGTTTATTTCCTTCGCTTGGACATACAGAACAATGAGCGAGCGCTATGCAATGGTTCAATTGTTCAAGGGAAACCAAACGCGCGTGGAGGAGGGAAAAAATGAAATTAACTTCTCCCAAAGCCGCCTTCTCATCCTCTGCGAATCTGCCTTAGCGACGGGCCCGTCCCCGCGTCAGGTCAGAATACAATAGAAGAGCCGTGAGGGAGGAGCGGTGAGGGGGTGGGGGAGTGTCGAGAGGAGTGGGGGAGGGGGGGAGGGAGGAAGGATAGGTGAGGGGAGAGGGAGAGTGATGGGGGAGGGAGGAGTGTTGAAGACGGGGGAGAAGGGATGTGCGGGGTGTTGAGGGCTACTTTGAGTGATCGTGCCTGGAATTCCAGGGGCTGGACTTGGCAGGAGGAAGGAAGGGAGGAATGAGGTTTGGGGGCGAGGATGTTGGAATAAGACCCTCTCCTTTCCACCAACCTTACAGCGAAAAATGCACTTGCCTCGGAGATGGTTTATTCGGAAATAGGAAGTATGCAAACAGAATCTGATGAGATTCGAGATTGTTTTATTGGTTATAAGGAATGGACAATCTATATTTGCAGTAATATTCGCGTTACTGGTTCGGGTGATGTTGTTTACTTGCGATACGGACTATGAAATCGATCTTGGCGACACTGTTGACATTTTGCGCCATATGTGCCAGAATGCGTCAAAAATTCAATAGCCACTTTACTGGGTCTGATAATAGTTGCTATTGAAGTATTTAATAGTCGAGCTAGAAGTTGAGCCGCAATTACAGCATTATGACGATCTTCAAATAAATAAACAAGTAGTTCTGGAAAGAACTAATCCGACTACTTTCCTTTCAACACAATTTTAATATATAAATACCACCTTCAAAATCAACAAATTTTCGTGTTAGTAGTAGCAGTAATTTTTAGGTGCATCGACGGATAAGGTCATCTCGCACCGTTAAAATCAATTCAAGATCAACAAAAACCGAAAACAAACTTCTCTCGCCAAAGATGCCGTAAGAATTACACAGGAAGAAGCACCGTTTTGTTTACAGAGTTGGTATGGTTACTGACAACACTATGTAATATCCACATTTTTCGCCGCGATTCCGATAGGTATGAATCGACCAAAGGGTCGATTGTTACCCCGACGGCTACGAATCGAAACACGGCTGGAACGTGCACTAGGCTATGCTCCAGCCGAGTTCGGCAATACTCATCACCATAGCAACAAATCGAAAAAATGGCTTTCAAAACGCCGAAACGAAATTTTTGGGAGAAATTCGAACGAATACGATCGGAAATCAAAATTGTGTGATAAGAATAAGATTCTTCGCGTTTTTCCCCTTTGAACGGTACAAATCCCACTCCGATATCATAATTCTAAAATATTTTAAAACGCAAAAGAAAAACTCTCTGCACGACGGATTTTAGATTAACCATGTAAATCGATTGGGAAAAGAACTCACCTGGAATCGAACTCGGGACATGTAAATTCGGAATATAAAATATGACCCGGAGGTAGACTCCGGGAGCACTAGCCTTACTCGTGGAAATCGGTCCACTCATGGAGGAGATGTTAGTGGGGAGCACACACCCACGTGGAGAGTAGGCTAAAAATTGACGAAGAATGCCATTTAAACAAACGATCGCTGGATATGCGGTTGCGTCCGTTTAGTGTGTATCATCCCGAGGGAACAGTGATGGACTAGACAGGTATAGCAAACTGGCGGCCCTTTCTGTGACTTATTAGTGCGGACGGAATGTAAATTTTTGTCTCAACCTCGTTTGGAATTCCATAAAAATATTTATTTTTGTGAAGAGGAGACAAGATTTTTTTCTTAGTTATTGCGGTGAATTAGCACGCGGTTCCTAAGGTATAGTTTTCAATGACAAAACCGACGTCCAATCTCCTGGAAAATGTATTTTTGCTCCTAATTCTAGCCCTCAATAAACAACTGTAATCCTAATGCGGCCCTTCTGCAAATCTATCGCTTTAATGCGGCCCTGACGCCTCATCGAGTTCGACATGCCAGGTCTAGACGTTTGCGGTTCTTTTCATCTGCGAAAAAAGTTTATTGTAATCTCACACCATGTCGAATTTTTAAATAATGATAAAAATATGTGCGTCGTTAAGATTATTTAATAATTTGCAATTGCAAACAC
Source organism: Tanypteryx hageni (assembly GCA_028673005.1). NCBI lineage: Eukaryota > Metazoa > Arthropoda > Insecta > Odonata > Petaluridae > Tanypteryx > Tanypteryx hageni. Next base: position 83,476,468 of record CM054114.1, on the reverse strand, counting down.
TAACGTCAAACTAGATTGAAAATTGAAATCGCTTGCCCTCGTTGAAAAATTAAATATTTGTATTTCAGCCAGACTCCTGCAAATCGTATGCCGTAGTTAGCCGGAAATCTCAGAAATTAATCAAAAGGGTGTCTTCACAGAATACGTGATTACTTCTACAACAAATGTATGATTTAGTGTTTTCTCTGTCGCAATTCAAACGATTTCATTTTTTCTATAAATATGTACATATACTGTTGCTTTACTGTTAAAAATTGCGGCAGAAGCTAATGTTGCATTGTAGATTTATAAAATTTCGGAATTTATTTTTCGGCCTACGTTATTTGCTCAAATATTTACAGAAACAAAAGGAAGAGTGCTGTAATGCAGCGAAATGGACTTAGATAATGGCGGAGTCAATCGGGGTAGGCTACGGAGAGGAGAGAGTGGGAAGGGAAGAGGGGGAGGGGTAGGGAGAGTGGAGGGAAAGGGAAATAGATAGATAGATAGAATTTGGACCATAAGGTCCATCCTTACATCTAACCCTTCGTCAAAATAATAAATATTAGAAAAAATAAAATATTACAGTACACATTACAAAAACAGTATATAAATTGTACCAAGTAAAAAAGATAAAATTGAATACAGATTTAAGTTTGTGGGGAAAATCTAGGTAAAACAGACTTGTCCTCCCTAGTAAAACCCATGCAGAAAAACACCCACTGAGAATGGGGGTGTGAAAAATATGCGAAAATCCTAGACAGTGTATACATGGCAATATAATACCACAAAATTAAATAGAATAGAATATGAACAGTAGGAGAGTTCGTATATACAGCGTCGTTGTTTACCGACATAAAAATACACGTAAAGATATTAACGTAGTATATGTATACAAGAAATATATCAAGAAATATACATTAATTAGATAGAATAAGATATAGAATATGGGGATAGATAGATGATAAATGTCTTTATTCGGGCAAAATTTAGACCATAAGGTCCACTCTTACATTTAACCCTTCGTCAATGTTATTTTACATTATTTTAAAATACCTTAAATTACATCAAAAACGATAATAAAGATAATAAAAGACTAATACAGATATAGATAGATAGGTACATATTCAGGAAAACTTCTAAGAAAGACAAGGTATTTGTGGGAAAAACCTAGGAAGGACTTGATTTGGCCAACCTAGTATATACCCATGCAGGAAAACACCCACGAAGTGAAGGGGGGTGGAAAAAACCTTCTAAAACACTAGATACATAAAAAATATGAACGACACAATAAAACAATAAAATGAAAAATCAGAAATTATATGTTAATATAGCAGATTAAAAAATATAATAATACTAATAATAAATAAATAAACGAGAAAAATATTTAAAGATCAAATGACAATGAATGTATAAGAGATCTATTTATCAATGAGAAAAATGAACAATATATATATATATACATAATGAATGTTTACTCAACAATAACACAAAGAACAAAATTAGAGGAGGGAGAAGGGAGGAACAGGGGTGAGAGGGGGGGGGGAGAGTGGAAGGAAGGAAGATGAAGTCATCTCGGGCGCAAGCGAAGCCTTCGAAGGGAGGTGGATCTGTCAGGAGGGGATTTGGTTTGCGGACCTTAGGGAGTTGTCGGAGTCGGTTAAAGGATTCCGCGGGAATGTTGGACGGTCAGGAGGAGGTGGGGAGAGAGGAGAGGGGAGGAAGGAAGGGAAAGAGAGGGGAGGGGGTGGAGGCGATCCAGCAGTTTGGGCGACGACTCGGCATTTGAAATAGGAGATGCAGATTCGAGAAGGGTCAGCACGGAGAGGCTTGAGGGGGAGAGGAAGTGAAGGGGGAGGTTGGTGGGGCAAGTGAAGGGGGAGGTGGGGGGAGGAAGTGAAGGGGGAGGTGGGTGGGGAAGGGGCAAGGCGAGAGATTCCGAGTCTCTCTGGTGGGTCCAACGAATTGAGAGAGAAGATGACTCCTTCGGAACTCTTGTGCAACGGCGCCTAAAGATATTACTTAAAATATATGCATCTCCAAGCAACTGTAATTTTTGGCATTTTGCCATGCATCCAAATTAATGTTGCGGCCCCCTGGGGGGTCGCGGCCCACAGTTTGAGAAAGAGTGCTCTAGGAAGCCTTAATTTTGTGTAATTCCATATTTTAGCAATAAGGAAAACTAACTTAGCAAAAATACCACTTTTTTAATAGTCTAATTGTTACTTAAAATTAGTTATTTTCATTTGTTACTTACATCAACGGATTGATAAATTTTCATAAATGAAAGTCCTTCGGCGTAATTTCAGCTGCAGCGTCGAGAACGAAATCACCTACATCTTAATCAGCAACAATTTTCGGAGCCTTTTAATACAGCTTAAGAGACGCACAGCTTCTAATTTAATGTAGGAATTAAAAGTCCAATTTAGAAGTTTTGAAACTTTAAATTTCATAAAAAGCGAAAAATACGGAGTCATTCGTCAATGTTTCGTCGCATGTAGTATTCATTCATTCATCATGCTTCTGTCCGAAGACAGGTTTTAACTGAATCGCTGCCTCCATTTCTCTCTCTCCCTAGAAGCCTATTTTATATCTCTATAAGAATTATATCCCTGCTTTATATTATCTAATATTCCTATTCTTTTTCTCCCTCTTCCTCTTCTTCCACTAATTTTTCCTTCTAAGATCTTCCTTTGTAAACACTGTCTTCTCAATATGTGCCCTATCCAATTTGCTTTTCTTTTCCTGATTGTTTTTATTAGCATCCTATCTTCTCCCACCATTTCTAATACTTCTTCATTTCTCTTCCTCTCTGTCCATTTCACTTTCATCATTCTCCTCCATACCCACATCTCAAAACTTTCTAAATATTTTTCCTCCTTTCTCCTTATCGTCCACGTCTCTGCAACATAAAGAGCTATGCTCCATATGTAGCATTTTGCTAATTTCTTCCTTGTTTCTAAATTTATTTTCTTGCTTGTGAGAAGCTCCTTCTTCTCGTTAAATGCTGCTTTTGCCATTGCAATCCTACTTCTGATGCCCTGTGTACTACTTCCATCCTGCGCTAAAATACTGCCAAGATATTTGAAACTACATACTTGTTCCAATTTTTGTCCATTTACCATTATATTTAATTCTTTATGTTCCTTTGAAACCACCATGACTTTCGTTTTTTCTGCATTGATCTTCATTCCATATTGTTGGTCAACCTCTACTAGTCTGTCTGTCATCCTCTGAAGCTCTTTCTCGTCTTCTGCTATTAATCCCTGATCATCTGCATATTTAATGGTGGTAATACTTTCACCTCCTATCTTAAATCCTTTCTCTTCCATCAACGCTTCTTCTGTTATTGTTTCTGCATAAATATTAAATATCGCTGGTGAAATAGGAAATCCCTGCCTCACTCCCCTCCCTATTGAAGTACTTTCTGTTTCTTCTCCTTCAACCCTGACTCTAATCTTTTGATCAAAGTAAAGGTTTTTAAGCAGTCTTTTATCTTTCCAATCTATTCCAATTTTGTTTAAAATACCCAGCATTTTATCCCATTTCACTCGGTCAAAAGCTTTCTCCCAATCTACAAAACAAAAATACATATCTTTATTGACTTCTAGCGCTCTTTCTATCATCATCCTCATACATCCTATAGCATCTCTAGTCCCTCTTCCTCTTCTGAAACCAAACTGATTATCTTGCAGCTCCTTTTCTATTTTACATTCAATTCTTTTGGTTATTATTCTAGTTAGAACTTTAGCTGTATGAGAAATTAAACTAACTGTTCTGTAATCCTTACAACATTTTGCATTGTTCTATTTCTCCAGTGGTACCATAACAACATCTAAAAAATCTTCAGGCCATATGCCAGTATCATATACTTGGTTAAAAAATTTTGTGAGTTGCTTAACTGCTTTCGACCCCAAAACCTTAAGAACGTCCACGGGTATATCATCACTTCCAACAGCCTTCCTTCTTTTCATGTCATCAATTGCTCTTTTAACTTCAGACTCGAGAATACTTGGTCCTAGCTGATCTTTTTTCACATCCTCTTTTTCATTTAATTCAATATTTCTTGGCTTTCCTTCTTTGTCATACAGCACCTCAATGTATTCTCTCCAAACATTGTTTACATTGTCTGGCTCCGAGACTATTTTACCACTTTTGTTCATGATTCCTTTACGTCCTATCATTCTTGCCTTTTTCTTGAATAGTTCCCTTGCTTTGCTAGACATGAGGTCTGTTCTACAAATTCTTTCACACTCGACAATTTCTTCGCATTTCTCATTTATTCACTGTTCTCTGGCTTTATCTGTTTCCATTCTTAAAGCATTATTTAACTCCTTGTATTTTCTTTGGCCTTCTTCAGTGTTTATGTTCTTCCACTTTCTCCGCTCTTCCATTTTTTGCAGCATGGCTGCTGTGATCCAGGGTTTTTTGATTCTTTCACCCGTTACCTTTCCTACCTTCTTTTCCATTACATCTTTAATGTTGCTATGGATGTATCTCCACTCCTCATCTACATTCTTCCTATTTTCTTCAGCTCTCTCCCCCAACCTTTCCTCCAGCTCTATCATGATAGCCTCCTTGTTTTTAAGGAGTTCCTCTAAGTTCCATTTCTTGTTAACTCTTATGTTTCTCTTAATGCTCTTCAATCTACATTGTGTATTTGCCACCAAAAGGTTGTGGTCGGAATCGATATCTGCCCCTGGTAATGTTTTCACATTTTTAATGCTATTTCTAAATCTTTCATTGACTAGTATGTAATCTATCCGGTATCGTCTCTGGTCTCCTGGGCTTCTCCATGTGTAAAGTCTCCGTCGGTGATGCTTAAACCATGTATTAGTTACAATCAATCTATTTCTATGGCAGAATTCCACAAGTTTCTCCCCTCTTTCATTTCTCTTCCCTAGTCCATATTTTCCCACTGTTATCTTCCTGCCCCTCTCCGACTACACTGTTCCAGTCTCCCATTACTATGGTGTTGACCCTTCCTTTTCCCTCCTCCTCCAATATCTCCATAATCTGTTCATACATTTCATCTACTTCGTCGTCGCCAGAATTAGTCGTTGGCATATACACTTGAATTATAAGCATTCACACTGGCTCCATCTGAAGTTTTACGGCTATTAATCTATCATTAACTGTCACTACCTTGTTAATTCTTTCAGCTATCTCTTTTCTCATTATAATCCCCACTCCCTTTTCCTTTTTCTCTCCTCCCGAGTAAATAATCTTAAATTCGTCTGAATTTATCTCGCCTTCTCCTTCCCACCGAACTTCACTAAGACCTACTATACCTACATTATTCCTTCTCATTTCCCTTTTTAAGTTCTCTAGTTTACCCCCTGAATTCATAGTCCTAACATTCCATGTGCCTATTCTTAATTTCTCACCACTTGCTTTCCTATTAATGTTACATTTCCTCTGTGCATCCCCTAGGGTAGTCCCCACCCGGAGATCCGATTGGGGGACTATTTTACCTCCGGAATATTTTACCCCAGAGAGATCCATAGAGGTATTTGCAGTTTTTCAGCCTATCATGGGATATATAATGAGGTAGTTTCCCCTTGTTTTCCTCATCGCAGTTTCACAGAGTGATTACCCATCTGTAGCTGTTCAGATCCACATGATCACCACCTACAGAGGTACTGTGCAAGCTACTGCCCTTGCACAGGGGGATGTAAAACCCCCAAGACTGCTTCTTAGTCTGACTCTTCCCCTCAGACCTTTCCGGCTTGGATGGTTCTACCAGGAGAATTATCTCCCGCCGGCATAGCTCTTTGGTTCATAAGAGTACACAAACCCTCCCACCTCTGTAAGGTTATGCAGTCCTTAGGGAGGGAGTGCATGTAGTATATGGCGTTGTAATTAAATTCCTAGGGTCATTAGTATCATAAATTAGCACAGGAGTCGGCATCACGCGGCTCCCTATACTAACTCTTTTTACCAGATAAGGCACCTGCAACGGCATATTCGCTAAATCCTCGAAAGATCACCTTTGCATACGAGTGCGTTCTTTAATATGACCTTTTATAAATACATATTGTTTTACTAATCTTTTACTGCGGCTCTTTTTATGCTAATTTCCTCACTGAATTTGAAATTAAGTGGCTCTACTAGTTAATTCTGATGCCGAGCCCTGAGCTAGCCAGTCATGGCTCTGCAAAGTGGTGCTGACCCGTATACGGACAGAACCTCGAAGCTCACAACCTCGAATGGACAGTACCTCGAATTGACACAATATCAATAAGGGAGATGGTTTTAAAAATTATGCATATTATGTATGTATTTTCTTCCATATGTGTATGACAATCCTTCTATCAAGCAATTTCTGTGCCATTTCTTCATTCATAGTTAGTCCAAACTTAATGAAGTTTTAGGAAAATTTGAAGTGAAGTGCTTTGGGTGAAACGTCTGGGCACCACTAAATATTTCCGAGAGGCTTTTCTATTTACTGGAGGGATACCTATTAATCTTTGCGAAGGAAAAGAATTTTGACGCACTGGCAGAAGCGGATCACTGGATGTGCGATGAGACTTTTAAAACAGCCCCACCTCATTTTACTCGGCTTTGGACTATTCATGCTATCAAATTCGGGACAACTATACCATTAGAGTACGCTCTTCTTCCAAACAAATCTTCGGAGACTTACCTGAAGGCCCTTCGTATCATCTGTGAAAAGAAACCTGGGCTCGTGCCTAAATCCATTATGACGGACTTAGAACAAGCCAAGACCAAGGCTTTTAAAGAAATATTTCCTAATACTGAAATGAGAGGTTTTTTTTCATTTCAAACAGTGTCTTTGGCGGCAAATTCAAGGATCATCTGACCTAAGAAAATTTTACTAAATACTGAAAATCGGGAATTTTTCTTCAATGTACGAAAGAGCTCTGCGTTGGCATTTTTTCCCATCGAAGATGTTGAAATGGCATTCGAATATCTTATGAATACGCCTTTCTCTGAAGAAGAATATAGACGAATATAATGAGCGCATTCTCGCTCCAGTGACAGCTTATTTCGAAGATAACTGGATAGGAAGACCGTTGCGGAGATGACGAATTCGTAGATGTACGACGTCAAGCTTTGGAATCCGTACTAGGCGATTCTTCAAGATCTTCCAAAGACAACAGAAATGCCGGATGGCATAGGAATTTTGCGTCGCTCATCGCCTCGTGCCACCCTATTACTTGGTTTAGTTTATTGAGTGGCTGAAAAAGGAGCAATGACTGACAGAACTGAAGATCGCTCGATTGGAGGCGGGAATATATAATAAAGAGCAAAAGAAGTACATTTCTGCGTAGAACGTAATAAAACAAGCAGTTACGGAAAGAACTAATCCGCCTACTTTCCTTTCAATACAATATTAATATATAACAAGTAAGGGTGTACACAGGCTTCCCGTGGTACAGAATTGCTTTATAGTATAGTATAGTAGTGTAGTATAGTATAATCGTATACTAATGTATTTGCTTTGATATTAAAAAAATCAATTTTCCTTATATTGTGGTAGCCCTGCATTTTTGATCCATTCTAAACAAATTCATCTCGTTTTCCCATTGTATACTTGCCCTACAATCGAAGTTTCCTTGAAATCCGTTCAGCCAATACCTTCTAAATTCATAGTTACAGAAAAATTCTAACCTTGATATTGTGGTAGCCCTGTTTAGTCGACCCGGTTGAAATGTGATATTTTGGCTATTTATTTATATGAAGATTAAATATACTATATTTAGTTAAAAGCCATGCAGTCAGTTATCTAGAAATACGTGTAAAAATATTATCTAATTTTATACTGTGGTAGCGCTGCTCTTTAGCTCCACTTTAAACATCTTGATTTCATAATGGTTTGTTGTACAAATCTTATATACAAATTTTAATTTAAATCTGTTCAGCCAATTCCTTCAAAATCCTAAATTACTAAAAGAGTTTAATATGTAATTGTGGCACTCCTGTTAGGCTGATTCGGTTTAAATATGCTAATATAGTTTTTATATATTTTTTATTATAAGTATTAAATTTGGTTAAAATTGATTAAGACAGTTCAACACAAATACGTGTAAAAATATAATTTTTATTCCTTGTATTGTGGCAGCCCTGCTTTCTATATCTATACTAAACATCTTTATTTTGTTATTTTATGTTGTACGCCTTCTTTATACAAAGTTTCGTTGAAATCGGTTAGGCCAATTCCTACCAAATTAATAATTACCTAAAAGTTAAACTTTGCAATTGTGGTATCCCTGCTGAATCTATCCGGTCCAAATATGTCATTTTGGTCATTAATATATGTGAATATTCTATGCATCAAATTTACTTGAAATCGGTTACTTCATGAAGAAGATGTTAGGGACACACACACGGACACCGAGGCGATCCCATAAGACTACTTTCCATTTTTTGGAAAGTAGGCTAAAAATTGTTTCGGAAAATGATAAGCGTAACCTGGAGCGATATCTTGGTGATATTGCTCACACCATAGATTACTGATGAAAGTGAAATTGACTACTATCCAAATATTTTACGTTGTGATGTAATTAATGACAAATTAGCTAGGTAAGTTATTGGCCACCTAGTACATTCCACAATACTACTCTGTTTATATAATGATTATTCACTCATCTCTTTCCCTAAGATAGCTTTGTATGTTTTCTCGGTCAATATTTCCTATTTCCTCCACTAGATGTCAGGATAAAAAGTCATGCATAAGTTAGTCAAAGACTATTTTTTTCTGGATTTCTGGGCTATATTTTAAAAAATTCCTTAAGGATATCTGGATCAATTAAAACAATTTTTATTACCAAAAGATAATTTTCATCCTTTATAACATATGAACGTATACTTAATAGACATATAAATACACTCCTTGTTCTTTTACATGGATTCATTACAAACAGCACTTTGTGGGAGGTGTCGCCAGTAACTGTGCCAAAAATCATCGGAATCTCAGTGATTGGCCAGATGTGCAATAAGTGGTAGTGTAACTTGGAAATAAAGTGTGGTAGCCATTGTTCGCTGGAACGCCTTCAAGGATTGGTGAAAAAATGCCTAAACATCCTAAAGAAGCCTACAATTCTGCGGCGATGAACCATGCTATTAGGGAAGTACAAGTGAATGTCATTTCTATACGTTCTGCAGTGAAGATGTATGGAGTACCGAGGACAAATCTCCAATTTCGGCTACGACATCCCGGCCACAAATCCCCTCGTGGTCCCTCAACTGTTTTGACAGGTGAAGAAGAGGAAACTTTAATCAGGTATTTATAAGGAATGCTTGTTCGTAAAATTTTATAAGATGTGATGGTACACTGCTTTTTGATTATGGTGTCTACGTGGATACACCTATAAAACTGCTATACACTAAAACTAGTCAATGAGTATAATGGCAGCCTTAAACAGCCCCTAAGATAAATTCTACCTATTGTGTTCAACATCAATTTCAGGTGGATTCTGGAATTGTCAAAGAAGGGATTTCCCAGAAAAAGGACGGCTTAAAGACAAGCGTGCAGGAGTTTTTGATAACGCACCCTCGTCCAAACCCTTTTAAGAACAATCGACCAGGACAAGGTTGGGTGAAGGTAGGCTTATTCTTGTTACTAAAAAATAACAAATCAATACGGCAGTGATGTTTGTAATAATTTTAATTAAGTTTTTTTAATGTGCGTTAAAATTGAATTTACAATTTCAGGCATTCATGAGACGACACCCTATATTGACACAAAGGACAAGCGAAGCAGTTATGTCAGCAAGATCATGTGTTAGTGACAGTGACATTAGGAGGTGGTTTAGCGAAGTGAAACAATACATAAGAGACAAAAACTTGACAGAGGCAATCTCTGATCCAACAAGAGTTTTAAATGGTGATGGGACAAAATTTCAAATACGCCCAACGACAGGGAAAGTCCTTGCAGAAAGAGGATTCAAAAATGTTTATTCAGTGGAACAAGGTGCCTCTAAGGACAACTTGACTATCCTGTTCACCTTCTCTTCAAGTGGCATTGTGTGTTGCCCTAAGATTATATATGCCTACCAAAGGATTCCTGAAAAGGTAGCACAGTCAGTGCCTGATGGTTGGGGTATCGGAAGAAGTGGCAATGGGTGGATGACTGCCGAGGTTTCCTTCGAATATATTTCGAATTTTTTCTACACTTTTCTAATGCAGAAAGGCATCAAGTTCCCAGTAATTTTGTTTGTCGATGGACGCAAAACACATTTAACATATCAACTGAGTCAGTTATGTTCATAATTACAGATCAAGCTTATCGCCCTCTTCCCCAATGCAACTCGTATTCTACAACCTGCTGATATAGCACTTTTTCACCCTTGAAGCTTGCATGGAGAAAGACTGTTAGGGAATGGCAAACAAAGCACCCAAAAGAAGTTATTACCAAAATGAATTTTGCTCCTATCTTGAATGAAGTCGTAATCTCAACCATAAGGCCAGAAACGATGACCAACGGATTTTGCGTATGCGGTCTATGGCCTTTCAATTCAGATGCAGTTGATTATTCAAAATGATTAGGTTCATCAAGGAAGGAAAAGGAAGCAACTACACCTCTTAAAGTTGAAAGAACCACTGAACATTCAGAATATAAAGAAATAGTTGGAGAAGGTAACATTAAGAAATTTCAAAATATTCATGACAGTGTGTCACAGGATGCAATTACTGAAGACTTACTCCTCTACCAATTGTGGAATAAGTTCCACAGGCCTATCACTCCAACACATTACAACACTGAATCATAAACCCAGCCAACCAACCAACCCAACCCAAGAAGAACATCTAAAAAAAACACCTCCACAGATGCCATTAAATTCAAATGGGAGTGTGTCAGACCCAGCAGATGAAAGTCTCCTTCAAAATGCTTGCCTAAAAGAGCCAGAAAGTGTACCTTTAGAAAAACCCCAGAAGTCAGTAATGAGAGTGGTAAAACACGATCATTTAGAAGAATTTCTCGTTTGGCCTGAAACACCTAAGAGAAAAGGAAAACGAAAAATTGAAAGACAACCTTTTGCCATCACGTCTGAAAGATACAAGCTTATACATCAGAGTAAGTTAAATTTAAAAATATTGGCCGAACAAAAAAGAAGATAGGAAACGAAAGCGTGAGGAGAATAAATTAAAGCCTTCACAAAATAAGAGACTATGTGTGAATGAGAGGGGAGATGGATTTGACAAGCGAAATGAAGAAAAGTTAACACAAAAAAGGATTTGTGTATAAAAAATGGAAATGGTTCAAAAAACCTCATAAATAATAGACAAAAATTTCCAGATAAGCGAAGAAACTAATCGGAAGATTCCTCCACAATCCCATCGAAGAAAAAACATCCGGGTTTAAAAAAAGGAATTCCTTCCCCATCATATTTATGATCAATCTGTAGGGAGCCAACAAAAGTACAGCAGAGATTAAATTGTGACCACTGCTACAAAATTTTCCACAGGGGCTGTATTAAAAAATCGTATCAGGTTCACATTCCAGAAAACAATGAATATGAATTTCTCTTTAATAGCTGCTGCAAAGAAGAAAATTCTGACAGATCAAATCATTTTGAATCATCATGAGATGAAGAACTTGATGCATTGTGTGGTTTTTAAATTAAAAAAACAAAGACTCCAATTAATAATGTAATTCTAATGGAAATAAGATTGTAAGCATAGTGTTTAATCTTGTTACCACGCTTAAAATTTCGAATAAAAAGTACTTCTCAGAATAAGGGACTTTTTAAAAAATATAACAGGTGGCCAATCACTGTTTTGAAAGGCGGCCAATAACTGTAGAGACGTGGCCAATAACTGTACCAAAATGCACTTTTTCTTTTATTTTAAAAAGTGAAAAATATATACAACACGTCTTAACTTTTAACCATAGCAAAAGAAAATAGATATATCAGAGAGTTTAAAATACAAAAGTCAACAAATAATCCTTTACCATTTAGTGACGATATGTGTTTAAATTTCAAAAATCCTTAAGTGGCTAATAACTGTATGGTTTACCCTATTTTATCAATAATCTCCACCGTAAATATTGGATTTATAACGCAGCAACTACAGAACGTAGAAGCAAGATAAATGTGCCATTTTAACCGCAATGATAGGTTAAGCTAAATGGGTGGGTTTTTGAAGCAATTTTAACTACATTTTTCATTTAAAAATGTTTTTCTCCCATTTAAATAACATGGGAATGAGCGTATTGTTGGATTAACAATCTACTTGACAATTTTCATAAACAATACCTAATATTAACTAAAATAAATAATATGTACCTAATATAAACTAAAGTAGAGAAGAAAGAAACACTAAAGAAGGGCAATCACCAAAAACTATAAATCTGGCTAATTATTCCAAAAGGTAAGTGGAAGACAGTTTTAATGGGCAATTTTAAGTGTTTTCGTTCCCTAAAAACTTTTTATGAATTCTGCATATTCTTTACACTTAGTAGACAGCAAAATATCTTTTTCATTAACATTGAAAATTAATAAAGTGAAAGATATTTCAGAAGATAAATTAAGAAAACTTCTATAACAATTCTTTATTTTAGACCAAATTTTATAATCGTTAACTCTTCCTCCCTGGAAAATCTGTATGTACATTTTGCTTTCCTTTCAACTGAACATTTGCATGCATCAATTAAACCAATTAAACTTGTTAGATAATAATAACATTTCCATGTCATACGAACACACTTTTTGATCGCCAAATTCGGTTTCAAAGCCCGGGAACTCATTTTGTTTCGTAGGTTTGACTTTAAAATAGTCACGTGACAAATTAGGCCCACAAAATCAGCCTATGCATAGGATAATGTATGGGTAAGCTAAATTTGAATATATCTTCAAACGTTTCCACCGATTGCATCCCTTCAATTCCTTCCAAAGTTTTTAATGTTTTTGAGATTCATGACCACATAAGATCATGCAGTTTCTTCCACTGGAACTTAATTTGAGTGAAATATAACTATATTTTAAAAGTGATTCCATCGATTATTTATTATGATTATTTGATAAAAAAATACAGTCGCCAAATTTATCGATAAAGGATGCAGGAAAATTTTATTTATTTGGGCAAAAGATGGGAAGACAAGAAATACTGAAAAGTATTAAGCACTACAATAAAAATTAACCTGGCTTCATTACTTGGTTTTATTCTCAAATCTTCCTCAATATTTTTTGTTTTAAGTTAAAAACCCGAGCAACGCCGGGTAATTTCAGCTAGTAAACAATATTTAGTTTTCTTTTCCCCCATGTATTGAAATATAATATGCGTAATTTAAATATCTCACTCATTAATATCTATGTGATATTGCAAATTGTGGGGAATAATAATCCAAAGTAGTTTAAAAGATACCTAAATATTCCAGCTATTTCCTTTACATTAATGCTGTATTCTAAATTTATAACATTTAAAAAATAATACCATTTGCAAAAACATCAATAACAATAAACGTAATGATAAATTATATCTATAAATGATACTGATATTCGAGATTGTATCCATTAGTTGATTCAGTGCATTCGCGATTGTGTCAATTCGAGGTACTGTCCATTCGAGTTTTAGTCCATTCTAGGTTCAGTCTTTTCGAGGTTCCGTCCATTCGAGGTTCCGTCCATTCGAGGTTCTGTCAATTCGAGGTTGTCGGTTTCGCGGTTCTGTACCCAAACCGTGTGGTCACAATACTGAGACATTAGAGATAAGTAATTTTTTGCAATGCGTGACGAAATAGCAAGAAGCTTGTCGATAGAGCATTTTCAAGCATTGAAAAAGCGTATTAGCGAATAAAAATCTAAGCCCTAGAATGGACCTTTATTTTTGCAACGTATATAATTACAAGACAATGACATTTGACTAAATTATCTGGGAACAATTAATGTGTCCTTAGAATGCTCTTTTAAATTAGGGGAAATGCCTAAACAAAACGTCCAGACTTGAAACAAAAAGCAGTTTCAATATATAAACCGGAATATGCAGTCGTTTTAATCATCACCCGTATTTGTAATTGTATAAATTTATTTGGTTGTTAAAACAGAAAGTGCGAATTGTATTTATGGTATCTGAAAAGAAAAATCAGTGATAAAAATTCCAATTAAGGTTTCTCAACGATAAACATAACAAGTTTTAATGATATATAGGAAGCGATGTGAAAGAAATATTGAATTTTCAATTACAGATTCATTTTCCAATCAGTTGTAATTAATAAAGCAATCGAAAATTATTTAAAACATACATCGCTTGAAATGAGAAGTAATACCGTAAATACCCGCGTATAGTGCGCACCCTCGTATAACGCGCAGGGGGGTTTTCAGCCTCGAAATCTATTATTTTTCTATATACCCGCGTATAGTTCGCACCGATTTTTTTTAGCGTTACCGTTCCAGAATAAAGTAGATGTCGTAACGTGTTCTAAGGCAATGATCGAATTATTGGTATTATGTATTGGTAACATAATGAAAGTGCGAAATGAAATTTTCGAATAACGTTCCAAAAGAACGTCAGCTAACTCAATCATTACGTACTCTATGTTTACTTATAAGGTGATATTAGGATATACGCAATAAATCCAATTATATTAATTTCATAGTATGGCATATGACATTCTTTGAGCTAATAAAATGAAGGAATGACGATAATCCCATTTTTACATACGTTTTTGTCACGCCTAAGGTGGACGGGTTCGCCCAACCTTCAGTTTTACCCTTATTAGAACACTCTGGAGCACGTAAACACGATAGCAAATAACCATAATTAACTACAGACTCTAAGAATCAAGAATAAATCACGTATCACCAGGCCGGGAGCCGGTGTAGGGTGACGTCATGCGTAAGATGCCGATTCCGATAACAACATCGAAGAAGAATGGTCCAGTGACGAAGTATTTCTTGGCTTTTAAAATTAATAAATACTGAATTCATTCTTTTCATATCTAATTAATGAATGTTTGTAGAATTAATTAATAAATTTTAACTATTATCTATCTTACTTTTCGTAAAAAACACCAATAAAATTATGAGGATACCCGGGCATTAATTACTGTGGCGAAATTGTGCAAATATGGGGTCAAATGAAAATAGGAAGATTATGTACCCTCGTATAACACGCATCCTAATTTTTAACTCAAATATTTCGAAAAAAAAGTGCGCATTATACGCGGGTATTTACGGTAATCATTCCTTCGTCGTAAGTTATTCATTTCTTTTGTTACAAAAAGCTTTGTGTGCATGAAAGAAAAATAAACTCATTTATGTTAATTCACTCGTCGTAGATAATGCATTTCCTTCCGCTTA
Source organism: Tanypteryx hageni (assembly GCA_028673005.1). Lineage (NCBI taxonomy): Eukaryota > Metazoa > Arthropoda > Insecta > Odonata > Petaluridae > Tanypteryx > Tanypteryx hageni. Next base: position 83,461,223 of record CM054114.1, on the reverse strand, counting down.
CTAAATGTTGCACACGCGCGAAAGGAAGATGAACGCATTTTCGTAATTATAGCAGATCTTATTGTCATCAGTAAAGTGGCACTTCTGATAGGGTTGTGTTAACCATTTAAGTCATTTTCTTGTTTTCTTTGCTCTTAAGTCCTACGGGCCGAATTTCATAAAAATCCGCTCATAGTTTCGGAGATGAAAAAACGCGTACGGACGGACAGACATGAGGACATGACCTGGCCTTTGGGCGTACATTTTTTGCTTTTTGTTAAGAACTCTAAATAAGTGTATATTAATACAAATTAAATATCTATTTGGCAATGTACATTCGCTTTATCGTAAAAAAAGTGAAGAGTTTGTTAGGTTGTCGACGCACCTTTTAAATTTATACTAATAAAGCAGAAAATTTATGCATATTTTGTGTGTGGCTACTTTTATAAAATTCATCGAAGGGAAAAATCCGAAAACTGCATATTAATTAGTTTTAGTAGGACAACAAATTTTAATCTTGAAAAATAAATGCCTTTAATTCAGTTTTTCAACGCTTGATGGCGTTGATGAACGTTTGTATAGAAATTTCTAAAAATTAATTGTGCCGTTGTTTATTCTTTATTTATGAATAATCATTTTGTATTGAGAAAAATGATGAATTTTGTAAATTATTAAAATCATAGAGTTGTGAATTTCTTGTTGCGGCATTTATACTTTTTCTGCCTTTAACCTGTATTGAAAGTTAATATTAAGCCTTGCGGAATTATTTTTAAAAGTGAGATTTTTCCGTATTATTTTAATCAAAAAAACATCGTGGGAGTATATAGAGGTCTAAATAGAAGAAGTAAACACGATACGAAATTGATGGTCATTAGTAAGAAATGATTTTTCTCATGGTCATTTTTACGTCGAGTACTCAAGAATAAGTAGTGAAAATTGTATATTCTTTCGCAAAGTGGAAAGACTATCAATATAGTCTATAAAGAATTATTGTAAAATGTTTTAAATACGTTATTCAAGATAATTGAGTTCAAGAAATAGAAATTGTTAATTCAAAACCATGAGGATTATAGGTAACTGCCAACGGGACTTGACAAGATATTAATTATAATTACTCCTGGCGAAGAACGGGACATTCTGCTTGTATCTAATAAATTTAAATCTATCGAAGAGTAACGCAAGAGAATAAATTGACCAAACACTCATATAAGAAAAATTTTAATTTACCTCTTTATTCTATAACCATAAGAAAGAGGAAGAAGACTAGGTTGCGGTTGTTGTGATAAGCGAAGATTTGATAAAACAACATAAAAAATTACAATTTTATTGTTTGTTAGTGTTTCCTTAAACAAAATCCTGCAAATTTTGTTTGGATTATCCTAACCCCCTCCGAATGTGTGGCTTTAATTTAAGCTAGTTCTCTTTTACGCTTCACTAGACTCAATGACACTAGCGGATACCAATCCTCATGTATGTTCGTTACCTTCGTAAGACCTCGACGGTGACACTGCAACCCGCCACGGGGAGGTCAAAGTGAAGAATGCTTCAAACTGCGAAGGAAATTTCAATGCAAATCTCATTTTGAAGTAAAGAAAGGACGGAAGAACACTTCTTTGCTCTTTGTCTGTCGTTCTATGTGGAAATAAACGTGCGCGGGACTGTCCCCCGTTTAGATTCCCTGGATTGAATCCGATCCTCATACCCGTTGTCATGACACGTAAGGCTCGGAGAACGAAAGGAATTTATAAAATTTAGTGACTCATAATCGGAAACAATTCTTTTTCGAGGTTGGCAGAATTATTCGTTCTTCATGTTACGTTCAGAACTCGATTTGGACAAATGAGTGAAGTAATGCGTGGTCAGCGAGGGACGGAAACAGCGAGACCATCTGAAGCAAAGAAGAGGAAAGGCGATTATCGATGCTTTATGGGTAAGCCGAACGGAAATTATTTAAATTTCATTTCATCGTGCTCTATGTTCCAACGTCCCACTATAAAAATAAGAAAACTCTATAACGTTTGTGTTGGAATTTCTAGGAGATGGGAAATCTTTACTCCGGAGGGACAATAATTCACCTCCAGAAGTTATCCGTGGCAGGATAGCGATGAGAGGGCGGGGAGGGGAGGGGCGGGGAGGAGTAATGCATTGGCGAGGTGCGAGATGGAGTTTCGGCCAAGCGGAAAGGAGGAGAGGTGCGGAAAGAGAAATGGGCTCTGGGGGGGGCAGAGAGGGGGGAAGGGAAGGAGGAGATGAGAGAGGGGAGGGAGAGTGAAGAAGGGGAAGGGATGAGAGGGGAGGGAGCGTGAAGGGAAAAAGGGTCGGAGTGGATGGCCGTGACAGCTGACCCTCCCACACACACCGAGAACGGAATCCCACTCCTACATCACACACACACACACAAAGGGGTAACGCGGTGGCCCACCCTTAACGTCATCAAAGCACCACCACCACGCACCAACCACCCTACCCGGAATTTATTAACTCCCTTGGGGGAAAGCGGAGTTTCTCCCATCTTGAGAGGGGATGGGGGATTACTGACCATCCAATCCCTCTCTCCCGTCTACCCACGACCGCCCCCACCCTTTCTCTCGCCCCCCACCCTTCCTCCCGCCCCCTATTCCCCTCAGCATCCCCCTCCTCGCTATCGGAATCACCTCTAACACGCAGCCGCCGCCGCTGGCTAGTCTTGGGCCGTATTTTATGACCCCATACTCGATATTTATGCCTCCTTTGTCGCCCTCCTCGCCTCACCTGCCACACGCATTCGCGCGCACTCACATGCACGCCGCTGCTACTTGCACGGTCGCATGGTAACGCGCGCTCGCATCCTCTGCGCTTTAGTGCGCCAATTTTACAATGGCATCTTGAGTGCACGCGGCGGCCAACTGACTGGTTTTTCAAATATGAATGAAGAAATTATCGAGGAACTTAATAATCCATAGCACGGAATCGTCTTTCAAAGTTTGAAAGATGCAAAACCTTTTTTTGTATAAGACCATATCTTCTGTGATTTGGTGAATATTTCTTCCCTGACAAATTTTGTCAAATACAGTAACGCAATGCAGCTTCAAATGTATAACAAGGTATATGTCTATTTAAATGCTGATACGATTAGGATTTGAATAAGGTGCAACCAATTATGCATAATTATACCTAAATCGAGACTAATAGAAACTCATTTATAAAATTATCCTTTAGTCACTCAATATAAAACACGATTTTATCCAATACTTCTTTCCAATTCCAATAATCCACAGCAATATATAAAATCCGCGAAATTAATGCTACGTAATCAGCTGCCACACAGTAACATCTTGTGATCAACATACCGTCGAAAAAGTTTTCTATTTAACACGTAGTATTTTTATAATGTAATCTGACAAAGTATTTAAAAACTACGAAGCGTCCAAACGTTGAAAATATCAGATATTGCATCCCAAAAACATTTAAAGGGCAGGCAAAATTCGCTAATGAAGCATTGCAATGACACCTAATTACTCTTTGATGGCAAAATAATACACTTTGCCAAATGGCTCCTTCCTCGTCTTAAACTGTATTTTTCAAACACAGATCCCGACTCTATTCTGATCTCAAAAATCGAAAACCCAAAAAATATATCGTTGGATAACACAGTTGCGAAAGATGAATTACCGTTTTCATAATCGAAAAACGTGAAAAAATTCGAACCAAACCACACGCCATCCGTTCCTCCCGCACTGGGATAGAAAAAAAGCAATGATCAGAATATTTTATTATAATCAACGGCCAACATATCACCACCGTGGCTGATTACGCGCCTGTAACGGGAGATTAAGAGAATTCGATTCTCGCAGTTCCTTAAACTATTTATTATCATTTAACCAATTGGAATTTTTAGAAATATTACGGGTATGGAGATAGTCATGTGGTGGCCACATCAATTTTTTTTATTTCGATGCACGATGCGTTTCTTACGTATTCAAATAATCGTCGCAACTCTGTCATTTAAACATTCCTAAAATCTACCAAGTGAAGTGGAACGTTATATGCGGCCGCTCAGAGACTTGAGTAATTTTTAACGTGGCTCTCTTAACAAAAGATGCGAACCTTGAAGCAGAGCATTTGTTAGGTTCAAAACATATGTTAATCTCCGCTATCCTCATTTCATACGATGTTAACTCGAGACGCATTGCTACATACAGAATTATTTTTATATCGAAGAGGGAACGAAAAAGATGGCTCGGGTTGATAAATGAAATGGGTGTCCAACGGAGCGCGAATTTCCTTTTCTATGCACGTCCGTATTTGCGTGGTGAGGCGAGTAATTTCTTGTGTTTTTTTAACCTATTATAATGCCAATAAATACTTTCCGAGAATTTTAGACGGCAGGGAACTTGAGAGTTTGGCATTTTTGCGTGCGGCGAGATTATTTGCAATCTGCCAGAAAGATTCCATTTCGTAAGTCTCCAATTTTTCGCGCTTTTGTGCGTCGTGCAGGTTGGAGCCACTGCACTCGCGTAGAGCCTGGATTTATTCGGGCGGTATGCTTAGTTTTTGTTGCCAAAAGGAAATATATTCAAATCAGCTTTAACGGCTGCCGCCCTATTACGTGTTATTAGGCTTTTTAAGGTTTCTGGTAAGTAGATCATTAAGGATTCTTTGTCTGTGTGTCGATGCGACCTCAAGTAAGACGAGTGGATGGAGAGCGTCTACATCAGGAGTCTCAAACCCAAATTGCATGACAGCCAAATAGATAATTTCGAATTTGATGACTTCAGTAAATATATATTAACGGGCCGCATATATCAATAATGGGCGTACACATATTTTCAACTTTTTTATCATTTGCTTTAAAAGCATGCCACAAATAAAACATCACAGGCGATAATTGGTACACTTCAATTCAACTTATAAATGAAATGTCTTCAAATGGCTTGAATTACGTTGGGACAGTGGAGAAAAACAAGAAAGAGATTCCTTCCGAATGTTTACCTAGTCGTAGAAGAATCGTCGAATCTTCTCTTTTTGGCTTTCAATCCAAAATCACTATCGTTTCAAGTGTCCCCAAAAAGAGAAAAGCTGTTATATTAATGTCTAGCATGCACCATGATGACACCATAATACTGGAAGAAAATAAAATACCAGAAATAATTCAATTTTATAATGCGTCAAAATCAGGTGTTGACAGTTTGGATCAAAAATGTGCCCAGTATTCGATCTCTCGAGTAAGTAAGCGCTGGCCTATGGCAATTTTTACTGTATTTGGATATTTCAACTGTAAACAGTAGAGTGATATACGAATTTCCTCAAGGATGCGAAATAAGGCGTAGTGACTTCATAAAACAACTTGCTTTGTCGCTTTGTCTGCTCAGCGCAGAATTTTGAATTAAAAGATTCCCCGCAAACTACGAAACCTGACAGCTAATATCTTCAAACTCGACATCCCAGCAGGTACAACGTCTGGGCTACCAATAGCTCGATCAAAAAGAAAAAGGTGCCCATCGTGCTATTCAAAGAAATAATTTGTATTTCTCCTTAAGAAATAAATAGTTTTAAAATATATGTACATTATCTTTTTTATTTTATTTACTTATTTCATAACAAAAAAAAACGATAAAATATATGTGTACTGTAGACCCGTCGGAAGTAACCGCGTAACAGTCAAGCGTCGGATGCAACGAAGGGTTAAATATCTCTAATGAAATCTAAACGATATCTTTCATGGGTGCAATATACTTTTAATATAGGCGTTTGGCACATTATGCAATCAAAAATTCTCAAAACTAGCTCTTTGAAATTGACACACGGCACGACCAGAAAGACCGTATGTGACACTCTCACAGTAAAGCACTTTTAGGAAAAGGTTTGGTGGTCTTTGTTCTAGATAATCAGTGTCATTTCGAGCGACGGGAATCCGGAAATGTCTCAATTGTTTTAAGCAAAGTTGAAAATGGTCATTGAGAGTCAAATACTTGGTCTTCTTCCAAAAGGAATTTTGTTCGAATTAGAGTGCCCCCTAGTTTTCACTCGCATTCCAGTTTTTCCTAACTAGTACGCCTATCTGCATTTTGGATGATATTACGTATTTTATTGCTCTGCATATGGTATCATAGAATCATCCTCGTAAGATTTTGTCCTCTAATCGGGGATAATTATTTCCGACTCTACAAATAAACGAATACAAGACCTTTTTAGAACAACGGAGAGGACGGAAGAGATAGATTTAGATTATAGCGGCCGCCGAGGAATGAGGAGGTCATCTCTCGGAGTATGGGGCGGATAGCAGGGCGGGAGGGGGACAGAAGGGGGGCGAAAACGATAGATCCGAAGATGCTGAATCCGCTCTTCGTTTACTAAATGAAGCGGACAAGGATTCCGTGCTGACGAAAAAGCGTCAGGAGTTTTTTAATGTTGCCGGGGAGATTTTAACGCTTGAAATGGTCTCATAGAACTGGAAACTGCATTAAAGATTATTACGCCCTCGACTGGAGAAAGTTCGTAGAAAATAAAACATTTATAATTCTGGAAATACTTCTCTACGCTGCTGACTTCTCCCTCGATTTAATATTAAGTATCGGGTAAAGCACTGAACGAATTAAAAAAAATGACCCCAATATTTTCTCGAATAAATACATTCCATTCAAAAAACACCAACGTTTGAAAGTTTAACTCGTTGTTTAGCTGCTCGGAAAAGCGATAGAATATGACGAGGGATTAAAGGCTATGTGCAGAACGGCGGCGAGAACCGCGCCGAAGAGATTTGCTACGCTTTTCAATGGCAGGGAAGCCAGTCGGCCATTAGGGCTCCCAGGGTGCAATGCGGCCACGTGCGTTCGCCCTCGGATCGAGGGACGTGCGGCGTCCGCCGTTTTGGGGTCACGCGAGATTAGGGAATGCGGGAGGAGGTGAGCACGCGCCCCTCCCAAACGCCTTCTTATTAATAATAATGGCAACCGTATTTGTATGCAGCGCGCGGAGTGCGTATCGGGTGCGACGTTCTGAAATATTGAAGTATGAGCGATGGCTCCGTGCTCGCGTTTTTTTTTGCGTCCAGAGAAGGGACGGTCGCGTGTCTCAGATTATAGGGAGAGATATATAGAGAGAGAGAGAGAGAGGAAGGGTGAAAAAGAATACGACCGCCTTTTCCGAATTCATAAGGCAGTGGAATCGAGAAAAAGTATTTGAAGAGCAACCCTTTTCCATAGATCACCGAATGGCGAACCAGTTACGTCTCAATACACCCGATGGAAGCTGATCGGTGAAAAATGAGATTCGGAGAACGCGATTGTGACACGAATTGAATCCATCCCTCTCGTTTTCTACGCCTTTGGGTAGCTCGAATTTTTAATCAAATCTTCTGACGTATTTCATGTGGAAAATGTTATTCGTTTCAGAATTAATCGAGCAACTCAAATATATGGCTCATATTGTTATCAATAATGGCTACATTGCTTCGATTTCTCTAACCATATGATATGTTATACGCTAAATTAAAACCATAAAAATTATGAAATAGATATATGTACATTAGTATAATAGTTGATAAAACAAGATCGGAAAGTGTCCGAGTACACAGATTTTCCAAACGATTTATCTTATCATGTCGAAGAAAGATAAATATCATTGGCTTAATCTAATCCCTAAACACTGCAAAACGATGCATGAGGAGCGATTTCGAGGAAATATTAAATTTGTGATTTACCGATTTATTTTATAATCGGTAGTAATTAATTAAACAGTCAAAAATTATTTAAAGCTTACCTCACGTGAAAAGATCGGTAGTAATCTTTACGTTCATTCCTTCGTGGTAAATTATCCATTTCATTTCACTTACGAAAGCTGTTTGTATACGTAAAGACAATAGACGTATTTAAGTTCATTTCTTGGTCGTGAGTAATCCATTTCCGTTTACTAGATGCAAATAAAACGTATTTATAGTAGATCTTGTTTACTTTGGTTGTTACGAAGATTCTTTCCATTGACTACAATTAAAAAGGTTCCAAGTGAATGACAGCCTTCTCGTTTGATTTTCTTGAAAATGGCTAATCCTCTAATAAAAACGTACAAAACAAAACATTTTATTTCCCTAGTTCTACAAAGTTTGTTTGATGGATTTTTTTATATAAGTGACATTTTACGAGATATGACTGAAAGTTCGTTTTTTGCCACCAGAAAAGAGGCACTCCTGAGTAGGCTATTTGAACCATTTATCTCATTTTATTATTTTATCTGCCCTAACGTCCTAAATACCAAATTTAATTTCGTCCAGTAGTTTCGGAGATTAAAACAAGCGGACAGAGGGGGCGAGCCCATATGGCGTTCCGCTATTATCGTTTCGTTAGTAAAGCAATTGGTAGTACATGTCACCAATTCCTTATCATTCCATTTGTTCAATGTTCAACATATTTCAAGAATGAGGTCAAGCTCAACCCTGTGGAATTTACTCATCGAGAAAAAGAAAGAATTTTGTCACTTCCACAAATTTATTTGGCACGACCGGTTTCACTACTATCGTAGCATCATCAAGTGATAAATTATTTAAAAAACATTTTCCAAATTATTCCTTAATGCTATAGACTCGATACAGTTATCATTAAGAAGTGGTGTATATAAACTTGCTTGTGATGATTGCGGAGCGGTCTACATCGGCCAAACTGGGAGGAGTTTTGACAAGAGGATTAAGGAGCATAAGCGATACTTCCGTTTAAATAATTTGAATTCTCAATTTGCGAAACATCTTTTAAACCTCAATCATCATAGTTCCTTCAATCCTAAATTCCTCCACTTGGAAATTAAAGGTCGCAAATTGGATGCTCTTGAACAGCTAGAGATAATTACTTGTGAAGACTCGCTTCTCTTAAATGAATACCTTTTCCACAATCATTCTCCTCTATTTAGCTTGCCGAATATTTTGTAAATACTTTGTATCTTTGTTGTCTTTGGCCCCTTTTACCAAGTTTTTGTAACTTTATTTTGCTTTCGTCTTCCTTTTCCAACCCCTTCCTTTTCCTAACAGTTTATTTAATTACCTTCCATTTCGTTTTTTGTGTAACCCCTCCTGTCTCAATCCCCCCCTTTTTTCCCTATATATATATGGAACGATTTTTATATTTTATCACCTGATGATGCCAAATAAATTTGTGGAAGTGACAAAGTTCTTTCTTTTTCTCGTTCAAAATATTCTTAAAAACTTCATAGCTGGTCCACTTTTAGTGCTGGCATTGAATATAATCGCAATTTCTTATTATTTTATTCCGTATATTAAATTATTATAGAGTAACAGCTTCGTAATTACAGAGGAAGACGTATATGCCCATAAGTACGCACGCGTACGTTTGTCCTTTCAAAGAAAAATGAGCAGTATGAACTAAATTAAAAATAATTATCCTTAAATGGAATTTAAATAGAAATTTTATCTATTGTTTCAAACACGCCTTGCAGAATATATACTAAAAATATATCTGATATTTTTATTCGTTAGAAATGATATGGCAACAATAAACTCTCGAAAACTAGCCTCGAGCCAACTTGCTGCGATAACAGCGAGCCAATCAACAAAACACACATTCGGCAAAGAATTAATAGCCTCTAAGAAGATAAACGGCCGCTGGGAAACGCACACATGCACACAGACCATTAAGGAAGTCCATTCTCAAGAGGAAAAATGTTCTGTTGAATTTGGCAACGACGAAAAAGGAAAGGGAAACGAGAAGAAGAGATTCAGGAGATGAGGGAGAGAGAGGTGGAGGAAATAGAAATAAAGAATGAAACGGAATGGAAAACATAGGAAGAGTGAAGTATAATGTGGGTGTATGCGCCTTGAAAAGAGAGAAAAGAAAGAAGAGGGAGGAGAGAGAAAGAAAGTGAATAGGGGATGTAAGGAGGGATGGAGGAGAGAGAAAGTGAAGAGGAGGAACAGGGAGAGAGAAGAGAGAAAGTGAAGAGGAGGAACAGGGAGGGAGGAAAGTGGAGGAGAAAGTAAAGAGGTGCAAGGAGGGAGGGAGGAGAGAGAAGTGAAGAGGAGGTGTAAGGAGGGAGAGAGAAGAGAGAAAGTAATGAGGAGGTGCAAGGAGGGAGGGAGGAGAGAGAAGTGAAGAGGTGTAAGGAGGGAGAGAGAAGAGAGAAAGTGAAGAGGAGAAACAGGGAGGAAGGAAAGTGGAGGAGAAAGTGAAGCGATGTAAAAGGAAGGAGGTAGAATAGAGAGAAAATAAAGAGAAGGTGCAAGGAGGGAGGGAGGAGAAAGTAAAGAAGAGATGTAAGGAGGGAGATAGGGAGGAGAGAGAAAAGTGAAGAGGAAGTGCAATGAGGGAGGAAGGATAGATAGATAGATGTCTTTATTCGGACGAAATGTAGACCATAAGGTCCACTCTTACATTTAACCCTTAAAGAGAGAGAGAGCAAAGAGGAGGTGCAAGGAGGGAGGGAGGAGAGAGAAGTCGCGGATGTAAATTGCTTGCGTGCCCTTCTTCCTTCTGTTTGTGTACGTCTCTTTCTGTTCTCAGGGAGTGTGCCAAAAGTTCTGCTGGTTATTACGCCCGCGCTTCGATGAGCCATTGTGTACACAGAATCGGCGCTCCGCATTCGGCGGAAGAGAAGGAGGGGGAGAAGGATAGGAGAGATGGGAGAATAGAGGGGTGAGGGTGATGAGCGCTAACAGCTTCTGTTTGCTCCGGACGCATGTGTCGGAAGAAAGACGAAGCGACAACCTCGAAAGGATATGACGGCAGAAAGGATATTGGCAATGGGATCTAAATGGAGAGGCTCTAGCGAGAAGGGAGTCATCACCTCCGGGGGAGAAGTAATGATAGATGAAACATGGATTACAATATGATGTGCATATTGCAGCGATGACATTTGTTCGCTTTTTAAATATCGACGCATTGTGATGTAAATTAATGTATATTATAATCTTTGTCCGTTAAAATTACAATGTGAGCTGACGACTGAAACTGCTACGAATACGCAAAGCTTCGCTCTACTTACCCTATCGTAAATATTCTAAGCAACGTGACGCAGACTAGGGAGCAAAAATATTCAATTGGAATCCAGAAGTAATAAATTCGGCGAAGATATTAATTTCATTCATTCTGCAATAATTATTTTGGTAAGGTAATTGTTATACGAAGGTAAAAATCGCACCAATTGGATTATTGTAAATGAAGATTAATAAGAGATACAATCAAATCTTATTAATTCGATTTTCTGTTAAAATAAAAGGAGATATTCTCTCACCAAAACAAGAGACACACTTCATCTGTAAATCGTCCCGAAAAATCTAATATTACATGGAAATAAATATGCTCGAATAAATGTAAATCACCAAAATATATGAAGAAGTTTTTTTTGCCATATGCGTTGGAAAATTGGATCCAAGTCTTCCGTGAAATTGTAAAGACAGTACGTCTAAATACATTGAAGATTTTAATATTATCCAGTTTTGATTTTTCCAAAAGCCTTCACCTCTAAGACAAAAAAGTATTAACAATCTACAAATTTGTGATAGATGGGAAATGATTTTCTTTTACCTGCGCACGGATCCATTAGTTATAAAAATTGACCAACTTGTCTTTCGGTTGAAATCTGACTGGTAAGCCATTGCAGCAACCTAATTTGTCAAGAAATCCGTGGAACTACATTCCTCTACATTTAAATCATGATTAGATTTAATAGTATCACTTGGATTTACTTGTAAATACAACGAGCAGCACGATGATAACTTTTCCTTCATTTAATGTGCAAAATTCGTCTTGCGTGAAATTCCTTCAGACACGAAAAGAGCGCAAAACATGAAACAGTAAATTTTATCCGCTTACATTTGTAATGGGTGCTCCAGTGCCTGTGTTATCCGCATGCGAAAGAATTAAGGAATGCTTCTGCGTTTGTGGCGCATGTCTGCTTCGAAGACGAAAAACATTATCGACGCAAACCACGCTCGATGGGTTCCACCCACGCTCGATGGGTTCAACCCACGCTCGATGGGTTCCACCCACGCTATCCGATTGCCAAACTTTAAAACATGGTTCCCCAAACCACGGCCTGCGGACCGTATCAGACCCGCGCAGTGATTTCATCCGCCTTATCTCATCAACTTCTTTCAAGTTTGCATATTTTTACTAGTTATATTTATCATAATTTATGTTATCTAAATGCTATTTTTCGAGTACATGGAGTACGATAGACGTCATAAAAAAATTTCAAAAAACTATCTCATTGAAATTACACACACACACAATCATTGGAAAGGCCGTATGTGGCCCTCGCAGTGCTATATGAAGCTTCATATGGCCCTTTTAGTAAACATTTTGGTGACCCCTTGTCCAAGAAGACAGTATGGATCCGCCTCCAAAACGTTCTTTAAACCCTCGCCAACGATAATACTTGGCAATGACGAGCAAAGCGAAAACTGTAAAAACAGAAGAAAAATATTCCCGTGAATCCGGGATCGCCTCATGCGTAAGATGAGAGCACAAAAAATAAACATCCCAAGTCACAGGAGAAAAATTTCCCAGCTTCTCGTTGGCAGTAGACCAGTGCGTCACACGGACACAAGTCTTGTACAACAATCCCGTTGGCGAGTGGAAAAGAAAGAAAGAGAGAAAGGAAGGGTGCGACTGAGTTAACGCCCATTCTGTACACACGCACGCACTCATCAGCTACCCGATTTCTCCCCCGTCCTTCCGGGGAGTTTAGGGGAGAGAGGGAGGAGGAAAGAGAGGGCGAGGGAAAGAGAGGATAGGGAGGGAGGGGGAAAGAGAGGGAGGAGGAAAGAGAGGTTAGGGTGAAGAACGACGTGGGAGGCATCGGGTTTTACACGCCCACGCGCTTCCCAACTCCTCGGCTGTCAGTCCGCCTCCAGCCCTCGGGGACCAGCACAAACCACGTTCTCTGCCAACGAGGTGAGTAAAAGGTAAGGAAGACACCTGTCAGCGAACGTCACACGGGGAAATAATTCCTCGGTCCCAAGATTCAACACGCGTCACGTTTTCTCTCTCTTTCTCTTTCTTCTTCCCTTTCCACTTTCCTCTCCTCCAAATGAGAAACAAGTTGTGGGGACAAATAAGAGAAAGAGGGGGGAGAGAGAGAGGTGGCACTCGAGCGTCTGAAAGACAGCGGAGATATGCAGAGTCACAGGGAGGAAGCGAGTGGGAGAGGTGTTTCCATGGCGACTGGAGATCTCCTTAAAAGATTAAACCGTCTCCAGGCTAATGTTGTTATTAGCGATCCACTCCGCCGCACGCAAGCGGGCGAGCATTCGACGTGGTGTGGATTAATGACGATACCGCGAAGGAACACGAATGAATTATTCTTGCTTTGACGGTTGTGGGATGTTTGATACTTCGAATTCAGAGCCCAAACTATCTCATACTGCGCGCCAAAGTATCGTGCAGAGAACTAATTTCTTCAGAAGCAGGAATTTTCCTAGAGATTATTTTTAAATTAAATAATGAATACCTAGCAATTAACTTAAAAAAAAACTTGACGGAATGGCGACTTAATTCAACACGAACGACACTTAAAGATTTCCCTCTATACGCCGGAGATGCGTTCCTGAAAATTGCTTCTCAAACTCACAATGTCATTTTCAATTATGTCGTCTCATCAAACGGAATTTTAATCGAGTGAAATATGAGTCCCTAGAGTGCGAGACCCAGAATTAATAGGGCGATTCAGATTTACAAAGACCGTAGCGGACTCAATCATTTATCTCAATCGGGCGATATAACGAGTACTTTTGTTTAAATGGCGTTGTTATTATTTGTATTTGAACACTTTAACAGTGCCAGTTTTAATAGTGTCTTTAAACTTACTGTTCACCAACATCACTCCCAAGGTGTAACTTTCAACCTGTACCGTCGCTAATATATGCTTATAAAACATACTAGCCATCGTGAATAAGGCAAATACTGATCTTCCACAACCTTACTCAAGACTCGTTCGTTAGAGGTCTTTAGGATTGGTTTCTTCCAAACGATCGGTTCTCACTCCATACGTCGAATTATCATGATATCACAATAAAGTTGCGTATAATAACTCATAATAAGGTTCGCCGAATTATTTATCATTAGTTCCAAATTTATCGTTCCCTTTACGAGTTGTTAAGAAAATCCATTTGCATTAAGTTCCAGCTTAAAGTCGGAGATGCGTTCCTCAAAACTGCGACGTAAAACGAAACGACGTGTAGCGAAACTCATTTTCTCGTAGAAATAATGATAAAAATTAGGGTTACGTTCTTGGCCGGGCATAATGCGTCACGTTTGTAAAATTTGTTCCCCAAATAATAAATGACAAAACGATTCATAAAACATACTAGGAAAAAAATAAACAACATTAATACTTATAAAAACAGTCACCTAGGACGATTCTGAAGCTGAAACTACTGCACAACTCTCCGACTACATGTAGGGTCATTCGGCTTTGAACAGATACATTTTACGAGCCCATATGGGGTGGCAAAATGAAATTAAAAGCTAAATTAAATGAAATTACACAAATAATAATGAGCATCAAATTAAAAACAAGGATAAAAGGGTTTTAAAACTATTGTAACAACTTATATATTGCAACTTGAACTTCTTGAATTCCACGTCCACAAACGACGTATATGCGAAGCGACGCAACTTATAACGACATATGTCCCTTAATTCATTGGTAAGGTATATGCGAGACGACGCATAACGAGGCGACGTATAGCGGAGAATTGCTTCATCAGAAAAATCATTGTGACGCCCCATGATTGAGTCGCAGGGAAGGCACATCGAATGCGGGAAATTGAGCGCCAATGCGGTTACATTTCGAATTAATAGCATCGAAAAGGATAGCGATCGAATATAAAGTGAAAACAGAAAGACGCGGTTGATTTTATACTCCATCTTTTACGACCCTTGTAATGATTTCATCATCATATCATATTCTAAGACGAGCATATTTGTACATTTTCCGGCAGAACGTGTCATTAGATATCATTAAAGAATCCTAAAAGATATTTTTTGAGTACGTTGATACAACATTAAAATATAGACATATTACACTATCAAAAAACCGTAAATTAACACACTTTGGTTTGAAAGGACATATGCGGCAAACAATGGTATATAAAGTCTCATGTGACGTTCTAATAAACATTTTGGTTACTCCTTATCAAATTTTCACTTAAAATTACACTTTTTACAGCCAGCGTAGCCAGAAAAAAACAATAAATTACTTAACGTGCGAATTCTAGACGATCTTTCATTTGTGAATCCTGAAATTAGGGGGAAAAAACTCATCTTCTTTTCTAATGCACACGGCACCATTAATGGAATTCGAAATAGTCCGAGGGCGCAAGTAAAATACATTAGCGGTAATTGTCATCGAATGTTTTCGTAACCTCGACTCCGTCCTTCGACAAGAAAGAAAGAGAGAAACCCCTCGATACGAGCGAGTCTTTGTGTCAGGTGGCTTCATTCTTCGCCTTTGTTTCCCCTAAGGGAAACATCTCGAGAAAATACTTTCTCCTGCCTCCCCCTCCCCTCCGCCCCGCGCACAATGGCATGGTTAGGACATAGCCCTCACACTCAGCCGGACGGAGACGTCAAACTATTCTTTCGCCCAGTTCCTCCTTCATTCACAATTTTCATTCATACCTATTGGGCGTTCCAAAGGGCCACCCAACGGCACTTGCGAACACGCGGTCCAGAGACCGAAAATTCCTGGATGTCAAAACTTGGAAAAGTTGAATGAAATTCCTAGGCGGCGGCTTCCGACAATGAATGCAGCGGGTACCAATCTACTACGCCCTGCGCAGAATGCCCTTGTTGAGTGACCCGTAAATTTCCACAGCCGAGGCTGAATTGAAAGGTCGTTGCGAACGGTTGAGACCACGAAACGTACTGTCTTTCTCGTGCCAAGTGAAAAGGGTTTCCGAAAAATCGCTTGAAAATTCATATTTTCAAAACGTTCACGTATGGCCAATGTCCACATGCAGCGTAGCTTACATTAAAATGAAAAAGATTTCTATCTTTTTTTGTAATATTGTTTATTTTCATATCATAACCTATAATTTTACTAAAAAATAATAAAACCAACTCACAAACAATAATTTACCTGCGCAATGTTAACCCTTTCAAGATCCTCTATGTTAAACCTTATAATACCTAATGCAGCGAATGCTAATGTTGACATCTCCACAACATATATTATATACTAATACTTTAATGAAATACCTAAATATTTACCTATGTAATTGACTTGCAAGCGATTTAAATGGAACTATAGTTATAAGAAGAACTTATGGAAGAGGAATAATTTTCATATGCATAAATTAACGATTTTATTCAATGTGATATGAAACTCTTGAACAGTATTTGATTATATGAATGGAAGTAAAAGTTTATTTAATATTCATCAGACAAAAGGCATTTTGTATAACTAAAAAGGAAACAATAAAAAATATTTTTAAATCAAATTTTAAACGCAATAAAATATGGAGATAAAAGAATCATATTAATTATCCATAAATACTAAATCTTTAACAAACATTCTTCTAAAGTTATAAAAGCTGCCTTCTGAAAGTTATATGTCTTAGTAGTGACTAACTTAATCAATTTACGTTTCGCTCCAATATACCTGCCAAGCCATACTACATTAAGATAATGAGTTTTTAAACTTTAAGAAGATTATTTGTTACAAATTTATAATTTCTGAATAATTGGCGTGATTCTTCGATTCACATATTAGTACGTTTGCCTTTTAGTGCGTTATAAAAGCTTCTTTAAAAACATTGTTAATTGTTTTTTTTTCGCATACACACATACTTGCGAACTGAAAAGTAAGAATCATAATTTCATAGAGGCCACGATTTCAAAGAGATAAATAGTAATAAGAGAAGTTAACAATTTTCAATACTTCGATACATGTTTGTTGTTTATTAAATTAATAGTTATTTTACTTCCATCCTAATGAACTTCCCCTTTTCTTCCTATTTTATAATTATTCTTCACGAGGACCTCTGTGGAAAACGCAGGAGCTGACAATGAGCTCTCTAAAGGAGAAACACTTGTGATGACAAGGGTGAACTGTGGGAACTAGAAACGTTTTCTTGAGGAGGTCGAAGGACCTGCGTGGATCTTTTGAGTAGCATAATGCCGCTAAATCAATTTAGTGGAATAAGTTCGGCTATTTTGTCGGATACTCGAGTAGAAGATAATATCCTTGGAGATTAATCTCGGCGTTTCGCGTCTACACTTCTCCAGAGAAAGAATTCTTCGTAAAATGAACAAGTGAAACTTGTGCAGAATTATATTAAAAACAAACTTAGTTCAGAAATTAAAAATATCACGAAATTATGTACCTGAACTAATGGTTTGACCCTAATACTTCATCTAAATAAATACTATAGCTATAAATTGGTTAAGTAAACAAAATTATGACACATAAGTAAGCCGCCCTTGGTGCTAATTCCACGATAACTGATTCTAATTAGAGACATTTGTTGCTGAAGGCAGAGTTATCTGTTAGGTATTCTTCAGAAAGTACGCCGATAAAATAATATTGTTGCGCGATAACTTATAGAATTTCTTCATAATAATTCAAATTACATTGTAATTTTCAATTAAACTTAAAATCATGAAGATATTTCGAAAAATGGTAACCTAGCACGTTCTGTATTTTACGTTAAAGTGGAAAATCACAACGTAGTTTCTTTTCGTAATTATTAGGCGTTCCTTACCAGCTAAACTGTAATAACGGAACACGTCATGGACGCGTCCCCCCCCCCCCCCCGTCCGTCCGTACGCATGTTTAATCTCCGAAACTAGTGTAGAGATTTTTATTAAATTAAGCATTCGTATTCCTTATTAAAATTTATCGCCGAATTATGATTTTGAACTGCATCCATCAATTAGAACCATCACTTTATATAAGCAGTTAAATAAACATTCGTATCTCGTTAAAATGTATCCGTCAAGCAACAATGAAAGACCATATTTTTCTCTCCCTAGCTCTTTTATGATCTCTATTGTATATATTAAAAAAACATTCGAAAAATGGACAACATTTATCGTAAAAAAGTCCGCGGGACTACATATTTACGACTTATAGTTTCGGAGATAAAAATTCAAGAACTGCCCAATCTTTCGATACAGCTTTATACGCATTTCCCATAAAAACGCCTTTGAAATCTCTGTGTATTTCATTTAGGGTGCATACTTTTCCTTCATCTTTTAAGTTGGGTTTCTGACAGAAATGTTTATGAGTTTGTTATTAATTTTCTTTGTGGTAAATGGGATGGCTCTAATGACCGATGCATTTACGCAGTTTATCGAGAGGCATTAAGAGAGCGAAAGGGGCTTCACTGTTGTCCTTTAAACAGCTGACCTTTTTTTAAGACAAGACTCGCCATCGTTTTTGGAGAAGACAGCTTAAAATATTTGGAAGTTTGAGCGTCGCTGACTCCAAATGGTGGTCATCAGAGGAAGTTAGTTCAAAATGGAAGCGAAGACATTCAAGAATAAATACTTCTATATAAAAATACTAAACAAGTGAGTAGATATTTATCCGAGATATCCGCAATAGCCATAGCAAGGTTGTGAAAACCAGATGCCCATTTCGGCTACAAAGCAGCCGTCTTCAGTGGCGATTCACCGAAAGTAGATTCTAACAAGTGAAGGAAAAATTTCGGAGCATATTACATGAAGTGTTTAGGTTTTTTTATTCACAGACTGATAACTTTCCAGCAGTGTAAAGAAACGCAGATGTGTTTTTGGTTGCCTAAATTAGTAGCAGCATGTACCTTTTTATCAATGCTTCCATTCCATCATCCATCATAATCTTTGCCATTTTTACACAGACCAACCTATCCTTCTTCAGGTTGCAGAATTCCAGAGATAATACCCACACATCGAAGAGACAAACCGAGTATACAAGCCTTTTTTTAGAAAAAAACCGCAAAAATGTAGTAGAAGTAGTAGTGAATAGGACGCTGGCCGCTACTCGCCTGCTGCTCAAAAGGGCAGCAGGCACGAATCCCACGAAAGTAGGCTTTTTTCCAAGGTCGCCCGGCTCCGTTTGTGTGGTTTGAGGAGACAGCGCAAATTCAGCTTTCCGTCCTTCGTTAAGAGCAGGCTAAAAGCCGGCACCAGGTTTCTCTCCATTGCTGTCCGGCTTTTCATTGCACTCCCTCTTAGATACCCATTGCGCGTAGGAGGAGGTGAATCAGCTGGGAACGTACGATTTCTTGTTTACATATGTTCCGCAAAAAAGACCACATTTTTAGAATCTACTTTCGATATTTCACCACTTAAATGCGCATCTGATTTTTACAACCTTGCTATTGGCAATGGCGGATACAAAGTGGTAATATGGTAATGACTTCCCCTAAGAGATATGATTAATCTTCATTAAAATATTATCTCAATTAATTTATTTTATATTATAGGCATTCTATAAATATTTTGCAAATATCTAAGCAGAGTATAATATACCCTGTATATTTATTACCTATAATGAGACGACATTATTTTGCATAAATAGGTGTCAGTAAATACATGTCTTCTTATTACCCCCTCCCCTAAGCTATACACGTCCCTGGCTATTGGTGATACCTATAATACGTTCTTGTGTATTCATTTTTTATATTAAAGTCTTTATTCTTGAATTTATTTTCAGCCATGAGACGAGGTCGAGAATTCTCTAGTGAAGAGACACGAAAACTGTGGGGCGCGGCCCCTCGGGGAGGCGCGAAAGATTTGAGGGGGGACGACGCGATCGGTTCTTCCGTCGAAGAGGAACGCGAATCTAAGCAAGTTTACTCGAACCAGACCGACCTGCTGGCAATTTGATTTTTATTTGTGAAAGGATATCTAATTATACGCCTTTACAATTCTCATATTTATTATAATGTATCAAAAACGACACGAGATAGTATTCAATTAAAATGGCGGCCCCACCGTTTTGAGCGATGGAAATGGTGGCACGGCTTTGAAATGTTTGCGCCTCGCTGCCCTACTCGATGGAATCGACGAGTTCGGAATTTATAGACTCAAAAACACTACGGTCCAATGATTATATAATTTATAGATGTTTGGGCGCGAAAATGCCAGCGATTCAGAATATTCTTTCGCCTGATGATTCCACCGTCTTCATCACGCTATTCGTAATTGAAAGGAGCTGCTAGGTTACTGTGAATAAGACGTAGACAACTAGTGACGGAGGAAACGTAGGCGGGAATAGAGAAAGGCGGTAGAGCGCGCCCAAAAACTGCCGTAGCATGCAGAGAGAGAGTCCCAGAAATACGTCCTCTCCCTCCTTCATTTGTTTGCGCTCCCTGCATTCCATCCCCTTTGAGGCCTTTCACGCCCACTCGATCGCCCCTCCTCAGTCGTAGGCGATGGACGAGGGCGTGACGACCGATAAGAAAGCCCGTCACTCAATCCGCCAGATGCCTCCACTGCGGGGTAAACATGGCCGCCTACCGGGAGACTACCTGAAATCCCCCTCTTCGCGCGCGCCCCTCCCCTCTAATTGGCCAATATTCCGAGACCGAGGTATCGCGGCACCGACGGGCCCACCCGTGAGGCGGCTCCGGTGGGCCCTGCAACGCCCTCTCCCCTCCTCTTTCCCCCTATCTCCTCGGAATGACTTAGTAACCACATTCAACGGGGAGATTTCTTTGAAAGGTGGGACAGGTTGATGGGAGTTCTCGGATGAAAACTGACCCGTAAGGTTATGTATTCCAGCCTTTTTCTCCGTTCGGGAGAAAGGAATCGAGAAGAGACGGTCCGAGTCGACGGCCGCATTCAGTCCTTTCATAAACACTTCTTTCAAAAGGGAAGAAAAAGAGGTTTTTATGAACTCGCTGAAAGGGTATTTCAAGACACGAAAGGAATTTCATTCGTCACAGGGACGGGTGCGCCTCGCTGAGAATCCCACCGCGGTGTCATTCTTTGATTCGTGCTAGCGACGAAGAATGTGCTATCGCGGAGAGATATCGGAGGAAGACACGCGCTCGGCCGAGGAGCTACGCGCGTGACGATCCTTTTTAGGCGTTCTTTACCAGCGAAGTGGTAATAGCGGAACGCCTTATGGGCACGTCTGGTCCGTCCGCCGTAACTTTCATTTCCTAAACCGCTGGACGGATTGTAATTTAATTAAGTATGAGTAATCGTTATTAAAATTTATCGCCCAATTGTGATTTTCAACTGAATCCGTCAATTAGAACTTCCACTTTATTTAATTACTTTAATAAACTTATACTCGTATCTCGTTAAATGGCATCCGTCAAGCAACGATGAAATACCAAACTTTTCTCTCCTAGGTATAGATTAAAAAATTTATTCGGATAGAGAACATTTACTAAAAGAAAGTCCGCGAAACCATATAATTACGAGTTATGGTTTCGGAGATAAAAATTCGAGAAAATCCCGAGCAAAACATGACATATTTGTTTACATCGATCGCGAAGACGGCTCTCTCATCAAACAACAATTAAAAATCCATATATTTCTCTCCCAATCTCTTATATGATATATATGTGAGGCATAGATTAAAAGATATAGTTGGATACAGAATAACATTTACTACAAGATAGTCCCCGATACCATATAATTACGACTTATTCGAGAATCGCCCAATCTTTCGATACCGTTTCATACGTATTTCCCATTAAGAACGGATTTGAAATTTCTGTGCATTCCATTTATGGAGTATACTTTTCCATCTTGTTTTTCTCTCGGACGTAGCGTGTTTAATTCCAGGGCTGCGAACCGTATTATGCATGTCTTTTGGTTCGAACATCGTCAAAAAAAATATTACCGGGGGAAAATGGCCCAGCAGTATACACGACTAAATAATTTGAGAAAATGTACCATAAGTACATTTAATAATTAATCAATTATAGCAGTCAGTCTAGTAAGAAGCAGATATGCTCTTGCCAGCTTGGAACTCCATTAGTAGAGAAAACTTAATTATTATGGAATAATACTGTCGCCGACTCTGCTTCTATTCCCATTTTGATTTTCTATCAATCTCACGGTGGAATTCATTTAAGGCAAATAGAATAAACAAATGACTATATTTTTGGAACATATCGTTGAGCGGATAATATACTAGAGCGATCGAAATAGAACACGTAAGGAATAAAGGAGATAAAGAGGAGCGGATGAGGAGGGCGAGAAGAGAGGAAAGGAGGGGAGAGTAGGATTGATTGATTGATTGATATGGTCTTTATTTGGATGGATGGATAGGATAGGATAGGATGGATAGGATGGAGGGAGTGGAGGAAGGGAGGGTTGGGGGAGGAGGGAGAGAGAGGGAAGGGGAGGGAGTGTGTATATGGAGGGAGGTAGGGGAGAGAGGGAGGGAGGGGGATAGGAAGGGAGGGGAGAGAGGGAGGAGAGGAAGGGAGAGAGGGGTGGGAGAAGATAGTAATTCGAAGGAGGGAAGGAACTCGTTCCTTTCTTCATCCACTCGGGAGTTTTTCAGAATTCCTTTCCATCCCCTTACAAAGATTTCTCTCCCTCTC
Organism: Tanypteryx hageni; assembly: GCA_028673005.1. Taxonomy (NCBI): domain Eukaryota; kingdom Metazoa; phylum Arthropoda; class Insecta; order Odonata; family Petaluridae; genus Tanypteryx; species Tanypteryx hageni. Next base: position 83,438,767 of record CM054114.1, on the reverse strand, counting down.
TCTGGAAACCGCTCAATTTCCTAGGCGCTTCTCGTGCACCGCTTTCTTTATTACCCTAACCCCGTTCTTCTTCCTCTCGCGCGGATTCTACACATTTTATTTTTAAAAAACATTCCCTTTCCTCCATGGAATGGTGCAGCTTGTTCATTCTGTTCATTCATTCACGGGAAGTGAGAGGAGAAAAGGAGAGAGAGAGAGAGAGCGGGAGTGAAAAGGGCATTGTAGGAAGGGGGAGACGAGGGGAGGGAGAGAGGGGAGGGGGGAGAGTGAGGAGGGGGAGGGGAGAGGGGGTGGGGGAGAGGGGAGGGGATGGGGGAGGTGGGGAGAGAGGGTGGGAGGGAGGAGGGGGAGAGAGGGTGGGAGGTGGGAGGGGGAGAGAGGGTGGGAGGAGTGAGAGGGGAGGGGGAGATGGGCGGGGGGAGAGAAGGGAGCAGGAGAGAGGGAAGGGGGAGAGAGGAAGGACGGAGAGGGAAAAGAAGTCATGGAATAAATATAATGCGGGTATCGTTTTCAATATTATTTTTGCTCTTAAAATGTCAAGTGTACCGCGTATGACAGACTAAAAAGACCCATGTTCCTAATGACACATCTATCTGCTCGCAGAAATTGTTGGACTATATTTACGGACTCCATACGAGCAACCTAACTTTTCCCCTTTACGCCGAACATCCCTCTAAGCTTTCCTATATCTTTTTTTAAATTTATGCGGCATATACCCTTGTTTCTTCTTAATGACCTATTTAGAGCTTTCATATTTTCCATTGCTTTTTGAAGAACGTGTACCAATTAGAAAGAATTTTCTAATTGCTGCTGGTGACTATTGGAAAAAATGTGATAATCCTGGGGAAAAGTGGCGACACATATTAAAAAGTGGAAATTCCGAAAATTCCAGATAGTATCGTATATATTTAGTATTCCAGCGTCATCTGCTTTTACAGAAAGAATATTTCATGCAATGGAAATGAAATGGAGAGCAAAAAGAAATCACTGTACTGTTGATTTATTAAGAAGTGAATTGGAAATTTATATAAATAACGGAAGTTCTTGTTCTGAATTTTATGACAGCATTTTAGACAGCAAAACTTTATTGAGTGCTAAGAAAGAGCAAAAAAATATAAATTTAAAATGAAATAACCTGAAGCTAATTAAAATTAAATGTTTTCTTACATTATACATACATATGTTTGCCTTTTGTCACAAGCACAATACCACTTTTTTAAAGATTTATTATAACTATGTTTATAGTGGAATAAAGTGATCCGAAGATCCTATGCAGACAGGCATAAGCTGTAAAGTGGGGAATAATTTTGTAATAATAAAATATGTGAAAGAGTTCTGGTTTGACGTCTTTGACCACGCGAATATAAGACGACCATTTTTCTGGTGGAAAAATAGGAAAATTACTTCGTCTTATATTAGGATAAATACGGTAGATAAATTTGCCATCTTATTACAATGAATCTATTTCATTATTTTCATCGCATCTACAGGTCTAAATACTTAGAGGAAAATGCAGAAGTGACAGTATGTCCTCATTAAATATTAAGTGCAACAACCAGTTTCGTGTAGAGAACAGAAGATATATTGCGTTCACCACGTCGCCAATTTGACTCGGTCAACAACTTGTTTAGATACGGATTTAAGTAGGCTCAAGTGAAATGGATAGCGTGCCCTTACCCATTTTGATTTCTAACTTCGCAAACAGCGAAGGCATTACTCATAGAAACTGAAAAGATAACTTCGTTACAGTCAAGCGTGAGACATTATCAACGAATCGCAAAATATACATTCAAATGGATACGAGAAACAACAAGCTACATTAAAATTTGGAAACCAAAATTATGCATTGTGCAACTTACAAATGTTTCAGTAGTATTTAAAAATTCTACCATGCAATATCATATGAGCAGAGGATAGGAAGTTTAGTTAAATCCACTTCTTTCATGGAAATGTGTCCGCATTATGACAGCACTGAACGATAATATAATCTCTCTCGCACACTGGTTACTCGTGTATTTCCCGAGACAGATATAGTGCTGAAATAGATGGTTTATTGAACATTCGCTTACCCAGTGTCCGAACCATTTAAGGAATTACAGATAAATCTAATCTGAAGTGATGTAGTTCATCAAAACACTAAGAAGAAGCAGTGTGATTCAAATGTCTTGTACAGGAATACCTCTTAAACGATTTATACCATTGTGGCATTTTATCTGGAGTTTCTCCTTAAAACATTTCTGATTGTAAGGTGTGCCCCTTAAGGTTTAAAATATTTTGATTGATCACGATTGCCGCGCCGAATTTCACTTCGACACGAAAATTACAAATGAAATTCGCTGTTCCGGAGTCCCATGTTGCATAGGTGAGCTTTGTGTAGAAGCACCAAATGTGTCGACAGATGCCTAGGATACGGATGACTCGAAGAATTCGCTCTTTTTGGGCCTTTACACACGATCCACGTACGCGTCCATTCTTATCTACGGTTTTCTCTTTCCCTTTTCGGTCTCGCGGTTTGAAGCGAGGAGGGTCGACCACCCGCCACCGCGGCGCCTCCGAATCGGTGGCCGTGGTTCGACGGTACGGATTCATTCTAACGCCTTGACCGCCACGAAGCGCCACTAGGCTGCGCCACCAAGTGGCTCGTGTGTTAAAGAGTTACTTAATCCCGCGTCTAGGAAATGGGGGATCATAAGTGCCTTCGGAGAGAGGCAACGGAGATTACGGGATCCTTGGAATGGGAATTCCGGGAGACTGAGGGAATAAGGGAAGGGGAGGAGAAGCAATTAATTACTATTTCGCTTCGCGGCGTTCCTTTTGGGTGGCGTAAAGACCCCAGATAATTTTCTGGATGAAAATAATTACTCTTTCTCCTCCCCCCACCTTTCTTTTCCTCCTCCCCTTCTTCGCCGTACCCTAAATTAATGCGTCGCCTTCGCTGGGTTGAATTGTTTACATATCCACCGTATTGTATCGCTCCAGTCGACGGTTTAACGGTCAATTTTTAGCGCGACTCGTGGACACGTGAGGTACAGAGCGACTGGATTCTCTCGAGTCTAAAAGAAAACAAAACTCGTACAATTACAAAGGTTTTCATTGCTTTTAAAATACTGTTTATAATAGAATGAGGTCGCGTTTATACCATCGAGAGTCTATTTCCCGTCCTCGATCGGTTAAACAAAATCATCAGTCGAAGGTGTGACTTTGTGGAAGTGTCGAGTGCAAGAATCAGTTGAGCATAAATTAGCCAAAAATATTTATGCGGCAATTTCTTTTAATGATTTCTTTGCACACAGTTCGGGAGGTTGTGTCTTATCGTCCCTTCTGCCTGCTTTCTTTATCTCATAACTCACTTCTCTGATATTTACGAGATTTGGATTGGGATATACCATTCATTTAAAATTGTCGATCGAATTTCGTTTTCGCCCTTACTGTGTAATTAAAACATTCATCTTTAACTTTGATATTTCATTAATGATAATCCTGCAGATTATTGGTGGTTTTTAAAATGCCGTCTTTCTTAAATGTGGGAATTATCCGGGTTTTGACTGAATATTAAAAGAATTATTAGCAAATTGCTGATATCACAAAAAGATTGGAGACTGTGTAACCCAACGTGTAGTACATCTTTCTATTTAAATTACGTCATAAAAATTGTTAGGTGAAATTTGTTACAACCGCCCTAATGTAATTTGTAGCTTCGTTTTAATTGTTGCTAGTACTGTTTATCTTCATTATTTGCATTGGTGATAAAAATATTGGGTCAATTTAGTCGCCATTAATTCGTGTGAAATGTAAAATGAATTACCATTTACTCTCATTGCGTCACACACTCAACTTCTTAATTCGATAAAGTACATGTGAAGTAATGTAACCATCACGAGATGAAACCAAAAAAATGTAATAACATTGGGAGGCGTATTTACCGCGAATCTCTCTCTTCTGGTTTCAACAACTTATTCTCACGTGAATGAGTATCTTGATGAAGCTTTTCACGGATCTCGTTCGCTTCTCTTAATGCCGTTTATATCTCTTTCAAACAGTCGCGATGCCTTCTACATTCGTATTTTAAAAGCGTCGTTGACAGAAAATGAGTCTCCTCTTCATCTTTTCATATTTCCTTTTATTAAATGATCTTAAACTTACCCCGAGTAATTTATATTTCTATCTTAGGTGAAATGATGCATTCCATTACACCTGTATTGTTTACTTTGTCATTAGCCGAATCCTTAGACGATTTTCATCGTGGCTTTCAAATTAACGGTCCGACCGATTTATCATACTGCATCACAGTTACCCATATCGTATTTCATGTTCGTTTTATTATTTTTCTATCTTTTTCATATACCCGCTTGCGTCAAATTTTATCTTATTTCTTTCTATTCGATGTTTACTTCAAATGCTAACGCAATTAAAAACCCATCAACAGTGTTTATTGAATATTATACGTGGATATATTTTAAGATGTGATCCTGACCTTTCCGAATCCATTTTGCTGTTGCATATTTTTTAAAGAATATATTTTTCGTTTTGTTTTATATTTTTAAACAATGAAATAATTACGTTTTTATCAACATGTCCATTATAAGCTTGGAAGATTTTATAAACGAAAATCTAAATCAAGACACTTAAATTTTGTAGACGGATCGTTACGAGGAATGGGGATTTCTTAAAGCGACTCGGTTTACTTTCCTTAGTTTTATCCTTATTGTCATGCACTCTGATTAAATTCTAAATTTCCTCGCTTAAATAAACCTTTCATAAGTTATACTGAATTCTATGCGTAGTCCCTTTAAGCTAGTAAATAATACCTTAACTCTACCCCTTAAAGCAGAAACCTCCCCTTCGTATCCATGTATTTTGCACTCTGAACTCATAGCAGCACATTTGTCTAAATTTGCTTGGAAGATCCTAATCGCCACACTTACTTAAGAGAAATATTAATTTTCGGGTATTTTCTGACAAAATCTGGCAAAGTAGTCTCTTATCTCCTTCGCCTAATAAAAAGTTGATGGTGTTAGGCGTCACCTTGTGGGACTCCCTCAAGTTTAAGGAATTCTGCAATACGAATTACAGGATGAGCAGCATAACGTCGTTACTCTGCGGCAGGACCGTAGTGACCACTTTTGGTGCCCTGAGCAGCGAGGTTTTTGGCTGTCAAAATGATCTAATAAAATTATAAGTTCGTATTTTAAAAAGGGCATTTAACTAAAAATAAGCAATCATTTCTTTAAAGTTTTATTTTTCGAGCTTTATTTGCAGCAAACATATTGTGTCATTGAAATCTATATTTTTAGCAGTGCCATATCCAATAGATAAGATGGCCAAACCAGAAAGTCTCTCTTGGTTCATTGATGACCGTAGGTAATTTTTGATCAATTTTAGTTTACTAAAAGAGCGCTCTCCAGTTGAAATTGATGTGGCGAATGTCAGAAAAAGGTTTAGTAAAATTTCCACATTGGGAAATTAACTTAAAAGTTCGTATTCGTGAAGAGATTCTAAAATTTCTTTCTGCGTATTTTTTACACTTTATATCGACGGCAGGTGTTGTTTCAAACTGCGAACTTCTTCGATTAACTCGAGTTCATCCACATCGTTTCTATACATACTAGCAGCATTTTTACAGTAGTTTATAATTTCATCTTAGTTCATGTTATATACAGCGCAACTTAAAAATTTAAAAGCATTATCAATTTCATATAAGGATGTAAATCGTAGCGACAATTGCGTTTGAAGAAAATTTATTGCTTTGTGAACTGCATCGTAGAGAGTATTTTTTGTTGTTTCAGGTATTGAGGGAGCTTCAATTTCCATCTTGTCATGAAATTTCCTTTTCCTTCCTCTTATTTTCGTGTAACTCACATTTAATCTAGTGTATAATAAGACTTCCATTTGGCGCCCCCTTACGAAACTGCGCCCTGGGCACGTGCCCCGCCCTCACTACGACTCTGCTCTGCGGTATAAAATCTAAGGGAATATTTTTAGTATTAATTTCATCATTACAATAGATTTGCTCCATATTTAAGCATAAACGATACAGATGGCCATTGATTCAAGTAACAGCTGTTGCTGGATCAGCAGTTTGAGATAGTATTCCCCTAAGAATTGAAATGGAGGTTGTATCAGAAATTAAATCCTAATTTCACAACAACAACAATTATGGATTATCCTTTTTTATTATAAAATAAAAGCTATTTAGCCAATAGTGCGCGCGCACACACAAACACACACACACACGTGTATTTATTTACTTATTTATTTATTTATATAAACAAACATCACGACTCACTGTTAATAACTTCCTTTCATGAAAGGACAGGCCCGAAAATAAATTTAGGAACAACGTTATGTAGACGATACAGTAAACTTTTTAACAAAAATATTGTATAAACCAAACGCACCTTCTGGCCGCAAAGTGAACCACATCATCAGCGGTATTTCGCCAATCCTTGTGTCTGGATTACTTATCGTTTTGTGGCAACAGAATTTTACTGGATCGTCAATAGAATTCATGCAATAAGGTGAACCCGATAATTCATTTTCGAGTCGGGAAAATGATGAAAAAATGCAAACAAATGAACTCGAGGGACGACATTGTCACCCCACGGGTTGCGGAGGCAATTTAAAGTTTCCTGCACGACAGCATTGTCACGATCGCTTAATATTCGGCCCAACCCCTTTTGCCCTCATCACTCCCCCACAACACACCGCCCTCACTCCCCCCCTGGAAGATCCGACCCCTTTCACCGTTTCCTCCCCTATTCTCTGCCCCCCCCCCCCCCCGCCCTTCCTCGCCGCCCCACTTCCTGCCTCGCTGCCTTCCCACCGCAAACTCCCTCATCCCTCCCAATCCATTGTCCAACCCCGCAGATTTGCCAACCCCACGCCTTTTCTCCCTCCGCGCTCTTTCTCACCCCACCCTCTCTCTCTCTCTCTCCCTCCATCCCACCCCTCCTCCCAAACCATCGTCTCCACTTCCCGTCCGGTAAGAACCCCTTTTCTTCCTCACGGAGTAGGCATGTTTCCATTGTACTCCGCCAGGACCTCGGGGCGGCAGCACCGGCTCAACCGGGGTAACAAAACAAAAGAAGTGAGCCGAGCGCGCCACGCGGCCATTATCGAAGCACGTCTCGAGGTTATTTAATCCTAATCACGGTAAAAAAGAGGGTTTAAAGGAGAAGGGGAGATTGTGCTCGCTTTTGTATGCGAAAGAGAGAGAGAGAGAGAGGAAGTTAAGAGGCACAAAGGACAGGTTTATACGGCGGAGGAATCGACAGCGTGGAGAAGAGTGTATGACGCTCTGTACATGACGTGTGTGTGTATGCGCATGAAGAATTTTTTTTCGATATGAGGAAAGTTGGTCGCACTGGCTCCTTCTAATGCAGCGCACTCCACGAGAAGAAGGAAGAAGACTTGAGTAGGGCTTAAGGATGCATTTATTCAGTTGGAGAGTTTTTAATAAAAGTTTCCAGAAGTGCCCTCTCCATGTTAATGAAAAGTGGAGTCGAGGAAATAGTAAAAATTCAACAAACGGTTCTCTGTGCTCGAGGCCTTTAATCAAAAAATCCAACCTGTGTGCGCATATAATTCACGATACGAGAGAGAAAAGATTACTTAACCGTCGCGTCGGTTTCTCTTTTCTCCAAGAAATGGGAACGTATTACATATCGGGAGAAATTCAAAAGGAATGAAAAATAAAATTTTTAGCCTTTTCTCCTTTTGGTCTTCTGAAGTCACGTTTTGGAACGCGAATCATGAAGTCTGTTTTGATATCGGAAAGGGATAAAAATTCCGTCTGAGAGCTGACAGAGGCACCCTGAGCCAGGAGTATATCTACGAATTCCAATGTGTGGTGCGCGGCGTATCTCGGTTTATGGCGCGCTCCCTCACTTCCTCCCGTTCTACCCTCCTTTCTGTAGTATCCTTTTCCACCTCTCTCCCTCTCTACCTCCCTCTCTCTCTATCTCCCTGCCGCCCTACATCCCTCACTTCCTGTCTGCCTTCCTCTGTGCCTCCCTCCCTTTCTGCCTCCCTCCTTTCCTCTCTTTCTGCCTCCCTCTCTTTTTGCCTCCCTCTCTTCCTCCCTCTCTTCCTCCCTCTCTTCCTCCCTCTCTTCCTCCCTCTCCTCCTTCCTCTCTTCCTCCCTCTCTTCCTCCCTCTCTTCCTCCCTCTCCTCCTCCCTCTCTACCTCCCTCCTTCTCTACCTCCCTCCTTCTCTACCTCCCTTCTTCTCTACCTCCCTCCTTCTCTACCTCCCTCCTTCTCTACCTCCCTCTTTTTCTACCTCCCTCCTTCTCTACTTCCCTCCTTCTCTACCTCCCTCCCTCTCTAGATCCCTCTCTACCTCCCTCCCCCTCTATTTCCCTCCCTCTCTATTTCCCTCCCTCTCTACCTCCCTCCCTCTCTACCTCCCTCCCTCTCTAGCTCGCTCACTCCCTCTCTACCTCCCTCATTCCCTCTCTACCTCACTCCCTCCCTCTCTACCTCCCACCCTCCCTCTCTACCTCCCACCTTCCCTCTCTAACTCCCTCCCTCCCTCTCTACCTCCCACCCTCTCTAACTCCCTCCCTCTCTACCTCCCTCCCTCCCTCTATACCTCCCTCCTCTCTGCCTCCCTTCCTCCTTCGGCGCCATCCTGGCGAGGGAGAGCCCACTCCATCTCTTTCGCTGACGCACGCGTGTGAGCACGCGCCCATCACTGCATGTGACAAGAGGCTCCAAAAATTAGCCGATGCGAGGTTTTCTTCTATTTTTCTCTTATTTTTTGTAAAAGTGCGCGTGTGCGTAATGTCTTACGCTGACACGTCGTTCGTTTCGAAAGATCCGGATCCACGTGCGTGCGTGACGGTGAGCGATGCGCCATTGATCACTAATCACGAGGATGAACCAATGAGATCAGAGTATATTATTAATTAGATATAAATTTTAAAGAGGCAATAATTTTTCCCAACAATTATTACCAGTCCACTATTTGATGCTGTTTTTCATTTGTTTACCCTACCCTAACCATATAGCTGTGATTAGGTTTAACATCGAGGTTTTTGTGATTTATTTCAAAATGGCAGCATTTGTATGTATTGGTAAACTGTCACTCGTAATAAAGTGTGAATCTCTTTCTTCAGCAACTACTCATAAAGGAAATACTATTCTTGCATCAATATTTAAAATTTTGTTCTGATTAAATTATTGTTTTCATTCTCCTCTACGGAAGTCACATTCAAGTTCAGGCGTATCCATATGAACAGACACCAATTAAAGATTGTTTTAATAATTACTTTTAATTGAGTTAGAAGTGAGATAAAAACTCTAAACTTGGAGACGTATATTTAAGGTTCCTGGCAATGAAAATCTCGAATCATGTCCAAATTACAAATTGATGACGCATATCATCACACGATATGATATTTTAAAATAAAAATTTAATAGATTGAGTTATCGTACTACATCTCATTAGTTATAAAAAATTTCTATGGAAATCAAAAATACTGAGTATTATTTTTAATTCATGTGCTAACTTATTCCTATCGAAAAATATTGCAATTTAAATAGAAAATAATTGACTTCCCGTATTATCAGAATAAAAGTGATTGAAAACGGTAAGTAAAAAAATAAAAATAATATTTTATTTGGGAATAATTTTGAAACGAGAAAAAAGTCTGCTAAGACCGGGAATCGATCCCGTGTCTTCCACTTGGCGGGCGGATATTCTACCATTGAACTGGCGGATATTCTACCACTGAACTATCGTAGCAGATCAATTTTCTCGTTTCTGAACGCGGATGTTTTTTTGGTTGGGACGGAACTAGCCAAGCTAGTATCAAACTGCCCCAACGAATGTCCTCGAAGAGATACATCGAAGAAAACTCCTCCCTCTAAAATGGTGACATTGCCAAGCAAGAAATTGATGGAATAAAAAGATCCGAAGATCCTATGCAAACAGGCAGCAGACTTTTTTCTCTTTTCAAAATTATTCCCAACTTTACAGCATATGCCTGTCTGCATACGATCTTCGGATAGCTTTATTCCATCAATTTATATTTTATTTGTTTAATTTTTGTGATAGCTGAAGAATAATTACGAGTATATCAGGGTCTGTCCAGAAAATGGTTTATTTCTTAGTATTTTGTTTTTCTGAGTTTTAGGCAGCAGTATATTTATATTTTATGAAAGATTATAGGATAAAGATGAGAAATAATACAACTGAGAGATGAAATTTGGAAGAATGGGGGAAAAGACTTTCTCAGCGGATTTTTTTGTTTTATTTTTAACACAACAAAAACGTCGGAGGACTAAGCTATTTTTAAAAAATGCAAGGAATACATAAGGATCAAACAAATATAGTATTTCTAAATTAGACAATCGAAGAAGACAAGAGGGATTGGGAATGACTCGCCCTACAGTATGGAAGAGCATTGACGAAAAGTACATAATGGGTGAGATATTTATAACGAACAGTTAGTTAAGGCCACCATACGCTGCGAAGATTGAAAATATAGCGTGACGCGGACGAGCGTATTCTAAAAATTTTGAGAGATTACAACGACAAGGGATATTATAACTTATCTACGCGGTCTAGCAAATAATTTTAACAAGGCGCAAAATAGGCGTTGTTAAAAACTATTCCTTTAAGTCAGTGCTGCCCACACTTTTCTATTGGCGGACCACATCATTGGTTGCGAATCCCTTGGCGGGCCGCATTGGAAGTTGGCAATTCTTCGGCGGGCCGGATTAGAGTTTAAATTGGAAGCTACCTAGTATCTATTCTGAGGTGCCACATAAGTGAAAATCAATTCCAAATAAGGTTTTCATGGCTAACATTTTTAATATTTAAAGTTTTTTAACGGCAAAATTTTCAAAAAATGTACGAATTTGTGTCAAATTTTTCGAATTGCTTTTTCGCCATAGCTTCGCGGGCCGCAAAAAAATCCTTCGCGGGCCGCATTTGGCCCGCGGGCCGTAGTTTGGGCACCACTGCGTTTAATTGATTGATCACTGTATATAAATAGTTTGTCAAATATTTTATTTAATTTTGACATACATTTGTTTATATTCCCTTGCGTTTTTAAAAAAACTTAGTCCCCCAATATTTTGTTGTGTTAACAAAAAAAAAGATCCGCGGCGAACTGTGCCATTCCGGTTTTCGATGCCGTCCGTTTGAATCTAGAGTAATAAGTTGGAGAAGAAAAATCGCATGCGAGTCGAGATAGCAGGAAACCCAAAAGGATTCGTTGTTCTAAATGAAAAGTGATTACAGAGTTGATCAAAATCTAGAAGCATATTTGACGTAATCCAACTCAATAGCGATCGAATTCTTCGAGGATATAGCGATAAGAAAACTGAACGAAAACCGACGAAGATATGCGGCGGAGATGCGTCACGCGCGCTTTGCCATTATTCGCCCGTATTACAGAAATGAAATAAACGTTCCTCGGAAGACTCGGGCCGTCGAATTGACAGAGGAACGCGAGGGTGAAAACGACCAATCGAACGACGATTTCACGCTCGTCCGAGCGCATTCAAATATTACGCTGTCGGAGGAGACGGAAAAACTCGAATGTTTCCCATCGAAATTATTTTCGTTTCCCACGAGAAAAAGAGGCTGGGAAAAAGTGCGAATTAAAAAATGTTCTGATCGCCGAATACGGCAGCTTCTGTTTTTATACAAACGAAAACTTTCTTTCGATTTAACTAAAAAAATGAAATCTAGTGAGCGACGACGATCGAAATATCCGAGGTGGTGGACATACAAGGCGGCCATCGGGCGGAAGTGATTTCCCTCTTTCTGCCACGTAAGAGGGACCAGGGCCCCCTCCGCCCCTCGCCTCCTTCACCGCCCCCTACCCGCAACTCAAAGGGACCCCCTTCGAGCCCCGGACAATGAAGAATCCCCGGCAGGCGGCTACACAATCGAAACACGGCGATCGCTCGGGGGAGAACGATGCTCATCGGTTTGTGAAACTCCCACAATGCAACAGGAAAGAGCGCGCAAGAGGGGCAGAAAGATAACATCGAGAGAGTGTGCGTTGGAGAGAGAGAGAGAAAGAAAACAAGAGAGTCCGTCTTTCCGACCGATTTCTCGAGCAGGACAGTTTTTTTTTGGGGGATAGGGCGTACGCGTTATGAAGCGAATGCCCTCGAATGGCGGAACACTCTAACCGAGTGGAATTTTTAATTCCGTGTCAGGGATTCCATGCGTCGCTATGGGAAATAAGTTTTTATTTTCCCGAGAGAGAGAGTCTCTCCCGCTGGTCTCCAAGGTGGAAACGCTCTCCTTCGGAATAGACAAGGGATATGGTCAGAAAAGAGAGCGTTATCTTCACGCCGGATTGCGCACTTCCAAAGCGCGGATTCCGCGAGTAAACGGAATCGCGTCGATCGCAACTTTCTCACGCTCGTGGTTTTCGGTGGTCGCGTTCCTCAGAGTCACTCTGCGTCGATTGGTGCGACGTACTATATAATCGCTTTATGCGAAGGTCGCTTCGTCTCTTCAACTCGGTAACGCCGCGGCGTACCGTGAGAAAAAGTCTTCTTTCGAGGCATCGCGACGCTCCGACATAATCCGCGTGGATTCCACTGAACCAGCGAGCCTTAGAACCTTCTTCCGGCATTTTTCAGAGGCGATTTCTCGCCGCGACAGTTGAAGATTTGATGGACGATTTTGGACCGTTTTCATAGCAATCCATCAAAGCTTTGTCCTCTGGTAATTCTAACTTTTTGGAACTGACTACTTAAAGAAATGACGCCTTCAACATTTGGTTTGTTGCGGTCACTCCGGATTTTCAGCTTCTGTAGAATAGTTAATCGCGATAATTTTTTAAATTTAATGGAAAGCGAACTAAAAATTTTAGATAATTTTTATAGAAACTATACTTCACTTTTGGAAGACGTAACGTCAAAAATTTGTCGATCGTTATTTTCGATGCAAATTTTAACTTGAGATACTTTTATTTTCAGTGAATACTTATACAGTTCATATGTCTCGGGTGTTTTCTGGAGATAAATTCATAGAATCTACTTTCGGTGGAACACCACTGAAAACGGCTGCGTCTTAGCCGATATGCGCGTCTGGGTTTTCATAAAACTGTGAAGGCTATTGAAGCTACCTGAGATAAGTATGTAACTTTTCATTTTTTCATATAAAAATGCTTATCCTTAAATTCGGTTTATAAGAGTTGTGTTCGATACAACTTTTTATTAAATTATGCTGTTTTGTAGGAGCGCGTGATGCTGTTCTTCAGGCCCTGCCCTTTTGCAAGTAATTGCATCAACAGTAAGTTTATTTTAAAGAGGAAAGCGCGCCATCTTCGATGGCTAAATGGCAATGATGCACGTTATAAAAGTATTTACCATCGCACTGAAGAAAATCAGAACAAGAGTTGCCAAGTTTAAGTATTCTCTCGCCTTTAATGAGAATTATCAGAAACGAGACACAGCGAAAACTCAGTTGTTTTGCGAACCAAGCAGCCCTCGCCAGAAGAGGAACGAACCCGGCACCAGAGATAAGAAGCACCTTCAAAATCGCAGAGCTGACGGTGTCATCTAAACCGCGCTTGGAAACCGAATTTATTGAGCAAATGAAATTAAGCAATAAAAGACAGAAAGTGGAACAGCGGAAAGCTATGAAAATGTCGCAGAATAAAGTTGCCGCTCAATAATTAGCGATTCTCTATTTACTCTCTCTCGCGATGGATGGCGGCAACTAAGGCGAGAGCATTGGAGGAGGCAGAGGCGTGCAGATAAAGCGCGAATTACGTCCACGCGACGGAGCAAGCCTCCTCTCGGCCCAGCAGACGGCTATTGTGTCCACGGATACGCGCTAATCGATCACGCTCGCATGGCGAGGCACGGGAGGTAGATAAAGAGGGAGGGAGGTGGAGAGGGAGAGAGATGGAGGGCGGAGAGGGGAGGTGGAAAGATGGGGAGATAGGGGGAGGTGGAGAGGGAGAGAGATAGGGGGAGGTGGAGAGGGAGAGAGATAGGGGGAGGTGGAGAGAGAGAGAGATGGAGAGAGGTAGGTGGAGAGGTATGGAGATAGGAGGGAGGTGGAGAGGAGTGGTGGAGGGCGGAGAGAGGAGGTGGAAAGTGAGGGAGATAGGGGGAGGTGGAGAGAGATGGAGGGAGGTAGGTGGAGAGGAGTGATGGAGGGGGAAAGGAGAGGTGAAAAGAGGAGGGTGGAGGGAGGAAGTGGAGAGAAGTATTGGAGGGGAAGAGGGGAGGAAGAAATGGAGGGTGATGGGGAGGTGGAGAGGAAGGGAATTGGAGGGGGTAGGTGGAGAGGAGTGATGGAGGGAGGTAGGTGGAGAGGGAGGGAGATGGAAGGGAGAGATGGAGAGAGAGGGAGATAGGAGGGAGGTGGAGAAGGAGAGAGATTTGGGGAGGTGGAGAGAAGTGATGGGAGGGGGAAGGTGGAGAGGGAGGGAGATAGGAGGGACGTGGAGAGGAGTGATGGATGGGGAGGGTTAGGTGGAAAGGGAGGGAGATAGAAGGGAGGTGGAGAAATGATTGTGAGGGAAAGGGGGAGGTGGAAAGGGGAGATGCAAGAGGGAGAAGGTAAATTAAACGCAACCGGAGCCATTCTTTGGCGAAAGAATATCTCTATTCGGATACGAGAACCGAACGCTTCATTTACTTCGAAGAAACGGTCCGCTCACTGGAATATAACTTGCTTCCCACGAGTTTTATGAGATAAATATATTTAACATAAAGTCAAAAGGGTTGACAAAGTTAGGTGAAGTCGACGAGGGAAAGGACCCCTCTCCATTGAAAACGGAGTTGCCTTTTGTGAGGTCGAGATGATCCCAGTTTCGAAGAAATAGTTAGCGATGGTGGTGCGTAGCGGCAACGTTGAAAGACCCTCGCTTGCTACCAAATTATCACAAAAAAGTTGTAACGTAAATATCGACTGCTTGAGGGATTTAGTTTGTACAAAGAAGATATATAATACAAGTAACCAAAGCTGACATCGTTGCTTATTAAAGTCTCCGTCGTTTTTTATTTAAATATAGCTTTGAAGAGAATTAAAATATAAATTTATTTTCTCATTCATCCTTAAGCCTATGGCTTCTAAAGCTTAACATACCACGTCAAAAAATTTTGTACACACTTTAAAGAGGTCAGGAAAATAAAGATTGTAAGAAAACGTTGAGATTGTGTTATTTGTGTGAAATTGAACTGAGTGAAACTGAATGCAGACATTCTTACCAATTATGGCAAAAAGTATATAAGAAGAAATGCGACAGTAAACCGAATGTATGCCTCCGGATTCAAAGAGCTTGTTCACTGACCAAAAGAGAGATTGCAACCGATAATTGGGGGAAAACGATTCGATCTAATAAGCCAACGATAAACAAGTACCGGATTATAAAATATCGCAAACATTATTGTGAAGATTCACATTGCATTTTTGATTTGGTTGTCTTCAAACTTCTATCAACGTGTCTCTCTACGTTACAATAAATGGGAATTGGCGCAATCTGCTTATATCTATATGATTAATATTGCCCTTTTCTCCTGCTTTATGATTCTTCACTCTCTCTCTAACAACAATCTACATGTTCAAGTATATACTTTTCCAATTAAAAATTCAGTAAGCAGTATTTCAAGCCATATCTGAACAAATAAGTTAATCGATAACTTTTATTTGCTACATTCTTTTTTATTCTAATACTGTGCCTTAATCACTGTCTACTGAATCATCACCATCGTCATCATTGCGAGGTATTACGTTTTCACAATTTTAACGTAAAAATAGAATGAAATAATGCCGATAAAACGTTTAATCATGCGGGCGCGACTGCTGATATGAATACGAAAGCTTATTTGGTAACAAGTATCTCTTCAAACTACATCCATTTTCTTAGTATGCGATTCTAGGACGAGCTACAATTTTCAATCTCTTTCGGGAGGATAAAAATCTTGGCCTCAATTTGGGTAAATAAGGCAATCCCCGTATTTCGTTTCCTCTTTCCTCAGTCCCTTGTCAATTGATTTAGACACTCATCTTTGGCTGCAGTGTACGTCATTAGCAGCTACGTATAATCAAAATATGAAATATTTCGCTAGATCACGTGGGTGTGAAGCGCAAAATTTCTGAATTCGGATCTATGACATGTAACACAATTGGAAAAAACTCAAAATTAGACCATACAAATTTTCATGCGGCCCGTCCAGTCATTTGAAGTGTCGTTTGTTCCCTGTTCAGAGCTTTGTCAAGTCTCATACGGCTAATTGATTTTGGTGGTTCCTGCTTGGCACGGCATGATTGAAAGAGAGAGAGAGACAGAGAGCGAACGCCGAGGCACGGATAAGCGGGGTTCGTTTTTTAACTGTCGAGTCTCGAAGATTTTAAATACAGCATAAAATGTATTGCACTAAAAATGGCGGAAAAACGGAAAATATTTCGCCACGTCAGGCTCGAAAGAAACGTTTCGTGACGATTAATATTCGGTTTAGAAGAACGAAAAAAATTAATCAAGGCGAAACGAAAAATTCGCACGCTAGATAATAAAAAAATGACGACAGCGAAGCGAATCAAATTACTGTTAATGAAAGAGATGTCGGTATGTGGGAATCGGAAACCCCTTTTGCGAGTGAATCATACGTACTGCCTTTCAAAAAGAAACCTTTATCAAACACATCCGATGTCACAAAGAACACGTATGGGAAGAGAAAAGAGGTTCCGCAACGGCTGGCAACGCGACACGCTCTCATACAACGCGAATTCCTCGGAAACCTTCCGAACACCTATCTGGAGAATATTGCTCTTTTTCAAAAGTCCCATTAGCGAATCGACGATCGAATATCTTCGATGACGTGGCAACCAAAGGGAATGGAGAGTCTCTCCAAACGACAAGTGAAAAATCCGATCGTCCCTTTGAAAGAATATCCTAAAGGCGAAAGGAAAAAAGGGAGTCGGGGCAGGTAATAAGCGTTCGATGGAAACATTTGCATTATCAGTTCAGAGGGACGAAGGTAACTTACTCGAAAATTATGCACAGTCCCTTTGAAGAACGTACTTTTCGGAAACCGTTCGTTAGTAAAATAGTGTCTAAGATTCCATAGGCAGCGTCCTAAAATGTAAGCAATTCATTCGAATAGAATGCATACGACCGGAGTGAGAGACACCGTACTATGAAAAGCCGGAATCTGACGTGTGGCCTGAAAACGAAACCGAGAAAATGTGCGGCTTGTAGACCTTTGGTTTTTTTTAGGTGTTCTTTACCAGCGAATCGGTAATAGCGGAACGCCTTATGGTCACGTCTGGTCCGTCCGTCCGTCGTAACTTTCATCTCCTAAACCGCTGGACGGATTGTAATTTAATTAAGTATGAGTGATCGTTATTAAAATTTATCGCCCAACTGTGATTTTTTACTGAATGCGTCAATTAGAACTTCCACTTTACATAATTGCTTTAATAACTATATATCTAATTTTAAGCTCCTGATATGAAAGATTCTTGGATAGAATATTGTAACTAGTATGTGAATTGTAAATATAATTTTAATATGTTTATAGGTTAAACTTTTGTAACTTTGCCACCGGGCCAGGTGCCCAATTGCATTGTAAATATATATAATAATAATACTCGTATCTCGTTAAATGGCATCCGCCAAGCAGCAATGAAATACCAACGTTTCTCTCCATAGCTTTTATATGATCTGTAAGATGTAGATTAAAAAAAGTATTCGGATAGAGAACAACATTTACTACAAGACCACATAATTACGAATTATAGTTTCGGAGATAGAAATTCTAAAATATCCCGAGGGAAACATCGCATATTTTGTTTATATCGATCGCTAAGACGGTTCTCTCAGCAAACAGCAATTTAAAATCCATATATTTCTCTCCTATTCTCTTATATGATCTGTGAGGACAGATTTAAAAATGTATTCGGATAGAGAACAACATTTACTACAAGATAGTTCCCGGGACTACATAATTACGAGCTATGGCTTCGGAGATAAAAATTCAAGAAAATACCGAGCAAATCATCGCATATTTTGTTTACATAGATCGCTAAGACGGTTCTCTCAACAAACAGCAATTTAAAATCCATATATTTCTCTCCTATTCTCTTATATGATCTGTGAGGACAGATTTAAAAATGTATTCGGATAGAGAACAACATTTACTACAAGATAGTTCCCGGGACTACATAATTACGAGCTATGGCTTCGGAGATAAAAATTCAAGAAAATACCGAGCAAATCATCGCATATTTTGTTTACATAGATCGCTAAGACGGTTCTCTCAACAAACAACAATTAAAAATCCATATATTTCTCTCCCATGCTCTTATATGATCTGTGAGGTATAGATTAAAAAATTCATTTGGATAGAGAACAACATTCACCACAAAATAGTTTCCAAGACCATATAATTACGACTTATAGTTTCGGAGATAAAAATTCGTGAATCGCTCAATCTTTCGATGCCGTTTCATACGTATTTCCCATTAAGAACGTCTTTGAAATCCCTTTGTATTCCATTTATGGAGTATACTTTTCCATCTTGTTTATTTGTGTCAAAGCATAAAATAAGCAAAGTTTGACTTTTTTACAATGCTGACCAACAGCTCGCCGGCTTCAAACACGGGAGCGTTTGGTAATGCTGTATAAATCGCGGGATGGTGGCGGGATAGCTTGAGTGCCGGCCTTCAACTCAGCGGTCCTCCATTCGAATGCTTTCAAACTGGGCTTTTCCCGGCCCGACTTGTGTGTTACGAGGAGACGCAAGAACTGCACTCGGTCCTTCGGAAGGGATGCTAGACAATGTGACTAATGGCTAATGCCGGCGCCGGGGTTCCTCCCTTCCATCCCCATTTGAATGAGTAGATGTGAACTAAGGGATTGGAGAGCTGGCTGTATTATTTTGCCATCAACTCCTGTGAACTTGTAAATATGAGATTCAGCCCGTTGCTAGAACGATGAGAGCGTGACTGAAATACTAATCATTCAGTTATCGGTTATTAGTTTTTAGTCAATTTTTTAAGGTTTTTTCAGCCCTTATTATACTTCTTGCCCTTAACGTTTCTCTTCAAAAAGCTTTCCTCGCCACTTCCTTCCATTTGCCATTACATAGCTTACATTTTTCATCAGCGAAATATGAAACTCGATAAAATCCGCGATACAAATATGTGTAGAAGAAAATAATTGCGCTTGCGTTACCAATAAGATTACAATGAAAGAATAAAAATAACTGCTTAAATTGTATTGGTTTATTCAGTCATTATATTAATATGAAAACGGTTCAACTACGAAGCAAATTAAATCGAGACCGCAAAAAGCAAATATTATTTTATTGACAGGGAAGTCGGAGAGTGGCTCTTCGAGACCATAACTAAAACTGTAAAATGATTTACGAAAAAAGCTAAAATGGATTTAGACAGTCTTGTAGTTTGTAAAAGATTACGACAGAGTTGGAGGAAGTAACGGAATGCCTGATGGAGTGAAGGACGGTGAAGACCTCGTGACCGCTATGTTGAGTTATATTAACTATGCACTATGCTATACGGATAAATTCTACGATAATATTCCAGAAGCGATTGCCACGTGGCAATTGCTTATGGCTGAATAACATAAAAATGAAAACTACGGAATAGCTTGGTAATGTAAAGCACGATGGGAAATTAATTAGTGGACCTGAATTTTAGATGGTAGGGTGTGGTGGTGACTAAATAAATGATACTTTGAAATCTAAGTAATTACGTATATTTCAGCAAAGTATTATAGAAATTTTAGAACAAGTTGAAATTTGAGATGGAACATGACAAAAAGAGATGTCTTTTCTTCGGTGGTGCTGTGTTATGCTATCATCAGCTCATTGTTATATGGCTATCTTTTAGATGACTTTGAATACAGTAATACCTCGCTTTTGACTCAACCCGTGGTTGGCGAAGGATAGGGCTTATGGATAATTTGGGTTAGGGTATAATAAAATGAGAAAATTTGTATATTTCCACTTAAAATACTTTTATTTCGAGCATGGTTTCGACATGTTAAAAAGTCATCTTCAGAGTAAGGACTGAGGAGAGTAGCGCTGTTTATATACGCAGGGAAAGAATAGGGGAGGAGGAAAAGGCAGTGAGGAGCAGGAGGAGGGAGGTTAGGTGTGACGACGGTTAGATAATTAGGAACAATAGAATGTCTAATGATAGGTTGGAGAGTAGGAGTTGGGATAGAAACGTGCGATAATATTAAAAATAAATACAAAGTATGAGGAAGCAGGTCAATGGTGGGGTATGGCGATATAGAATAAAAGTATTTAAGTATTTTAAGTGTAAAGTGGATTTTTTGCAGAGCATCTTATAATTAATCCAAGTTATAAATTTGCATCGCATATATTAATCACGGAAAAAGCCATGTCTTGACATGCAGACCTTTTTCGTTTTCATTTCAAAATATTTCAAGGATGAGGTATTTAACTTAGTTATGCGAATAGAAGAATTTAAATCTCATTTGTAAATCTCCAAAAATTACGTTATAATACGATTTTTCGCGTTTTCACGGATTTTATTTATATTGAGCCACTGTTGTCCCAATTGTTGAATCCTATTCTTGGCTTCATAATAAATCATAATAAATGCAACAATTTAGTGCTCCAACACGGGTCAGACTTTTATAAATGGGTATAACTTATATCTATTAAGTAATTAGAGGGAGGAAGGAAAAGAGAATGGAAATGAGCATTAACTGAGAAAGAGGAAGAGGACGTAGCATTTGTATAGGATTAAAAGGAGCTGCAGTAGAAAAATAACAATAATAAATTATAATTGATTATAAAAAATGTTACACTATTGGATCATGCGCCATTTCCAAATGGTGGGAATTCATAAAACTAAATATAGGTCACGTAATTTTCAATGGATTTCTTTAACCGATATTACAGCAAATACTTCGAACCGAATTTCAAATAGGACTGAAAAATAACATTTTATGATATTTATTTCAATTTCTTTAACTAAAGTGATTTTCTGGAAACTTTTCAAAACTAATATAGTTGAAAGAAAAGTGCGATCTTAAAATATAGTTAAATCTCATTGCAGTTCATGTAAGTATTTAGTTAATAGTAACTAAGTTGCTAGACAATTTTCTGTTGATGGTAAATTAGCAGTTCGTTCACATTTTATCCTGTTTTTTTACGAGTTAATAAGAGTAAAATAATTCATTTATTGAGTTAAATTCTATACGTTTTAAATAACTTATTATTTGCTTTTGAAATGTGGACTTGGAGGCGTATGGAGAGAGTGAGCCGGATGGAAAGAATGAGTAACGTGAAAGTATTGGAAAGGGTACAAGAAGAAAGAATATTAATGGAAATCATTAGAAAAAGGAAGAGGAACTGGATAGATAGATAGATAATCGTCTTTATTCGGGCGAAATTTAGACCAGAAGGGGCACCTGCTGAGAGGAGAAGGACTTCTGAAAGCGGCTTTGGAAGGAACAGTTATAGGAAGGAAGAAGAAAGGAAGTCAAAGAATAAAGATGTTGGGTAGTTTGAAGGGGACCTGTCATAAGTGATGATGATATGGAAGGTACAAGCGTTCCTTTTTAGTCTTTGGCGGTTTCTAGAGCTCCTCCTATGCTAGCCTTGGAAGTGGGTTCCCCTAACCTATTCCCGTATGCCCTGGGTTTCATAAACAGTGGATTTTCCAACCGTAGCGTTTTCCAGGAACGTAACCCCCACGGTTGGCGAGGGACTGCAGTACGTGGTTTAAGCATCAAAACAGGCGAAGATATATGCCGGGAAACATACAGAGGTATCAGATTGAGTATATCATGGTCACACAAAGGTACAGGAATAGCGTATTGAACTAGTATAGTTTTTCGGGGACAGATACTGACTCTGATTACAATTTGGTGGTCATGAAGTTTGCTTTGAAATAAAAAACCGTAAAAGGGAAAAGGACTGAAATTGGATTTAGAAGTGCTTAAGGGAAGGAAGAGGAAAGATTACCAGAAGGCTGTTATGCAAGCCTTAGAAAATGCAGGTAGGCAAACAACGATTGAGGACAACTAGAATTGTACGAAAACGTGTATCGTAGAAAGCGCTAAATAAAATGAAAGGGAAATTAACGCCAAAGAGGATAAGGAAGCCGTAGGTAACAGAGGTGATTGTAAAATGGAGGAGAAGAGGTGGTGGATGCAGGTTAATAAGGAATATGGAAGAAGAATGTGCAGAGAGGTAGCCAATAGGATTCGGAGGGAAACTACAAAAGCGAGAGATACGTGGGGGAAAGGACAATGCGAGGACATGGGGAAACTGCAGAGACAAGGTAGAAAAAGTGAAGGAGTTAACGGGAAACAATAAAGGAAATACTCTGGCCACAATTAAAGACAAAAACGGCAAACTGTTATTTGAGCCAAAGGATGTGAGGAATAGATGGAAAAAGTACATTGAGGAGTTATAAACTAAAGATTTGAAGCCAGAATCTATTGATATGGAGAGAGAGGAATATGTAGACTGCGGCAATGTTGGTCTGGGAATATAGAATAGCGAGATTGAAAAGGACCGCAGAGATGTGAAGTCAAAGAAAGTAGTAGGAGTTGATGACCTCCCCATAGAAGTGTTAAACGAATCAGGAAAAGACAGTTTTTTAACTTGTACCGTAAGATATATGAATGGCCAAAAGGCTTCACTAGATCAATTTTGAATCCTTTGAAGAAATAGTATATATCGAACAATAGTCAGGATTACAGAACAATCATCTTAATTTTGCATGCCGGTAAAGTTATTCTCAGGATTTTGAACAGGAGGTTAGAAATAAAAGCTAATAACTAGATAGGTTTAGACTAGATCGGGTCTCGAAAAGATTGTGGCACTAGGGATGCCATAGGGATGATGGGGACTTTGGTAGAAAGAAACATTGAATACAACCATTCCTGAGATTTGTAGATATCGAAAAGACCTAAACTAATTGAGGTGTTAAGGAAAATAGGGATGGGTTGGAGAGATACTTTTAATCTGAAATCTCTTCATGAACCAGACAGCGCAGGTAAGGGTAGTAGAGGGAGAAACAGGTAGAGGCGTGAGACAGAGTTGCTCACTCTCACCAGCACTGTTTAATATTTATGCCGGAGAAATGATAAGAAAGGCATGGGAAGATGTAGACAAAGGGACAAAAGTGGGAGGGAGCCTGGTTAAAGCAGATGACAAAGCATTGGTGAGTAATTCTTTAGAGAGCCCGCAGATGTTAGTTCTTTAAATGATAAGGCAAAGGCATTCGGGATGAAAAATAATGAGAGGAAAACGGAAGTGATGACATTTTCCAATAGTGGGGATAGCCAGATCAATGTTGCAGTGGATGGAAAAAAGGCCGGAACAGGTGGAATGTTTTAGTTATTTCGGTAGTATTCTGTCACAGGATGGAAAAAGTACGAAAGGGATAAGGACAAATAAACAAACAAATTCGTCACAACATCTGCCTGGACCCACAGTCTCCCTAATAACGCCGCCTATCTCGCATAGTCACGCTACCCTGAAACCGCGGATACTCGAAACCTCATACCGCGGTTGGCAAAACGGTATACATTTCGCTAACCGCGGATACTGGAAACCGTGGTTGGCAAATCAGCGTTTGGAAAAAGACTACTGTATTTGTAACTATCAATTTGTTTCTTTGCAAAGTTACCGTTTTCTGTCATCTTTTATTCCTCTTTCACAGGCTAACATCACCAACCTCGCTACTGTCCTTGCCTTGCCCACCTAGAGTATTCCAATCCTCAATGACTACCAAGTTCTTTTTCATCTTTATTTCTGTCATGACTTCCTCGAGTTGATCATACAACTCATCCAATTCCTCTTCGCTGTGATCACTCGAGGGCAAAAATACTTTTACAATCATTAAATTTACTGGTTCTGCCTTGACTTCCTCCAACATTGAACGGTCGCTTACCTGCTGTGTGTTGATGACTCTTTGCCCTGCTTTCCTATCTAATTGTGAGACTAATTATAGTCCCCTCTGGCTCTCTTTTCCCCTGAAATCATCACTACAGAAATTTCCATCTTCTTTCCACCTAATTTCACACATATCTAACTGTAAGACATTAATCTTACCTCTTTTCATTTTTAGCTTTATATTTTCTAACTTCCCTTTTCTAAGCATCCTCCTGACTTTCTAAGTTCCTATTCTGATATTCCGTGTAAACTAAATCGTAGCATCATGTCCGGTAATTTATTTTTTAATAGTACATAATAATAAAGCTCGAATTGACCCATAACCTCGCAAAAAAACGCAATATTGATAAAATAATACTTGTTCTCCATAGTTTTGTTTTGTGATGCGATCCTCCTGGCACATTATCTCAACGTAGATTTGCAACCAAACACTATCTGCTATGATCGATTTCCCGCGCTTCGATATTTCGGGGAAAGAGAGAGAGAAAGTTGAGAAGAGAGAGGGAAACCTCTCATCGGCCATTGCGCGCCGAACCAGAGAGGAAGACACCGCCAACGGCCGCTTATTACACAGAGAGGGAGGGAGATGGAGAAGAGGTATGAGAGGGAAGAAGGAGCAGGAGAGGGGGGAGAGTGAGGAAGGGGTAGAGAGGGAGGAAGGGGCAGGAGAGGAGGGAGAGGGGAGAGAGAGGGAGGAGAGAGGGGGGAAGGGGCAGGAGAGGAGGGAGAGGGGAGAGAGGGGGGAAGGGGTAGGAGAGGGGCGAGAGAGAGAGGAAGGGGTAAGGAGCTGGGGAGAGAGGGAGGAAGGGAATGGACGAAAATAAATAAAAAGGGGAGAAAGAGAGGATGGAGGAGGGGGAGGAGAGTGTTATTGTGGGTGCGGAGTGTGAAACGGGAGAGTTTTCCGCGGGTCGAGAGATGAAGCGGGGGGGAGAGTGAGAGGAAGGGTGGAAGGGGGAGATTACGGACGCTGGACCAGCGAGGAATGCTTTTTCTCTCCCTCTCTCTTATTGGATTCCTGTCCATTATCTCATCTTCCCGTTTTATTAACGTTTCCCCGGCGATTAGGACTGTTCCGGATGCTTTTGAAAAGGGAGGGGGTGGGCCGCACGGCGTGAGGATTAGCTGCAAGGGATGGAGGAGTGGGGGAGAGAGAGGAAGGGAGGAGATAGAGAGGGACGGGGAGAGGAGCGAGCCTCCGATCGGTGCTATTGCGAATCTCCCGCGCCGGAGAGCACCGTTCCGCGAATTGCGCGGATGAACGCGAACCACTCTCTCCGAGAGGAGGTGATCTTGTACCGCGCTCGCGGGTTCGAATCCCGATCTATCGAGTGCAGTGCAATCTCGTTCATATGTAATCGAGACTGGTCGTTGAATCCTGCGGATTCGAACGAATCAGGATGCTGGCACCTTTTAAATAGAAATATGTCGAATATTCTAGAGAATATCTCAAACTGGAGTCTCATAATATTTTCTTTAGCACTATACGCTTAACTCATTGCATCTAATTCAGTTCAATTACCGTTTGAATTCTGAAAAAGGCGTCTTTTTTAAGACTCATGATCGCTGAATGCAAGGGAGCGTTCAATGGCCACTTCCCGTTTCATCGGAATCAGCGCTTTTTCACTATCTTTGCTCGCGAAAAGGTGATTAATTTTTTTCGAATCATGTAAACGAAATTGTTTTGCTATTACGCATGTTATATATTAGATGCATTTTTTTTCAAAATTTCAAACAACGGCTCAATGTGTGTTTATTTGAGACCAATGTAATCTGTCTTTGCGCTTTGACAAATTAGAATCCGGTGTCGAGTGTTACGCAGCCATTGCAACGCAGGGCGCCTGAGAAAGGGAGAGTATGGCAGGCGAGGGGAAGGGAGATTCCCATCCCACCGGGACTTAGTTGCCACGGGACACTCCACCTCGTCTCCCAAGCCCCAAGGGGAGCACACGAAACACACCGCCCACCTGTAATAGCGTTTGGTATTTCATTAGAAGAGATTAAGCCCAGCCGCTCGAGCTGCTATCCGACGGCGGCGGCGAAGATCGCCTGTCACGTCGTCGTCTCGTCAGACTCCACCCACCTCCCCCCACTCCTCCCCCGCCTCCCCCCACTCTTCCCCCGCCTCCCTCCACTCTTCCCCCGCCTCCCTCCATCCTCTCCCTGTCTACCTACCTCCAACTCCTCTCTCTTCTGTGCGCTCTTGATCTCTTTCCTCCCCCTTAATCCTCTTACCCGAGATCCCCGCCCTGTTAGCTATTTTGCAATTAGGACCCGCATTTTCATTACCACCGACTGCCAAATCGTCCCCGCTCGCTTTGCGGGGCCCGAATCATCTGCGGCTCCACTCGTTGGCTAAATTGGACGAGGTATGCGAACGATGACGTGAAGGGATTCGCGGCAGTTGTCAGGCGTTCCGAATCGGCGCGTGGAATGTTTAATATGACGTCGGTATTGCAGAATTATTTTTAAAGCAAAAAGAAAGTCCACATTTTAATTAGGTCGAAGCGTTTATTATGACCTGTGCGTCCAAAATGTACAGTTTTTCTTCCTTAACCCTAGGTGCCTAGAGCTACCAAAGGGATGACCTCCGAGATCCACAAATCTTTTCGTCTCCTTAGAAAAATTCCCGAAAGTTTTGACAGTTAATTATATTATGCAGAGATTTATAGGAAACAATTATCCACAGTTTTCCATCGATTTTATTCATATTTATATTTTCTGCAATTGATTTTGACAGGGGCTGTGTGCTATGACACACGGGTGGCCTAAATTAAGGAGCGCCTGCTGGTCAATGAATTTTATTTTCGCAACCCCTTCCTCCCAACATTACCTTTTCCAGTCTCTTTCTGAGGAATTTCATACTCTTCCACACCCTGCGCCTTCTTCTTAGTAAATTCGTTTGCTTTCTCATACATCGTTGTTGAAAATGGTGCGGGAAAATTGTACATGCAAGCAAGGATGCGGGAGGATTTTCGTCTTGTTTCTTTTAACTTTAACTTTATCAGGCTAAGAAGAAGGGGTGGCGAAATTGGTGTTCTCTTGGGAACTAGGCTCCAGATATCCTAGAAAGAAAGTCTCTTCCCAGACGAATAGCATGCTAATGCGGGGCACAGAACATGCAAAGTGAAACAGAATGCATTTTATGATATGCTAACATGCCTTCCCTTCTTATTACTTTTCCTTTTCGATGGAAGCCACCACATGCTATTGACTGTTGGGTCGGGCCTTTGGCAGTTTGTTTATAACATTCGCTCTAAGGACAATATATAATATCAGATTAATTATTAAAACTGTATATATATATATATATATATATATATATATATATATATATATATATATATATATATTAGTAGGTCTCTGAGACATTCTCCTCCTTGGTAATGTACGGGACTGAAATTGCTTGGCAGTCCTAAAGTTAAGTGGCTAATTTGACCAGTTTTTTTTAATATAATATAATTTGAAAGTAAAAGTAATATCACATTGATTAACAATTCGAAAGTGATGGAATAATGTGATCCTAAGCATATAGGCATATAAGCTATAATTTTGGGAATAATTTTGAAACAGGAAAAACTTCTGCTACGACCGGGAATCGAATTCGGGTTTTCCACTTGTCGGGCGGATATTCTACCGCTGTTCCATTGCGTGTGCCTAAAATCTACCGGAAGGTAAAATTACAATATATGTTTGTATGTAATGATATACAACGATCTCATCCTTTCTATCTATAGTAATAATAATCTATAATGAAAGGTGCCTCTGTATTTTTTCCAAATCCATTGCATTTAGCGGTCACTTTTCAGTCCCATTGTCATGAACAGTTCCAGTTGCCTCAACCCTATTTTTTCAAAGCTGATATAAATTTTAGAATGGCGAAGACGTTGTCAAAGCATAAATGACAGGGTTGTTTATCTCGATCTTGAAGAATTTTAGTAAATTTCACCAATAAATTTCCTTCCAATCCTAGGCGAGGATCATTTCCCGTTTTTTCTTACGACTTTCCTTGATATGGCTCAAACTATATTAGGTAACCTTGAGTCAGTGGCGGATTTACGCCTCATGGGGCCCCTGCCGCTAAACATTTTGGGGCCCCTGTCGATAAACATTTGGGGCCCCTGGCGCTAAGCAGTCGGGGGCCCTATAATCTAAATATATAGTGGAACCGCTCCTAACGGCTACCCCTCCGTTGTGGCACCTGTTAATGATCGTTTTTCTGTGGAATCATAGAGAAGTTCCAATGATTTTCGAATTGAGACATTTTATACACGAACATTTTTTCGGGGCCCCTGGCGCGCGCCATGTGCGACCCCCCTTAAATCCGCCACTGCCTTGAGTAGTTGTTCAGCAGCAAAGTCGAATCCAAATGGAATAGACTTCCCACGGAGAAATTGCTTGCGTCAATGTTGTCCGAAACACACGAATCTGTAATATTCCTCTATAGTAATGGTTTCCAAGGTACTGATCGCGGTCCAACACTCAATAAGCGCTAACTTTGACGCAAAATTTAATAGGATTTAAAGCAGCGGTTCTCAACCGGTGTAATTACAGAAAGTTTACCGCGGACCGGTGTATTATCTGAATAATCCACCAAAGACAGGTAAAATCAACTTTAAACCACCAATCTTTTGACAATGTTACACTTTGGCAACTGAAAACACGAACCTTTTTATTAACCATTATAAAGATTTTATGAGAAAGATGGAATATCAGAGAGCGGCCAACACTGAACCGCGTACCGGCAGTGTTCCGCGGACCGGCGGTTGAGAAACGCTGATTTAAAGGGTGTTACATTGTACCGTTTCAACTTTAAATATATCCTAAAAATTCTTACTTACATTCACAATATTTGATAAGGTAAATTTTGGTGGGCCGAAAAATTTATTTTCAGTCATTATCGGGCCGCGGAGAGAAAAGTTTGAGAAACGCTGCCTAAAAGGAGCGCACAACAAAGCTTTTGTTCATTCTCATTACGAGAAGTCTCGTCTCTGCAAACTAATCAACTATATCTAGGGTGCTTTTATCTGCTAAGGGTGAGTGTATAAAGATTGCCTTAAATCTGTTTCTTCTAATTGAATAGGCAACAAGATGATCGTGTGTTTCGGTGGCCTTTTCCCAAAACATTCTCGTTCTGAAGTAAGAAACACTGCCACTCAAAAGCAAAATTCAAATACACGTCGCATTTTTCAATTGTAACTTCGAATTCTACAGTTTTCTGAGAGGCATACCGATTTTTTTTTATAATCAAGTCAATTTTTTTTTGTCAAAAAATAATTCAAAGATTTCGATTGTGTTCAAACCTTGAGCTCTGAGATTCTCAATTCTAAAAGTCAGAAGCTGACAAATTAGGCTTTATATCTCTTTTCATCCACTTCCAAATTGACAGAATTTTCTTTTTTTGCCTTTTTTCACCAGGCTTGTATCTTGTTCATCGTTTCTATCACTATCTGAATCATCTAATAGCACTAGGGATCTGAGCAGATTGTAGGAAAAAAATTCCCCTATTAACTTCTAAACAGCGTCGAAATTTCGTGAATGTCTATAATTTGTTACCATCGTATGATTCATCACAACCAAGGTATTGTATAAACTTCAAAACAGCGTCGAAATTTCGTGAATGTCAATAATTTTTTAAATATTTTTTACCGTCGTATAATTCATTGCAACCAAGGTATTCTTTAAACCTCAAAACAGAGTCGAAATTACGTGAGTGTCGATAATTTGTTTATTGTAATTTGTTTATTTTCGCTACAATCGTATTATTCATCGCAACCAAGGTATAGTTTAAACTTAGAAACATCGTCGAAATTTGTCGTATTATCAACATTGTGATTTTTTTCCTGTGCCTTTATTTACTGTGACTTTACTTCTGTGACTTTATTTCTGTGACTTTTTCCTGTGACTTTTTTTCGTCCACCTCTGAGCATACTTCCAGGCAAGTCATTTATTGTGCTTCCATCAGCCTCTTATCCAGAATCTTCGTCAGTAACGTAGGCTGTAGCATTGTCAGGTGGTCACCAAGCATATTGGGTTCAACAGCATTCCAAACATCAACAATTCTTTCTGATAGTGTTGGAAAATGATCCAGGCTTAACCTCATTGAAAAACATGGATTGAAAATCACTGATTTCAGACATGCATCTGTTTGTGCGTGTGTGTATATAATGTACGTGTGTGTATTGTGAAGAATATATTTAAAAATATAAGTTTTAATCTATAGAGACAATAACGCTGATTACTGTACAGAAATAAAAGTAACAACCATTCGAGAAAAAATGCTAACGTCCTATAAAGTAGGATACCAAAATTTGAGGATGAATTACAAGTTAATAAGTCAATATTTTTCAAAGAACATTTACAACAGTAAATAACATCTTTCTAGTTCTAATATATGTAATTATTTGACAGTAAAATATCACACGGTTGTGTATAAAAAAATCATACCGGAAAGAAGATGTAATGATACAAACTCGAAAATCTCAAATTCCTCAACTTTAAGGAAAAGCAGTACACAAGCTTAACAGTAAAGACTGAGCGACGCTGACGAATGAATTATAATCCTTTAACCTAAGTTGGACACATGCCCATCTATCTATTTTTAAAACAATTTAGTTGTGTGTAGTATATATTGTGTTATTAGACAGTACTTTGTGAAATTCTTCCCAGGAATCGGCAATATTATACGAAAAATAGCTTATGGATGTAGCTATATCTATCTACCGGTTACACGTCAAAAAGGCGAAAACAAAATGGGCGAAAGTAGAAATCTAGATTATTAAAGGAATAAAAGTTAGTATAAATTGATGTGTGGCTGGAGTTACTTTCCATCAAATGATATCCACAACATATCTTCTATCAAGGAATTGATTCTTTGTGAGCAATCATGGTTTATTGTAGCAGATATGGCTACCAGTCATTGAATTTTTCAATATATTTTTCAAGGCCTAGCTATAATCATGTATTTTACATATAGTTTTCCAGTTCTGTGTGTAACGCTGACGTTATCAATGGCACATTTGAACGCGTTTTAAACAAATTTTCCGATTAGATGGAAATTGAAATTTCGCAGGAATGTTTGATTCAGGTATAAAAATTAAATGACGAAAAGAAAATATGAAAATAGACCCGAGTTCGACTCCAGGGGGGAGCGATTTCCATTTTCCGTAAGATAACACGTAAAAAGTGACTTTTTGAAGAGTACATTTTTATTCTTTTGGAAATTAAATAAGAAAAAATTGACGTACGATCTTCAAAATTAAACTATGTTTTAGGAAAATTAAAGAAGTTTCTTATTATATTCATTATTTCCGTCTAACTTTCGAAATCTCTCATATTAAACATTTAAATAACATATTTAGGGTAAATATCGGCTTTTAAATGGGGTGTTGCCTTGCCGACCACATCATTGTTAAACTTCGAGAATCAATTGTTGTCACAACCCGCATACGTGTATTATATACGAGTAGGTTACCTTAAATTATTGTTGGATTTTTTGCGAAATTACGTAATCCTAATGGGATTGGGATTTAGTTCGGATTCTTTTGCTTATATAAACGACTATATAGATATAGAGTAAGAGAGAGAGGGGATGGCGGAGGGAGATCGGAGGAAAGGGATATATGTCGAATGGAAGGTATATAGAGAGTAAGGGAGGTATAGAATTAGAAAAGGACGGGAGGAAAGAGATAAAGAGGGACACGGAGAAAAAGAGGGAGAGCTATGGATTGGGACAGAAGGGAATGAGAGAGGGGAGAGGTGGGAGAAAAGAAAGGCAGAGAGGGAGGGCGAGAGAGAGGGAAGAAAAGGGAGGGAGGAAAAATTATTTATTTATTATTATTATTATTACTTTATTTTTGACAAGGGGCTAACCATTTAGCATATCTTAAACATTTTTATATCGAAATAAAATAAATTTGGAAAACTTTTATCATAATTCCGTCCTATTTGACGGGAGATTACGTTAGTTATTAAAATAATTAATATTAAATACAAAAAATCTTGTGACCACCAAATTTATTTAGAAAATGGTACGAAACCAACCCCCAACCACATAACCAAACCCCAGGGGAGGAAATAGCACCAATCCAACTTCCAACCACTTAACCCAACCCGAGGGGAGGAAATAGCACCAATCCAACTCTCAACCACATCCTACTCGAGGGGAGGAAATAGCACCAATCCAACTCTCAACCACATCCTACTCGAAGGGAGGAAATAGCATAAATCCAACCCCCAACCACATAACCAAACCCGAGAGGAATAAATAGAACGAATCCAACCCCCAGCCACTTAACCCAACCAGGAGGGAGGAAATAGCACCAATCCAACACCCAACCACTTAACCCAACCTCATTAGTAGTCGAAAATACAATAAGCATATAAAATCACCAACTTCTCAAGGGATGTCACGTGGCTTCTCTCGTTCCTTCACTTGGCCAATCAGCGTCAGTCAGTTACAGCGGCTCCTGGCGTGCGGTACGTACATTTTCGGCGTGATTTTTGTTTATTTTCGCGTTTTACGATTGAGATTTAAATAGTACCGTCTTGAGGTGTTCTAAAATGGAGGGCAAAGGAAGTAAACGCAAGGTTTTGCACAAACAAGTAAGAGAAATCGTATATAAAGCGTATGAGTACTTCAAAAATGAGTCGGAGCATGCAGACGATTCAACACGCACAGCTGGTTACAATGTTGCCAGCTGGGAAGAGCGAACGGCGAGCGCTTGTAGCATAGCGGCATAGGACTTCGTGCGTCATTCGTTGTTAGCGTAAGCTTATGCAGGCTGGCGGTTTGGCAGCAATGTAACGTGTATTTCTCTCTCTCTGCGCAGTAATCTCGACTCACCCACCTTCGTTCGTGCTCCCAACTACAATTTTATTTTCTATTTTCGCCCATTTTGTTTTCGCCTTTTTGACGCTCGCCCTTATTGTTTCGCCCTTTTGACGTGACACCATATCTATCACCTGTGCACCTGGATGTGACCCACTTGCACCAGCGCATAGCATCCTCAAAAATATTAAGAGTCGCACTTTGGCTATGTCTGACATATACGTGCGTGTATTGTGTAGAGAGATCGAGAGGGAGGGCGCGAGACACTGAATGGAGACACAAAATTCATAAAGGCATTTTTCCACGATCTTACATAAAGGCCATTGACAGAAATGATCGGCTCGTGTACTCCCTCTTATTTAAATTCAGTGGTATACACAAATAAACATCTCGAATCAGATTTAATCTCAATGGCATCACTTTGCGCTGCCATCCTCCTCCCTTTCCCCTTCTCTTATCTACCCCAGCCCCTCGAATACTTCTTCGCCCCCTCCCTCCCCCGCCTCTCCTCCATGCGGCTGCTCCTACTGTGGATCTGCAAGGTGATCGATGAGCTGGTGGTAATGCGGTTGTCGGCCGCCGCCGCCGCTTACCCCCTTCTAAAAGGGAGACCATCTCCTCCTAGGGACGGCGCCGGCGCATGCGCCAGGAAAGGTTTGGGATGCGCCGAGGTAGGCGCACATACGCGCAATTGAGTTTTACTATGACTGAATTCATTCATATATGTTAATTTCTATACATACACCAAATTTTATTTGTTATATTCGATAATAATAAAGCGAAAAAACCCTAGTTCATCACGGGTTATTCCAACTGTCGTCCCTCGCATAAGGGAAAACACCGTGTAATAGGAAACCGCGTTATAGGATACCTTAAGTCTATGAGAAATTAAAGTATAGGTACACTTCGGCCTAAATTTCAACACTAAAACCCCGAACAATATTGTAAAACACGGCACAATATAATAATTAATCGATATAATATTTTTAATATTAATAGTTTTTCCCGTTTAAAAATTACTTCCCGATATATTAATATTAAATTAATACAAATTTACTTTAATAAAATTGAATCAGTATGATAATAAACGGGTAGAATTACATAAATTTCACGTAGTGGAATAAAGAGGAAAATTTTACACTGTAACAATGATAGAAGACAAATTGCATAATTTTGATCCTCGTCAGGAATCTTTTGTTAAAAAATCGGAGAAATCGGTCTTAGAAAATCGCGTAAACGTGAATCCGGACTGCGTTCCAGAATATTATGGTCACCCTTTACAAATCGCGTTTACGTGAAGCCGCGCTCTAGGATACCGCGTTATAGGCGGTACTAATGTGCACGGTAAAACAAATGTGAGACTCGTTTGGCCATCACGTATAAAATTAATTATAAGCGGTACTGAATTTAGCGCGTACTGCATGTATGCGACGTGAGAAAGGTTAAGTTGCATGAAAAAGTGATTTTTATTAGTTTTTAAGTTTGCGCGACGTAGTTTTGCGCAACAGGGACTTTATCAAGAACGTAACCCTCGCGTTACGCAAGAGAATACCACATACGAAGTACAAATGATCGAGATATTTTATATTGCATATCGAATTTTTTTTTCAGTTCAAGATCTATGCATTTATATAATTATCCGAGTATTTTTGTGTGTCTGTAACACATTATAGAGTTAAGCCGACACCGCACATGCGATACATCAGCTCAACCTCGAGGGGTGGATTTTCTACGATTAATTTATCAATGGGGTTATATCTTGTTGTTCCGATGTAGGAATATCCACGAATATGAACGCGTTGCTATGCAACAATTTGTCGCACTCACACGCAACCTCAGCACAGAAAAATCTGCTTGAATTATCCTCGTGAAGGAAACGCTGTAATATGCGTTTTTTCCTGCATAATATCCGTAACCTTGGAGTTATTTCCTCGGGCTCTGTTTCTTCGGAAGCTTTGCGCAGTGGTTCCTCAGGCATTTCAAAGGGTATATTATTATTTTTGGCATTCATTTCAAAATAAGTGGAAATTGACATACGAACGGCAGGAACATACATTTGGCAGTGTTTATATTAAAGTGTTATGTTTGTATCTCCTCCATTTTAACTATTTGAATTGCTAATTTATGAAATCCTGAAATATCTAAAAATAAAATCATGCCATCAAAAGCTATGAGGATAATTTTTAGCGGAACTGATGTTATCGAAATGTGAGCTTTTGAGGTTTTCATGGGAGCAATGCATAATATATCATAAAATGACTATTCGACAGGATAAATTAGAGAACGATGAAACAACAATTATAACTTTTACGCCAAATTATTTCATTGTGATCCATATTAAAGACAGTTTGTCTATGCGATATTAATATTAGAAATCATTCTTGAACTGTGCTGACAGCCAACCTTGTCATAATGCATACAAAAACTTATCGTTCTGAAGTAATTAATAAGTATAAATCGAATGGTTTAATTAGATATAGCAAAATTATTTTTTTAAATTAAAGTAACCACATTTTAAAGAGCGTCTCAAAATGGCGAGTTTACATTATTTTGATCGTTTATGATACATGCAGGATCATATTATATTTCATGTTAACGTGTGGGTGGAATAGATCAGCGGAGAAAATGAAATATAAGAGAGGAGGCGAGAGAATCTTGATTAGGTTTTTGAATTGAAAATCATTATAAAAACTAAAAGTAAATTAGAACAGTATTTCTCAACCAGTGGGGCGTGAATTTAATTATATATACATATTTTTCACAAGTTATTTGATTTTGTAGCTTGTCATACTCCTATACTATATATATATATATATATATATATATATATACGTGTGTTTTACGTGTCTCTTCGACGCCCCCAGCAGCCTGCCAGCTTGGTCCTCAACTTGGTAAGTGTCCGCTGGGCTTCCCTCAACATCTTGTTGCCACCCTCATCACTACCTTTTCTTTTCCTTTAGTTAATATATATATATATATATATACACAAGTTTATACGTATATATAGTTACTCCCTCTCCGTCGCTGAGAAAGGACTTAAACGCGAAAAGTTTCCGTGTTATTTGTGTTTTACGTGTGTCTCATCGACACCCCCAGCAGCTCGCCAACTTGCTCGTCAACTTGGTGTCCACTGGGCTACCTTCAACACACTGTTACCACCATCATCACTACCTTTCCTTAAGTTATTATACATATATATATATATATATATATATATATATATATATATATATATATATATAACAACTTACGGAAAAGGAAAGGTAAAATGAATATATGGATGTCAACAAGGTGTTGGGATGAGGAAACCCAGTGAGCACTCACCAATCAGACGACTTCAGGTTGGCGAGGCCCCGGGGATGTCGAAGCGACACACGTAAAATAACACAAAAACACAGAAACATCACAAACGTAAAGCTTTCGGAACTACTCCTTCTTCAGCTACAGAGAGAGAACACATTTTCCTCATCCCAACACCTTGTTGACATCCATATATATATATATATATATACATATACATACATGCTTGGAAAAGGTGGGATTTTTAAAAATCGTGTTGGAATACGGATTTTTTTAGACAAAATGATTGGTGAAACTCATTATTCTTCAGCGGTTGCCAACCCTAAGATTGGTTTGACTGACTAGGGAATATACATTCATTGTGCGGTGGTTTCCCGTTGCCTTCCAAACCGGACACGCACACAGAAGGGAGGAGAGGAACCCGGCGGCGCCATTAGCCTACTCTTTACGAATGGTACCAAGGGTACCAACTTCATAACGTCCCTTCCGAAGGACGGAGCGCTGATTTGTGCGTTCTCCTTCTAATACAATATAAAAGACTAGGTATTTCTTTTGAGATTGCAATTATGTTGATTACTGACTAATAGAGCCTTTTGGCCGAGAACGATATCCTTGTTGCTCCATTAATGTCGTTGGACGTCCTCGCGCAGTTCTTCGGCCAGATTAAAAATGAATTTTTGACGGCTAAGAGACCTCTTTGTATATCACCCATGCATTGATAGCAGCCAAATTCAATATGTTATAGAAGATTTTTACTAGCCATCTGCGAGATCCAGCTCTTTGAGTGTATTTTCTTGCAATCTGGTAGATTATATCCACTCCGTATTTCGTGCTGTTGTAGAAAATAACAGACTCCGGAATTCTTTCTTCAGTATTGCCAATTTCAACGGTAGGGTTTACGATGCTAACAATCAGAACGTTCTTGTTTATTTTACCTTGATACACAGCCATTGTAGTGTTTCCCTGTTTCAGAATTGTGGTTTCGCAGAGCTGAGCCAGTGATGACCGTACTATTTCTGGAACCTCTCGTCTAGCTCAATTTATAGGACCCACGAAACTTGTATTCTTCTCTTTTAGCTTGCTGGCCAGGCTCAGAGACGTGAAGAAGTTATCCGTTGTAACGTTCCGTCTTGTATTGAGGTAAGGGTTCACTAAACGTGCGACAACGTTTTCAGGGAGGGTCTTTCCAGCTGACTGCACCTCATATTTGCCAAGGTAAGCGAATCCGTTGTAAAAGTATTTAGATTTTTCATCTGCCAACACCCAAACCTTTATACCAAATTTATCCAGTTTGTTGGCCATATACTGTGCAAATCTGCATCTTGCCTTGGTGGTTAAAAGCTGCTCATCAACGGTGAGATTTGCACCAGGCTTATAGCAAGCCAAACAGTTCTCAATAAATCTATTCCAGATGTGTGATGCTGGAGCAAATTTATCAGTTTGGAGACACTCAGATCTCGTCGCTCGAGCTTAAAACCGCAAGTGTTTCATAATGTTACGAAACCTGTTCCGCCCCATAGTCTGGGAGAAAAAGCTAGTCTCCAATGACTTGACCAAAGCAAATCATAATCTAACGATCTACATTTATAAGCTCCTCGAGCATACATTAGAACGATGAGAGTATCAGTTTCTTCCAGAGATATGGAGTATTCCTCCTCGCCCTGACGCTTTGCCTCCGCCTCCGTGCAGAGTTTGATGTGCCAGAGCATGGATTCGTCGATAAACAGACGCCACGCGCTTGCCATGCTACCATTCCTCACGTAGCGTTTAACGTGTGTCGATGGTCCTGGGTTTTCTCTCAACGGATTTTGACCCGCTAGTCTACCCGTCGTGTTGACGCCGCTGGGTATCACTATCCACTCCGTCTGACCATATCTACCCAACAACCTCGTTCCAACTACAAAGGCTGTGGCCCCTGTTCTTCCCCGCCCACAAGCACGGCGTTATTCTCCTCCTCGTCCTCTTCCCCATCCTCTTCCCCGCCTCCACCTCGCCCACGTCCCCTTCATTGAGTCAGGCCTTGTCCGATGTCTATATTAAGGAGAGGATCAGTATTACTACTGTGGAAACAATCGCTATGTGCGAAACCGTATGACGTCCCCGCTATTGTAAAAATTGTGACTTCGGGAGGACGATGGCCTTGTAGAGATGGATTTTCCGCCGCATCGGGATGAACCGGCTGCAGAGGAAGGGTGCGAGGCTCACCATCACTCCGAGGGCGCGATGGGCGCCTCTCGCGACGTGTCTCTCGAAAAGAAGTTTGCAATCCAGCGTCATGCTGAGGTAGGTGGCGGCGTATTTCCAGTCCGCCTCCTCGGTGCCTATTAAGATGCCATCCGGTTCCGGCGACGAGGAGTTGGAGAAGATGATCATCCGCGCCTTAGTCGGGTTCACTTGGAGCTTAGAAGCAGCAAACCAGGCGAGGAAGGCGTCGGAGGCGCGCTGGATGTATTCGGCGGCCATCTTCTTCTTGGTCGACCGACATAGGATGGCGGCGTCGTCGGCGTGGATGGCAGGGAGGGTGTTCCTTCCCAGGTCCATGGGGGCGTCCGCCGTGAAGACGTTGTATAGCGTCGGTCCCAATACGGATCCTTGCGGCACGCCGGTGAAAACTCTGCGTGGCATGCGGGGAGGAGTGGAAGGTGGTAACGAACAGACCATGTCGTGACTTGCGAACGAGGCTAGCACATTTTGTCGGATTTAAAGCAGAGACGCTTTCGGTACGAACGGTTTTTTCCATGCAAGGTGTAAGCGGAAGGGGTTACAAGAAAGGGTATCGTAATCAGACAATAATGGGGTAAAGTGCAAATGTTAAGCGAACAGGTGCAAAAATTCCACGGTTCTCATAAATGTTATTCACAATAATCGGAAATAAAAACCTTTTTCGAAAGAGAACTTAAAACAGGACGTTAATCTGTGAATATAAGACTATCGGTCAAAATGACCGCTTGGCGATTTTAGGCTTGCAGCTAATATCTCAGAAACCAATAAAGTGAGACCATAAACGTTATTTTTG
The DNA here is from genome assembly GCA_028673005.1 of Tanypteryx hageni. Classification (NCBI taxonomy): domain Eukaryota; kingdom Metazoa; phylum Arthropoda; class Insecta; order Odonata; family Petaluridae; genus Tanypteryx; species Tanypteryx hageni. The sequence goes on along the minus strand of CM054114.1, from coordinate 83,399,726 downwards.
GGAGTAAAACTTCATAAATGAATAAAAGTCACAAAATAGGAACTTTCCGCGACTATTAATTTGAGCAGGGGGGATCATTTGAAATTCAAAAATGTCAGATTGACATCTCCGGCGTTTCTAGTGTTAATGTCAGTCTATTGGAAAATGTGAATTAATTTTAGACATTCTGAATTATGCAAAATTATTGCATAAAATATCAACAAATAGTATCTATCTAAAGAAAATTTTAATATAAACCAAACTGTGAAAAATAAGTGCACAGAAATTATATTTCTCTATCAGATTTTGTGGGTCGTAACTTAGAATCATTTCTACGAATACAACATTGCAGTAACCGGAATGTAAAACTACTCTAAATTTAACATAACCAACAATAGAAAATACAATTTACAAAAAACAATTAACCAAACCAGTGAAACTAATCTTACTTTTTCAAAAGCGAAAATATTAAGAAATACTCGTCTTATCTTAGGATTTATATTAGATAACACGAATTATATGTGATTCCCTTAACTACGAGGGAGTACCGTAGGATAAGTTTGCAAGGGAACGGTGGCTTATATAATACAATTTACTGATGGCAAAATATTAGTAAATTAAAACGATCCTTCAACATCTGAATACGCAATCCGAAAACGGAAACTTTAACTTCCCAATCACTTAAAATTTCTAACAAAACGGCAAAATATTTTGGAAATATGTCAGAAGACAGGATTTTAAATATATAACATCTAAAAATAGAAATGGAAAACAAAAGCGATCAGAAAAAAAAGCCAAGTCAACTCAGGAAAATAAATTAAGAAACGCGAAATCTGATGTGATTTCGAGAAATCCCAATATTTTTTGCGCGATGGAATTATGCCATTGCTCATAAGATGAGGGCAAGGGCTGGAATTACATGCGCGTCCCCTTCCGGACATGACACCGAAACACGCGCGCAGCGTAACCCGCACGGCGGCGACACGACAGATGCGAAAATTTGCAGAGCGGCCGGACATGTCGACAAAAAATATTTCAACGGTAAACTTTTGCCTCGACACGTAATGGTGTAGATGACAAGCGGCGTGGCAAAAAAATGAACAGGATATATCAAACGATTACGGGGAGAGAATTAAAGCAGTGGAATGAAAACTCTGGTTGCAAGGGGAGAGGAAAAGGAGAGAGAGGAATAGAAGGGAGAGAGGAAGGAATATATATAGAGAGAGAGAGAAGAGGGCAAGAGGAGATCGGAAGAGGGTTTATGGAGAGGGGTGAGGGAGCGCATGGATGGATGGTGCGAGTGAAGAGCCACGATACAATAGCTCGGGATATGAAAAGAGGTGTCTATGGAGAGGGCCTAGGAGAGATAGGAGAGGGGAAAAGAAACGCCGGGAGGGGAGGGGTTGCGAGGGAGGAGTGAATAAGGGGTGCGAATTGGAACCAAGCGCCCGCCCCACGAGGGGACAGAAAAACCATTTTCTGGAGTGGCCACGGTGACGCAGGGGGACGAAAGGGAAATGCGGGGGGGAGAAGGAGGTGGAGGGTGGTGAAGTGGGCCGGCGAATGGTTGGCGGAGAGGGGAAGGGGGAGAAGGGGGAAAGGGGGGTAGGACGACGGCAGCGTTGGTTCTGACAGGCGAGGACGGGTTTTCAACGGACCCACGCCTTCGGCCCTCTTTCTCTCTCCTCGCAAGTTATCCTTCCTCCTCTACCTCCCTCCACCACTCCCCTCTCTCCCTCTCTCCACTCTCCTCTCTCCCTCCCTCCACTCTCCTCGCTCCCTCCTTTCTCCGTTCACTCTCTTCTGCGACTCTTCTTCCTCTCAGAGAGTCCTTTCCCGAGAGACAGACAGAGAGAGAGAGATGTATTCAGCTCTCAGCGCAATTTTTACTCATTTTCGGTCGAATTTATTTATTTCGTTTTTAAATGATCGTTCGGACGATAGTTCGAAGAACGAACCGTCGTGTTAAATTTATGACTTGGATGATTAAAATTGTATAATGTGCTCTTTCGTTGAATCAACGATGGGTGAATTGCTAAGAAGGACCACTGCGCATCTGGTTTACTAAAAAGCTTCACAGCCACGATAGTTGTAATTTATTTGGCCAAATATTGATTCGATGATTTCCCAGTTGCTTACAAGCTGTACTATACGTTGAATGGATCGCGATAAAAGGTATATAATCTCCATTGAGTTTGGGCGGTCATTATTTTTTAAGTCAAAATTACGTACCTACTAAAAGATAAATATTTTACCGTATTAATTTTTTCCATCCCTTTAATTGCGGTCTTTCATCGATTTACTTTACATTGTTTTTATAGCGCTCCAAGAATAAAAAGTGGAAGGGGATCTTTCCGATAAATGACTCGCTCTTTAAACGAAAATATTTTCCTGGCCAATATTCAAACGTCAGTTATTGTGCCAAAATATCAATAATGAATCATCTTAGATACATTGTAAAATTTACCCTTTAAAGTTAAAAATGAAATAGCCAATGGTAATTTTCTAATCAACAAATTGGACTAAACCATTGTCATTATTATAAGGCAAACTACTCTCAAGAATCTCTTGAACTTTGCCCACTTTCAAATACAAATATAAGAGATTAACTTACCACTTCCTTTTCACCGTTTGGGTATTTCTCTCTCCTGAATTAATCTTAAATTACAGCAGCCCTTTCCAATGTAACGAAAGGAGAAAGCATATTGGCGATGCTCAATCAATTAATTTTTATTTAAGACCAAAGAGCAACTCCTCATGAACCTATATTTTGCTGGCTCGTAATTTTTTGGCCTTACCGATTCTTTTAGAGTAGGAGTGTCCAACCTACGGCCCGCGGAGCTATGATGAAACAACAATCCGAACATTTTAACACGCAAATTCATACATTAGCGAAAATTTTTATAATAAAGCTTTTAATATTGAAATTCTAACTAATAAAAAGCTTATATAGACTCGATTTACACTTATATGGAACCTCGGAATCCGATTTAAACTCTAATCCTGACCCCCGAAGAATTTGCAACTTCCAGTGTAGCACGCCGAAGGATTTTCAACTACCGATGCGGCCAGCCGTGTAAAACAGGTTGGACGCCACTGTTTTAGAGAGCCGCAACAACTTAGAAATGGTATATTTTCGATCCAATAATTAACAACATAGCTATACTCCACCAAGACTTTCATTTATCCTGCCTTTTCAGAATTCTTCATAACATAGCTATATGATTAAAGAGAAAGTGAATTTTTTTTAAGTTCCATCCGCCTTTCGCCCGTTTCCGGACAAATCAGCAGTGTCCGCCATTTTTAAGCGCGCTCCTCTCTTTCAAATTTCAAAACTTAAATACATCAAAATAATAATAACATAATTTGATTACTTCCGCACATGTTCTGATATTTGCTTTTAATTTTCATCGTCAGTCGCGTTTTCCACTTTCTAACATCCTCATTCCAATCCTATTTCTCTATTAAACATACAAATCGAAGGGAAGCGTTTCCCAAGCAGAGGGTAGCTACCCATGATTGAATCACCCACGCATTTTTAATCTATCGCTTTCGATGTAAGCGTCCGATTAAAAGATTCCTTTAATCCGGACCCACGTCCAACGCAAAGCCATTGGTAGAGATTTTATTCATTTAGATCATAGTTTATTTTCTTTCATATAAATGAATCATTGACCGCAACGAATTTTTGCAAAGAAGGAAAATTTTATAGGTCTCAGAATCGAATGAAAAGCGAAAAGCTCTTACTTATATGGATCGTTGCAACTGCTCCGAGACAGCGCTCCGCTAAGTTGCTCTCGCGTGCCACTTGGCGACGCGAGGAAAGTTTTCTAATGGTGGATAACATTGGATGCTGCCAAGTGGAGGATTAGGGCCGTTCGGAGTGCAGTAGCAATTATTCTCGTTGGTTAGGTGGGACAAAAAAAGAGCCTGGAAAGTATTGTTACTTTTACACACTCGATTCCATTTTCTCCGACGGTCTTAGCTAGTACCTGAGTAAAAATTTATAACTCGTTCTTTTAGATTTCAGAATAAGCACTTAAGTATTAAAAATTGTACCAGTCTCAGGTATCTCCAACAACTATAACGAGAAATTGATGTAATAAAGCGATCCGAAGATCCTATGCAGACAGGCATAAGCTGTAATGTTGGGAATAATTTTGAAACGAGAAAAAAGGTCTGCTATGACCAGGAATCGAACCCGGGACTTACCACTTGCCGAGCGGATATTCTACTACTGACTATCGTAGCAGATCAATTTTCTCGTTTCTGAGCGCGGTTGTTTTCTTGGTTGGGACGAAACTAGCGAAGCTAGTATCAAACTGTCCCAACGGATGTCCTCGAATAGATACATCGAAGAAAACTCCTCCCTCTCAAATGGTGAGATTGCCAAGCAAGAAATTGATGGAATAAAGCAATTCCCGGTCATAGCAGACAGGCATAAGCTGTAAAGTTGGGAATAATTTTGAAACGAGAAACCAAGAAAACATCCACGTTCAGAAACGAGAAAATTGATCTGCTACGATAGTTCAGTGGTAGAATATCCACCCGGCAAGTGGAAGACCCGGGTTCGATTCTCGGTCACAGCAGACGTTTTTCTCGTTTCAAAATTATTCCCAACCATAACGAGGTTATATAAAAACCTAAATGCGGATTCGGCTACAAAGCAGCCGTCTATAGAGGTGATTCGCCGAAAGCATTGATTCTAATGGCCGTTGGAGACACCTAAGATAACAGTTTAATTTTTCGATTGTTGGCACATAGGTGTTCATTCTTGATTTCATTTTCGGCAATAAGACGAGATCGGTAATTCCCTAGTGAATTAATAATTCTTTTAGGACCTTAGTGGAGAGATGAGTTGCGTTTCTATCTTTAAATGCCGCGGGTTCGCACCCTGCTTTACATGCTCGCCCCTGTTGTTATTAATGACGCTCATCCTCAACACTCCGCTAAGTGTCGTTGATGGACTATTGATAAGTAATGAATATGTCCTTTAATACGACACGAACCACAAATTTTCCTTGATTCCATTTCATAATTAAATTACTCATTGCCAGGGTCGGATTAAACCCAGAGGACAAGGGGGGCCCACAGTGATGCGACCCTGTCTCGTCTCGCCGAAACCCTTTCCAAGTGTTTCCGCACATAACATAAACCATGCAATAATCTGTTACTTGTTACAAATTTACAATTTCGGCGGAGCCTGAAACTTCTGTGCGTGGGACCTTTGGGTCTCTTAACCCGACCCTGTTCATGGTGCTGATTGAAATATAGTTATAGCGTATGAAAATTAAGAACTGTGGCGATGAGAAGCACAATCGGAGCTTTTTCAAATCTTATAAAATTAAAGAGAGCAATCGCGCCACGTAAATCCCACCGCGAAGAATGTTTCATTTGAAATATCATTCACATTAAATGAATCTAATAAAAGAAATAACTACATAAAAACGATTAGCCAAGAAACTAATATTCATCGATAAATTTTACATGTGAAATAATTACAAAAAAACTAATGGTATAAAGTAATAGTTTCAAATAATAGATTTGATGGACGTAAATAGGATAATACGCAGGGGGATCTTAAATTGTCCTTCCTATTTCGAAGCTAAGTAAAATAATAAGTAATAGACAAAAAGTATTTGAGATAACTAAGAATATTTTTATATATGAGTAGACTCGTCCATTTGAATTGGCTCTAAATCTGCTGTTCGGTTCCAACCACTTTCTCCTCAAAATATCCTAAATAAATTATAGCGGCAGACGGAGGTCGCTCATTGCCTCCAGTGCCGAAGAATTTCACTACTCAAGGATGACTGGATTTGAATGTGATTCCTTGCTGTACCGCGGCGCCTGCATCGCATTTCCCGATTGGGTCTTTGCAAACAATATGACTCATCGAGAATTCTCTCGAACGCCCTGCGTTTGTCTTTTTTCAGGGTTACTTAAGCTACAAGATCGTACAAGCTGAGCATAACTTCGTAATTAATTACGTGTTAACCTGTAATTGACTTTCAAAATACTAAATATAATTTGAGAACCCCTTTTACTGTAAGTAGTGAAGAGTTTAGCAATTTCTAGAATAACGATTCATTATGAGATCACGTCCTCCATTTGAATGGCACTACTCCAAGAGACGTTTATTTTTGCAAAGAAAAAGCGACATCCGAACACATATAAACTGTAAAGAAGAACCATTCACATGCTCTTCTAGGACTCTAGAATCTTTATTCGGTCAAGAAGCAATCACTTAACCCGCTAATCCGAAACGAGAAGCCTTTTTTAAAAAGCGAGCGAGATGAGGAGTGCTGAGAGGGACTCGAGTCGATTGAGATGTCGTTTCGAGGACTCCACATTTTGCGAGGCACTGTAGGCTCCCCTCCCATTCGCCCAAAAGGAGAAATATGGAGAGGGAGAGAGAGAGAGAAAGACGAGAGTGATAGGAACCCACGTAAGAGAAGAGAGGAGCCGAGAGAGGAAATCCAACAAGCAAATTATCATTTCAAATCTCTCGTTTGACGACGCCTCCTCCTCCTCCACATCGGGTCTCTCCTTTCCAACCAAATAACCAAATAAATCCCCGACCGCTCCCTCCACCCCCCACTCCTGCGCCAACGGCCCCACGTCCCCAGCCCCCGACGGTACTCTCCCTCCCTCCTCCCTATAACCAACCAAACTGGCATGCAACTCTCCGCGGAATAAAAGCGACAGAAAAGCAATCCCCGACACGCCTCTCCCCACGCCACCTCTAAAAAATAAAAAAAGCCTCCGATATGTGGAGCTTTCCTCCGCTCCCCCACTCCACCGCCTCCCCCATTACGCGTACTCGTGGGCCGTCAACGACGCTCGAATAAGGAGCCCCAAAAGAGGTCTCCCTTCGAGGACCACTTCTTGCAGCGCTCCGAGTGCCTCCCATCTGCTAAACCAGGTGGTGGTGCTGCTTCTGCTGCCCCCCACCGCCGCAGCCCAAGGCTCTCCTGGAGTCAAGTGCTGCACCGCAGAGCGGGGGTCCACCGATGCGCGGGGGAAAGCGTCTGGCTCCGAGGTGTTTTTAACGTATTTCTCGCCATTATTTCGCTCGCGGACCACCAAGACGAAATGGCTCCCCCCCCCCTCACCTTTTGACCTCTCCTCCGATTTCTCTTTCCGGCCGGCGAGACAAAGGACGAGATACGCGTTTGTCTCCTTCCTTAATGCGCGCCCCCCTCCATTTACCCCCACTTCCAAACCAGTCTCCTAATTTTCCTCGCACTTTCCCCCGCGTGACCCTAATCCCGCATGATGAGTAGGGTATGGATTTTTCGGGTTTAAAAAAATTCATTCGGAGGTAAATATCGGGTTTTATTATTTTCCTTTTCACTCGGGTTAAAATCGCGTATAAATATTTTGGAGATTTTTCGAGGTTTTAAAAATAAATTGTTAAATCTCGGGTAATTTTCGGGTTTTATTATTTTGTAATTAGGATAAAATGATTTTTAAATAAAAATCTTGTTTAAAATTTTAAAATTTTTGTCACAATCAAAACTTTTGACTAGGTATACCTTAAGTAGGTTGAGAGTGTGATATCTTGTGCTAAACGCCTCCAGGTGGAGATGAACACCTCGCAGACTGCACAAATATCTTGCTTCCCGTTCAACTTCTATTGAAAACACACCAGATGTTAGTGGAATAATTTTTCTTTCGTATGGTTTTCAACTAACAGACACTTGGGCTCTTTTTTCCTTATCCTGTCCAAGATCTAACAGCGACTAGCTAAGGCGCGTCCTTGACTATTCGTAGCGCGAGCAAACCAAGGAGATTAAGATTGTGTTACAAAGTAAGCATGCGAATAAATAACAATAAAATAAGAGAATAAACAGACTGATAACGAACATCTCGGACAGCACTCAAGTGCTAAGGTACCTACAAGCGCCAGAATATAAATTCTGTGACCATATCTAAAAAAAAACTGTGTTTAAGAAAACTAATAATTTCGGGTTTTTTTGGGTTTTACCAGAAATTTTAAAAAGGTAATCGGAGGGTAAAAATCGGGCAAAACCCGAAAAATCCATACCATAATAATAAGGGAGGGAGCGAAGGAGTGCACGGGAAGAAGAGATGGTGAGGCGGAGGGAGGTCGGGAGGTGGGGGAGGCGAGATACCTCGCTTATTCTTCTAGGTCGCGAGGCATCACCGCATTTCCATCCTGTACCCTAGGATTCGATCCTCGGTCCCAAACGAACGCATCGCGCCTCACGAAATGCGTGTACCGTTTGCGCGGCAAGTTCGTTCGCGAGGAGTTCATTCGGACATGTGCATTCTCCGCATCCGGTCAAGTTCGACCAATTGCCAGCAGCACTCATGTTATTCGACTGAGTGATTCTTCACTAGTTAACCAACCCTCCGTTGGTCGCAGCACATGACGCGGCGTGAATGCTGGAAATGAATCTGACGAGACGACGCATTTTTAGTGCCTTTTTGAGTCGAAATTTTATTAGTCAATTTTTGTGTGTTCGCTTATATTTTGTATATATTTTTGTTTTATTTTTATAACTTTTTGTTGAAAACTAGGTCTACGAAGAGGAAAATGAATACTCAAAACGAAATTAATATCTCTAGTCAAAAGTTTAACACAGAGCTATTCATATAAAGCAACACTAAAGAAAATTTAATACAAAACGAATTTTCACTCTCATAATAAGATTGATCAGACTTTACGTCATCAGATTCATCTGTAAAGCCATTATTGTACGTTGTGGTGATAACGGAAATCATAACATTTTTGTCACGAATATCTAGTAAGGAAGGTTCTATTTATAGCAATCTGATACTTACTTATGCGATAGTCATGTCTGTGTCACTATTATCTCCGCTGTATTATTCATCTCAACTAGCATCTCCCTGCTTTGTCAGAATTCTTCTCAGGCTCCTCGACGTGATCGTCGTCATCAGTATCTGTTTCATCTCCAGAATCTTCGTTGCAACCTTTACAATTATTGGTACTAAGGATCCTTCGTATAATGTCAATATCATAACGATTATCAGATCCATAACTAATTTAATTTTTATCCATTGTTAAATAAACATTTTAGATGTAAAGTACTCCATTAGCCAAACAATTAGAGGGTATTACAACACCCAATGCATTTCGCCCACAAGGTGGGCATCTTCAGGGGCAAAACCTGTCTCGACAGTGACTGGCAGTCGACTCCCAGTCACTGTCGAGACAGGTTTTGCCCCTGAAGATGTCCTCCTTGTGGGCGAAATGCATTGGGTGTTGTAATACCCTCTAATTGTTTGGCTAAAGGAGTACTTTACATCTAATAATCTGAGCCAAAGTTATTGTGAGCTACCAACGATAAATAAACATGAAGCAAAAATGTTACATCAAGGATCGCAATCTATATTGGATACAAAGCAAAATTGAAACACTTTCTTGACTATCATAAGTAATAGGGAGAGAAAGGAACGTTAACCTCTCCACTTTTAAGTAAATAGAAAATTTTGGGGTAATTTATCCAGAAGATGCATAGCGACCAACAAAGGGCTGATGTTCACCAATAATTGAATGGAAGTTTGTCCACCCCATGATTTCGGGAACTCGTTCAGTGGGATCGAGTCTGGGAGGCTGGCGATGGGACGATCGCATTTGTCCCAACACCTCAGCTGGATTTCCCGTAACTTTTGCACTCCCTGGTGCTTGGATCTGTCTGCTTTGCTCCTCGGGACGTTCAGCACCATTCTCAGGGCTGGGATATGAATAGTCTGGAGGCAATGAGACATTCCCCTTGGTCTTCCAGATCATACATAGAGCCTCATTTTCGTCGCCATCTGCATTGAGCTAGACCAGTGTTTTTCAAACTTTTCTAAGTCGCGGAACACCTTGATATCATGATTTTATCTGCGGAACACCAGAGAAACAATATATGCAAGTATATATATAATATATACACAACAAACGCCACTATCGATTTCAGTAACACTACTACATCTGACGCGTATTGCCAAATAGACTACACTCGACTAGGAAGTACAAATAAAATAATAAACATAATCTATATTGAAATAAAAAATAAAAAACTTTACTTATAAAGAAGCGACGGAACACTTCGATTCAACCCGCGGAACATAGTTTGAAAAACACTGATCTAGACAGTTTTCAAAGAATGTATAGCTTAAGAATCCATTCTAATCAATTATCAATTGAATACCATAAAGAGATAAAGTAATCCATCCGTTATTCCCGGAGAACTAATCAAAATGTCTCACCGCTGTCTCATGTGTTGTAAAGAAACAAAAGGATTTTTAAAATTTCATCACGTTCACTAGAGAGTTATCAAGTTCGTTTTATGGCTGAAAAAATGGAATAATAAGTATTTCAATGTTAAAAATTGAAAAATTAGTACTTATCTCAGGTATCTGCAAGAGGCATAACAACGTTATAATAAACCTTGTTATGGCTATTGGAGATATCTAATATCAGTACTTACTTTTTCAATTTTTGACATCAAAGCGTTTATTCTTCAATTTGTTTTATTTCGTGTTGAAACGTGAACCTACATCAAAGCTTCCTATGCGGGAAAGCGCACAATCATGAGCCATTTGATGGCAGAGACCTTTCTCTTTCCCTAACAATATTTCCTAATCGGCATTATTTGCGACATATACGAGAATTGTCTTGAGACGGAGTAAAACCTACAGGCATTCGAATGGACGGCTAGATAACTGTCACTGAATTTTAAAATCGGAGAAGAAAAAACTGGCAATACAAAGACAAGTGATATTAAAGCAAAATTAATAACTTCGTCAATGGCTTCGGGAGAGGACGAAACTAATTAATATTCATGATGGTTTCGATTACTCGATATTTTGGAGGTTCAGCAACGGTCGCGGAATTACTTAAGTGGCTTAATTAATTGTGAGCAAGGGATAGAGGAAGACAAAGAGAAAGAGAGGAGGAAAAGGGAAGGGGAGAGTGGAGGAAAAGAGGAGAGAGAGGGGGGAGAAAAGGGGGAGAGAGAGAGGGGGGGAGGAAGGGTAGAGAGAGAGAGAGGGGGGAAAGGGGAGAAAGGGGGGAGAACTTGAGGGGGGAAGAGAGAGAGGGAACGGGAGGGGAGAGAGAGGGAAAACAGGAGGGGTAGAGAGAGCGAGTTTAATCATTCCAGCACTGTAAAGTTTTGAATTACAGAACTTCTCGGGAATCAACAACCCCATTTGACACTCCAACCATCCATTAAGTAAACTGCGAAGAAGCTACGAGAGAATTCCTTGGGAAAATACTTGGAGTCAGCCCTGATTCCTGTTGCCGAGAACCTTATAGTTTTCCAATTAATTACTAAGTCTTGATGCTTCCATTAATTCCTCCTTTTATGGCTTATCCTTTGTCTAAGGACATAATTAATCATTCGCAGTTTCAGACTTTACAAGGCGTTAATTTGGCGGAGGAAATGGTGTGTTCGAATCCAGAAAACAAATTTCGGTACGGTGTCTACTTCGTCACCATGAAAATTTACAGCTGCGGAAATTGTGCTGGAATGCGCCGATTCTTTGAAACAGGATGCGAACATGTAAACCCTGTCGCACTTTTTATTAGTCCTCATCGAATAGTCTATGCTTATAATGAAAAAAATATTTCACACACAGGCCGCGGAGAGATGCGTATGGCTTGATATTTGATGCCGGCGTGTGGACCTGAGAAGCGGGATGGCTTCATTCGAGCTCGACTGCAATCAGGGAAGGGGATACTGAAATTCGCAACCAACGTAAGAGAGACTTTATGAAACAAAAGTAAACATCTGCCCTAAAGGTAGGGAGGTTGGGCGGAGCTCGTCATGCCTCCACCTCCCCGTGGTGAGTTCTGGGTTGTTTCGACGATGATTGAATCAAGCAAAGAGCTGCCTACCAAAAGCTTACGCTTACTTATCTAATCAAAAATAGACCGCGTGATCGCTTTTCGCCGTAAATCCGTAATCATATCCTTCACCCGAACCGGAATCCCCTCTGAAATATGCGATTTTTGCCCAAACTGGGGCTAAAATCGGTTTTTATCGAAATTGATCACATGGCATTGTTTCTTGCACTTGACGAAACGAATCGATTGGTGTGTTTGCGGTTAGTGTAGTTTATCTTACTATGGAAATATTGCGCCAAAACCGAAAAAAATGGCGAAAATAGACATACAGTTTATATGCCGCCCCTGTGGGAGACCTAAATGATGTCCGAATGAAACCAAATTTTGAAGGCCACCTATGGGCACCAAAACGCCCGACAGAAAATATAAAATTAAAACCAGCATTTTCGACCCACCCTAATGTCCGTGCACTCTAGTAGATTTCTTACGTCTCATACATACATCGGTGCGCCACCAATTCAGCGTGTTGGGTAAATAAGTGTCACACTTATTTAGACGCTTATAATCAAATGTGCGTTATGGAAACTGTTGTAGAAGGGTTAACCGCACTTCAACGCAACGAAATACTCATTATTACGTGTAAAAATAAGTGATCTCGATGCCGATTTTTTTATTGCCAGGTATTGATTACGCAAATCGCACCATACGCTGAATGATCGGTGTTTGAGGTCGCTGAGCTAAATGTTACGGCACGTGGTAATACTTAAACTTCAAGCGATGGTTTATCACGTACTTCGCATTCAAGTTCCAAGAAATTCACTTTGTAAGTTTTCTCCTCTTTTGTCAAATCCACGAATCTTACAACACTACTGTTTACGTATTCATAGAAGGAACATATGCATGACGCCGCAGTTTGAGTTAAGCGTAAATTCCGCGAATGTCAAATTGGTTTTCGCAGAAACCTCTCGCGAATAACGAAAACCGCGAATGTTGAGGTCTTACGTATCCATAACATATATGTTACAGCTTCGGGCATGAAATTTAAAAGTTAATGTTAGCTTATAAATACAATCTGCAGGTAACTTAATATAGTACTTGGTCAAATGTTACGCCTGTCCAAACTTATGCATAGCCTTCAAAACCGTCATGGCAATGGACGATTGACCGCGAGGTGAACGGAAAACGAGGCTCACGGGAAACCAATACAGCAGTCGGAGGCGATAGAAATTCATCGTCGACACAGATATCCCGCAACTGGTGGTAACGAACTCGTAAAGAAAGAGGCCAAAACACATGAGGTTGCCTCTTTTGTATCGAATGAGAGTAGGAGACGGAGATCGGCTGGCGACAATACACTCTCCCCCCCATTCTCTCCTCCCTCAGCAACGCCCCCCTTTCATGCCCACAATGCGCGCATTATGAGCTCACGCGCCCCCTAACGGGTGGGTGACAAATTGCAGGGTTAGAGAGAGAGAGAGAGGGTTAGGGAGGGAATGGATGGCTACAAATTGGTGAATAAGGTGCGAGGGACGGGATGGCAGTTTGTAGTGGCGGGGAAGGGAAGGGGAAGGACGGGACACAATGGAAAGAGGGAAAGGAGGAGGCGATGAGAGGTGTTGGACGCCTCAAGAATAGTAGAGGATTGTTAAGGACGTTCTCAGCCAGATATTGAGTGGAAAGAGAGTGGCAGCGAGGTGGGCCGAGAGGCAGAGTGGGAGGGAGGAAGAGGGGAGGTGGAGGGAAGGAAGAGGGATGGTGGGGGGAGGACGAGAGGAGGTGGAGGGAGGAGGGGAGGTGGAGGGGAGGAAGAGGAATGGTGGGGGGAGGAAGAGGGATGGCGGGGGAGGAAGAGGGATGTTGGGGGAGGAAGAGGGATGATGGGGGGGGGAAGAGGGCAGGTGGGTGGGGAGGAAGAGGGATGGTGGGAGGAGGAAGAGGTCCTCAGTAGAAGAGAGTAAGGGAGAGTGGAAGAAAAGGAGAAACACCAAATGGGAAGACAGAGGAATGCGCAACGAAGGGGATATAAGAGGGATAGATAAATGTCTTTATTCGGGCGAAATTTAGACCATAAGGTCCACTCTTACATTTAACCCTTCGTCAATGTTATTTTACATTATATTAAAATACCTTAAATTACATGAAAAACGATTAAGATAATAAAAGACTAATACAGATAGAGATAGGCTTGGCCACCCTAGTAAAAACCCATGCAGGAAAACATCCACGAAGTTAAGGGGGGTGGTAAAAATCTGCGAAACCCCTATATACATAAAAAAAACAATATGAACGATACAATAACAGAATAAAGTTAAAAACAAAAATTATACGTTAATAAATCATGTGAAAAAATAATAATAATAAATAAATAAACGAAAATAAATATTTGAGATAAAATGACAATGAATGTGTTATAAAAGTTATAAATGGGAAAAATAAACAATATATACATAATAAATGTACACTCAACAATAACACAGAGAAAAAAAGAGTTGCAGGAAATCTTACAATTTATGTACGAAAGAAATAAACAGGAAGAAGTAAGTAGGTATAATGAATGAGGAGTGTAGGGGGATGATTAAGGATTGCTTTGATGTTTTAGAATATGAGTTAGACAGATGCGTTTGAAAGAGTTTAAAGAGGGAGATTGTTTAAGAGGGATGGAGGAAGATAAGAGTGGAGAGGAGAAGTGAAAAAAGAATTCGACAAAACAAATTTATGAAATTTGGAAAAACTCTTTCAGTAATATGTAGATTACTTTGCGTAGAAGAAGAAATCGAAGAAGAGCGGAACTCAAACTTCCTTCAAGCGAATGTGATGGCTCTCAGCTCCTCATTCGCGTGTGCCATTCTGTCGACGGCATTTAAAATATTGCGATTAAATCCCAGGATTAAAAATCGCACGCTGGCACGAGCGGAGTAAGAGAGAGAGAGAGAGAGAGAGAAGAAAGCCAGAGGGAGAGAAAGGGGGAAGAAAATGTTCCATAAACTTATGAGTTTGAATGTGCAGGATTTGGCCACAGTCTCACATTATTTCATGCACCGCCGTCCTATAATATTTTCGTATTCGCCAAGCATTTACGACGCCATACTTCCTAGTGTTTGTATCACATTTGCTATTCGATACAAAATATTTGATAATTTCCTCACGACCCTACATATCGATGTAAATGTCTCTAAACGATTCGCTTCATGCGGCCATTAGCAGGTTGTGAGTTGACATGGATTTAAAAAGTGCCGCATATATGGCTGAAGCTTTCCTGTAATAATTTCGACCCGATTCTTATAATGGCTCATTCAGAAAGGCCTCTATATCAGTGGTTCTCAAACTTTCAATTGCCGCGGCCCCCTTGAATATCATGCGGCTCCATTTGAATTGTAAATAGTAAAAATAAGAAACTTTATTGAAAATGTCTTCATTTTATGTAAATATTAATAACTTTTATCACATCGTATTTTCAAAAATTACCTGATCAAATTTTATTATTCGTTAAAACTTTATTTTTCGATATTTCACCTTGCATCTTGTATTTTGCGGCCTCATGGGGGGCCGCAGCCCTCAGTTTGAGAAACAAACACTGCTCTATATCAGTATCAGTATCTCCAAAATGATCTAGAAGCAATTTCTGCATGGTGTAAGGAATGGCAGTTAGAGATCAATCAAAAGAAAAGCTGCGTCATCAATTTCTGAAGAACCAAGAATATCTCGTTGGATGTTAATTATTCGTTGGACGGAGTAGAGATTTCAGTTTCAGACTTGGTTAAATATCTAGGAGTCACGATCCATCGTGATCTCTCGTGGGCCCCCCCATTCGCCGATTGATAGGTGCCGCTAACAAAAAGGGAGAATAGTTCGAAGTAGCTCCGAAAAAGTGAAAGAATTATGTTATTTATCCTTGGTTCGACCGCAGGTCGAATATGCTTCAGCTGTGTGGGATCCCTACGAAAAGGGACTCACTAACGAGATAGAAAAAGTTCAGCGCAGGGCAGCTAGATTTGTAAAGAGGAATTACGATAGTAAACAAAGCGTAACATCATTAATAGAAAATCTGAAATGGACATCGTTAGAGGAACGCAGGCTGCAGGCTAGATTTAAACTACTAACTAAAATTCATGTCTGATGGACTAGCGAATGAAGTAATAGGTCTTATCAGAAGCCCGACATATCTCGGAAGGCTGGACACAAAGAAAAAATATTGAAAATTATAAAAATGAAATAAAAGAAAAAAAATTAGGACAGTGAGAATAAAATTCGCAAGATCGATTGTAGGACGGAGCGATATAGAGGATCGTTTTTCCCTAGGACGATAAGAGAACGTAATAGAAAATGATAACGTAGGAAAACTAGAGACCTTCGGTGCATTGTACCCCCTGCCATCCATCAAAAAGATTATTTACGGGGTATCATGTAGATATCACTGCGCGATGATACAATTTACCGCTGAAGTGACAGGTAGTATGTTTTCTTTTTGACGTACCGACCTTTTCTGCTTATTTCAATCTGAAACCTTAATCCGAAAGGAAAAATCGGTAGATATTTATTTTAAAACATTTTCTAATTTTATTTGGCAATCGATTGATGCGTATCCGATGCCTCTGAGTGCATTGTTTTCATAATGGTTTCAGTGGTGAGTAAATTAGAATGAAAACATCGAGTTTTTTTTATGAAACTCCCAGTTGAAATGGCGGCCTCGTGTAACGATTGAAATAATCAGTGCGACTAATGCAGAGAATTTCAGCGCGACAATATCGCCATTAGTGGGAAATGACCGAATCTTGTTCATAACATTGACTAATTAGAAAGTCTTCACCGATGACTTCCTTGTACACGAAATGAAATAGTTTAATAAATGCAGGAATTACATGCACCTTTTATTGGTATTATTCGTTCTTCGTTCAGATCGTCTGAATATTTCGAAGTTTATCTTAAAATTGCAAGCAAATTCACAGTATGTCAAAAAATGTTAAACACTGAATTTGAGCAGGTGATGGCGAAGCGGCGAAATGGTACAAGGGAAAAACTTGAGCGATGGAGGAGAGGAAGAGAGGGATGGAAAAGAGCGCGAAAGAGAGGGAGAGAGCCCTCGCAAAGAATAACGTTAGAGAGGGAGAGAGAGGGAAGGAGTCGTGAGAGGAGAAGGAAGAGAACTTCCCCCGCCAATGAGGATGCTATGAGATTCGGACGTCGCCTCCGGGATCTTTGAGAAACATTGAGAGAACAGGTGAGGAAATTGAAAGCGAGAGAGAGAGAGAATTTTTCTCTTTCTTCCCTTGCGATTATTCGTGCACCGTCAGAGGGATCTCACTTTTCCCTTTCTCTGTGTTACCATTTCGAATCCTTTGACTGTCGTGTCTCCAGAGCGAGAACAGACGACTCGCCGTGAGAGAGTATGAGCCACGAGACAAAGCGTGAGTGTTTATTTTAACGCGAATTGTTTGAGTCGCTGCAGAAGCCGCCAACCTTATCTTTTTACGTGGCTTCTTTTCGCGATGTTTTCAGAGAAAACGAAATGTGTTTATGCACATCCAAATGAACGGATTCGTGAATTTGTTTCGTCTTCTTTCCGTAGTTTCGAAGGAAATAGATGTCGGAAATCTACGCTTGCGGGAAAGTATCAAGCGTGCATAAAGAGATATGAGCAAAAAATTTATTTTTGCGGTGACAAAATGAACAATATGTAATAATTTAAGGAAAATTTCACCGGTTTACGATTTAAACCACGGATAATTCAAGTATCCAATCCTTCGCCAAAAAATGTTCGTACATAAGAGTGAAAAAGAACATGAAATTAAAAGGAAAAAAGGTGGCCACGAAACAAGTTGGGCATACATGAGTATCGAGTAATTTAATAATTATATTGATAGATTGCTACTATACGAAATTGAACCGGAAGAATTCAATTTCGAATAAAAAGTCACAATTAACGAGTTTCATGACTTCTTAAATTAAAAACAGGAAAATATGAGTATCTAATAATAATAGTAATAATGAGATTATGATTAAAAGCTTATTACGTATCTTACCAGCGACAAATACACAACTTGTACGGTATCTCCCCTCGACGTCAACATTTTATCTTACGCAGTAGATGCAAGTTTAGTATGGAAAATGGAATTGTTTCGCGAATGAGTAAACCCCTGGCCGAAAGAATAGAAATAGCGACCATTCTCAGGCGAGGTGCTTCTCCAAGTCCAAGCAACGCCCACGTATGCGGGAAGCTGATAAAAAGGAAAAAGTAATCAAGGCGAGGAAGAAATAACTGAACGAACGATTAAGGAATCCAACTCCGGAAGCCGTAATAATCGCGTAATGCCAACCGAACGTTCCTCTTTCCCGGAGGAATGACGGAGGAAGCAAACGTGGATAAAAAGAACCATTAGGGCGCTCGCTTTTGAATAGCGAAAAGAATTCGAACGTAGGAAGGAAAATGGCAGCGCCAGCGATTCTCGGGGAAGACTCGCGTCGAAAAAGGAACAGGAGGAAATCCGAGGGAGATGAGGCGACGCACACACCCACACGCGAGCACACACGCACGGGAGTGGAGCGGGTAAAAGGGAACTGTCAAATGGGGTAAAAAGAGAGAAAGAGACATTCCCAGTTCAGCAGAGTGCAATGAGGCATTTCAATTTTAATGCGACCCCCCCCCTCCCTCTCTCTCTACTGCGAACGTGAACACCCGCAATATTTCTCACCGAAAAAAGAGGCAGGCATTCGGTGGAGGGGGGTTGAAGGGGAGGTCGGCCCGCCGAGGCTAGGGGGGAGATTCGAAGTGGGGTCCACCTGGAAGAGAAGCAAAGAAGGGAGGGGGAGGTGTGTGTGTTTGAAGTGGAAAAAGTTGAATGGGAGCGAGAGAGGATTGTGAGGCGAGGAAGAAGCGAGGCTCTCTCTCTCTCTCTCTCTCTGTGGGGAGCAAGGGAGGGAGGGAAGAAAAAACACTTGAGCATCAGGGTGGCATTGTCGGGAGTTGGAGAGGGTCTCCACCAGTCCCTCCGCGTACCCACTCTACCCTCCGTCCTTCTCTCTTCCTCGCTCTCCTCCCTCTTTCTACCTCCCTCCATCCCTCTCTCTCCCTCCCTCCCTCCCTCTCCCTCCATCTACTCCGCCCTTTTCACTCCATCTCTCCAAATCTTCCTCCTTCGCCATTATTCCCCTCGCATTCCCTTCGCATCAAACCGAATCCCTTTCTACCTGCCTACCTCTTCATCCTTCCTCCCTCTTTCCCTCCCTATTCCTCCTCTTTCCCTCCATATTCCTCCCCCCTCTTCCTCCCTCCCTCTTCCTCCCTCCCTCTTCCTCCCTCCCTCTTCCTCCCTCCCTCTTCCTCCCACCCTCTTCCTCCCTCCGTCCTCTCCCCACCCTTTCTCCGTTCTTTCCTCTCCCTTCCTCCAGTAACGCACCCCTGCCTATCAGTTTCTCATACTCCTCATTCCCTCCTCTTCATTTTCTCCCTCATTCAAAGGAGATACCAATCCTTATTATTCCTTCCTCTCCTAATTCATTACCTACTCACCAACGCTATTGTAATTACTCTTCTCCCTCGTACACTCCCTTACTCTAACCACTATTCGCTTCATCTTTTGCTTTCGAGCGATCTTTTCTCGGTCTCTCTCTCTCTCTCGAGCAATGCGCGCGCATGTGTCTGTGTGAGCGCGTGTGTGCGGCCCTTATTCCCCCTAAACCCTTTTCCCTTCTGCCCCTTCTCACAAATCGATCGACCGACACATTTATACCGAATAAAGCAAACACTTAAAATACTCGCTTGGGTCGGCCGCCTCCCTCTACCTCTCTCTCTCTCTCTCTCCTTCCCCCGTCTCTCTCCATCACTCTCCCTCTTCGAATCTCTCTCTCCCTCCGACATCTTTCTCTCTCTCTCTTTCACTTGGCCTCAGAAATCTTCGCCCATCTCTCGTATCAATTCAAAAGCAATGAACATGCGAGCCCCCTTCACGCCAGACCCTAAGCTTCGTTACCTCTCCTTTTAACTCACTCTTTTTATAGCGCTATTAACGATGTTTTTATCATCAAATACTACGCTTCGGGATATTCGAATGCACTCGGCAAAAGGAGGCGAGTAAATTTCATCGAGGAGAGCATTCTTACGGCGTTGAAGGCGTCCCACTCATCGCGACGCAATAGCATAATGTCATCCCACCCATCATTAATATTATAAGCCGACTTGCCGATGTAGAACTTATTTAATGACATTTTAAAGACGGCGTTCTATGAAACATTAAAAGCGACTCTATTTCAAATGGCAAAGACAACTTCAGAATCACTTAACATTTTACGATACGGAGCATGAAATCTTTTGTTTATTTTTTAAAAGGTGTTACCGAATAGATTTAACACGAAAAATAAAGGAAACAAACCTCCAAGTTTGCATCAATTTTCCAAGGTTTCCGAATATTACAGAATATATATATATATATATATATATATATATATATATATATATATATATCGAGTGATATGTGTGTGTCCCTCTCAACCTCTCGTTGCATTTATTTCATCATATTATCTCTTTTTTCGTATCGTTATATATATATATATATATATATATATATATATATATATATATATATATATATATATATATACATACACGCACACACACACATCACTCGAGATTCGCGGCAGTTACGTTCTTAGGAAATACCGCGAATGCAACCATTTCACTGCTTACGCCTTGACAGTAATCACTAATGCACTAATATATATATTCTCGTCCTACTTTCTGCTTTTCCCCTCCATTTCCACCCCTTGTCGCACCCTCTCTCTTCTTTCACTCTCCTCCCTCTTCCCCTCCTCACACACCTTCCTCCATTTTCCCCAAATCAACTTTCCGAGCATTTTCATCTCCTCTTCCTCCATCTAAACCCTTCTCCATACAAACACACCACACTCGCCGGAACACAAATCCAAAAAGTAAATATCGACCTCACCTTGTTTGGAATGAAATTGACGAAGAAGGTGAGGGACTGGAAACCGAGGCGTAACTTCAACGCAATTAAAATTTGAGTTGCTCTAGCAGAATAGAATGGTCCAGTTCGTGCCGGTTCAACCACAAATCGATTCAACGAAATGTGCGCGTTTCAATCAAGCAAATAGTTTAGCCAAAAACGGACAGGACTAGTCAATTGGTGATTTCACTTGTTAGTTGCTTGCTGCATCGTGCGGTCGGATCTTTCTCACCGCTATGGCAGATGGTTCGTACGAAGTATAACCTTGCCTATACAATTACATTCATCATTAATTCGACAAAAGCGTCAACATTTTCTGTATCTGGGTCTAGTCAACGCGTCACCACCCTAGATATAAGTTACTTTTTTAAAGAGAATGAAAAGGATGAGCCAAACGCTTTTTACGCCTCTGCCGCTACATTTTTACTTTCTCCATACGTAGGGAAAGTATTGTTCTCATGAAAAAAATCGATTTCGAGATTTCAACGGAAATACACGTTTTGAGGTCCCTTGAACAGGTTTTGACCATTTTCTTGATAATGTCTGTGTGTATTTGATAGCTTTTTTGTGGGTGCTCTAACTCAAAAACTATTAATCAGGTCAACGCGAAATTTTATTTTTGACATTTTCATAAAAGTTACAAGAACTGATTAGTTTTTGGTAAACATCGGCCTACCGGAATTGTTTGTTTACTCTTGTAACATCCGTTATTTTGAGATATTTGCTTTAATATTTGATAAATGTAAAAATGTATCAGAATAAAAGTTGTAGGAAATTTACTTTTCCTAGACCTTTGTTTGAAACATTTTCCCATATAATGCATTGTTTAAGAGATATCTTATATTTTTAGCTGCCACCACTACGCCACCTACCGAAGACTATTGTTAACAATTGACGCTTAGTTACACCTTTGTAACGCTCCTTTTTCTTTTCTTAATTGTTGGAGCTTTGTGGCTATATCAAATCTTGGAAGGCTATGGTTTGAGTTTATTTCTGTTCTTTGTCAAGTCTAAAATTTTGCTCGTAGTTACTTAAAATATTTATTTTTATGTAACCTTTTGGGAATTTTTGGAAATATTACAGAATGGAGAAAGTCATGTGGTGGATTTTTAAGTGTTTATCATCTTCGTCGGGCGACGTGGTAGCTAATCTAGTAGATACTGGTTATTGTTATGAATCAGTAATTGTAATCAAACGCTGATTTCAAAAACCAAATTTACTATCATAAAGTGTAATGTTTATCGTTATCAGCTGCTTGATTTCATAAATTAAAGTGAACTCAATGTGATCAAATTGATCAAATTAAATGGCATTCACTTTATTTTCAGTTGCTGACGTCAGCTGCTCTGATGTGGACTGCATAGCAACATAAACTAAACCGCAACCAAAGTCGCGGTTGAGTTGAGGCCGCATTACGGTTTCAATTTTCCTCTTTTGCGACAGCTCCAAAAGCCCGATCCAAAAAAAATCGTTGAAACCAGATGCGCAATTAGGGTAAAAAGCAACTGTCCTCAGAGGTGTTCCATCGGCCGTCTATTTTAGTGTTTTTCAATGTACGGGTCATGAGCATCGTGAGGAAAATATGGACACCCAACGCATAATCAGCTGAGATCAGCGGCGTAGGGGACACCCCCGCAACACCCGCGCGGCGGGAGGGATATATATATATATATATATATATATATATATATATATATATATATATATATATATATATATATATATATATATATATATATATATATATGTGTGTGTCACTTTCAGCTACTCTATCTTCATCGCTGACGAAGGGCATACGCCCGAAAGGTTTCATTTTTGTGTGCGTGTTAATTTACGTGTGTCTCTTTGACGCCCCCAGCAGCCTGCCAACTTGGTCCTCAAATTAGCAAGTGTCCACTGGTCTTCCTTCAACAAAGGTAGTGATGAGGGTGACAACAAGGTGTTGAAGGAAGCCCAGTGGACACTTACCAATTTGAGGACCAAGTTAGCGAGCTGCTGGGGGTGTCGAAGAGACACACGTAAAACACATAAACACAGATATTGAATAAATAAATCATTACGCGAGGTATTTAAAGATGCAAAAAACACGTACAACAAAGTCTGAAATAAAACAGTAGAAATATTTAAACTTATTTTATTGCAATTTATTCGACAGTAAATAACTGTGTGAATGAATGACGAGATTGGAGATTAAGGAGGGATCGATTATGCGAGCGATCATCGGCATCAAACTCCATTGAAGCGAGCGCTTTAGGAGCATCATAGTGGGTGCTTTACATACTACGCAAAATACGGTGGGCGCCAAATTCAAGACCACATATATAATTAAACGTCATGCTCTTAGGGTGAATAAGTTTCACATTTGTTTAACCGCGTATAATCGAATTCACGCGGAAACGACTTTTTAATCTATTTTCCAGAGTAGAAATAGGCTTATAGTTTCGTCGTTGTGTCTGTCTGTCTGTCCTCCCTATTAAATTTTGAACCAATAGACCGATTTTCATGAAACTTGGTGGAAATCTCTTGCTACATTGGCCAAGCTCCCGAGGATAGTTTTTGTTGCGAAGATTGAAGTCCCGGGTTCGATTCCAGGAACTATACTTCCCATTTGATTTACATAGGATATCTGAAATCCATCGTGCAGGGTTATATTCTCTAGCAAATTAAAATATCTTAGAATTATAATATCGGAGGGAGTTTTGTACTATTCTCTGAGGAAAGGAATGAAAGTTCTAATTTTTATCGTAGAATTTAGCTTATTGATTGTATTTCTTAGAATTTCGCGTAAATACCGGCGATTTTGCAGTTTTTATCAATCATTACGAGAGTGATGCCATAGCAACAACTACTGTTGGACTCAGATTCGGTATATTCTAATAGGTACACGCGTTATTTTGCCGCACAAATACGCGTGATCAATTTAATATTCCGTTCGAATTTATTTGTAGTATTTTATAACGATAAATTATGAAATTTGGAAACACAAAGTACTACATATCCGCGATGACTTTAAAGCTATTAAAGCCAATATAAGTATTAAATAAATGATTAAATGGAAAGTAGGCATCATAAGTTCTGTTTGGATCATCTTGTTATTTTATGCTTTCACGGAAGTCGACTTGGTTTGAACGCAAATTACTAGTCGAATAAGTTGGAGTGTCTGAAAGAGGTTCGGGACATTTACGGAGAGGAGGTAAACTGTTCATTTATGTCTCATGAGGGCTAACCTGTCCCGTTCAGATAACTCCCGCGGTCCTTTCGTCGTATTCTCCAAGGCATCAACATGCTCGAAATCTTCCATCACTCGCGTTCCAATTCTTCTCATACGCGACGACAAAGCTCTTTCAATCCAATCCCCAACCCATCTCTCTTTCCTTCTCCTCTCCCTCAACCCCTAAACCCCCTCCCTACTACGGCCTACCCCCATCCCTCCTACGCCCTCTCTCCCTTCATATCCTTTCTATTTCCCTCATTCATGTCGTCCCTCCGTCATTCGCTCCCGCATTTTCTTTCTTACTTTCCTCCGCTCCTTACCTCCTCCACCCTTCTTCCTCGCTACCCTTTTCCCCTTGGATTCACTCCCATTGTAGGCATTGTGATGGTGGAGCGCGGTTAGGACTCCTTCCTTGAGGTTAGAATACGCTCCGAGGACTTCATCTCCTTCGCATTGTTAGCATGAGCGCTCTCTCCTGTTGTTGGTGGCTTACGTTACATGACTTGCAAATCGCCTTCTGTCGATTTTATCATTAAGTAAGCTGTTTTTCTGATGTTCCTAGATGATAATATTTACCGTGGTTATGCGCAACTGCGCTTAGGTTTCAAATTAACCGGATGGAATAGACTCGATTTTTTTCGGAAAACTGCAAAATTGAATTTCCGGTTCGATGTAAACATTTCAATCAAAACCCAAGCGCGTATCTTATTCGCGTCTATGAGACGAAATGAAAATATAACAAGAATTGCAGAGCAGTTTACATCAGTCGCTTTTTCATCGAATGCCCTCTTTCCATCGGAGCAAAGAATCGCAGATGCGATGCGTTGCTGGTTACCCACATTTATAGCAACATGTACCTAGATATTATTTCCGTTTATTTACCCGCAGTCGATCTCAGATCCACCAAATGTATACCATACTCATATACGCCAATCGATATCGATAAAGTTGCAGGATTCCAGAGATGTAGCCCGTACAGACGGACGGACAGACAAACCGAATACATAAACGCGTTTTTTTTTAAGAAAAAAAAACGCTGAAAAGAAAAAGTCTATCATATAAATGAAAACGATAGCTAACATATCTTTGTAAGGCGGTCTTGGTGCACGCGGCCTGCTCCTCGTATTGTCTAATCAGAGGGCGAAACGAGAGCCACTTATTTCCTATCGTAATACGAGTGCTCTGTCCGAGAGAAAAACATTCCGAGGAAGAAATGGCGGAAGTACGGTTCACATCGCTCTTTGAGTGATCCATTGCAAAGCAATAAACGGCCACACCATCTCGAAAGGAGAGAGCGGAGAGAAGGGAAGGGGAGGGGGGACGATGGTGGCAAAGTAGGGGACTGACTTATTCCTGCGTGGAACAGTCGAACTCACAGAAGGGGACGATAGCGTGTTATTCGAAATATTCCTGCAAAGGGTGATCCTGGGGGTGGGAGGAGAGGCATCGGTCTGCGTTGGTGCAGCGGCAGCTGTAAACACACGCGCCAGCCTTTGTCGAAGGGATGGCCTCGGAACAATGCCTCGCCGGGGGATGGAGGAAAGGGATGGTGAGGGTCTCTCCTCGTGCGATGACGACACTTTTAGCGATCGAACGCCTCCATTTTCCGGTCCAGGGTCATTAGTCCGCCTAATAAACCCTAAATAGAACGAAGGCGATATATTTGTATATTGTATCCTTGTTTGTCCGAAGAGGTCTCATAAACAGAAGTGGGAATCTGCCTCCACGCAGCATTCACAAAATCGTTAACATAGTCATTGTTTCTTTGAATCGGTGGTTCGCGACATTTTAGAGAAATTGGCCTAATTTTGCTGGTCATATTACGTCGCCGTCAGAAGCGATGCGCCACGTAATTGCCATTAAACGCATAAAAACTTTTATTCAGTGGAAGTAGAGTAATGCATCTTTATTTTTTAAGATTATATGTGATCAGCAGGCAACAAATTCCCTAACCAATAGCGTATTTAGCAGCGATTATTTCATTTGCCCGCAATCTCTTCGGCGTTGACATGCAAATGTCAGGGACGATGAAATTACAGCGAACAAAAACATAATGGAGAAAGGAGAAAAATTATGTTATTAAAGATAACAAGGAGTTTAAAGCGGATGAAAATTTTCACGCCGGTAAATATACACCTACCGATTGAAGTAGCGTTGAAGTAAAAAATCTCACAGAAAAATGCAGATGCCGTAATCAGCAAAATATTATCGGATTGTGAAGGGGAATGGAAAATTTCTCAAAAGGGCTTTCTCGTGCTTTGGAAAATTTAATAACACTGAGGAAAAAATCATTTTCTTTAAAAAAATATAGATGTTGATTTAAATCCCATGAAAAATCGTTCAGAATAAATTATCCGCCTTAGAACAACTTTTCTCTCTTCGAGCTCTAACGTTCAGACCGTAGATACCTCCGTCAGACGAGAGAGATCGTACAATAATGGCGATAACCTTTAAATCACTTTGACATTGAGGGAAAAATGGAGCACAGCTCGGCGTGCAACGACAAATCAGTCCATAAAAATGTCATCACTGAAATATAAAACACGGTCAAAAGATTTTTATTCTCAATTTCCAATGCTAAAAGTTTATCGAGACGCATTTTTCAGATGTACGGAATTTCAGAAGTTTTGCGTAGCCTCAGATGGTCACGCGTCAAAGGATTTACTCGCCCAGTGGACGTCTTTTAAGTTCCATTTCAGCCGCTGTTCCACCAAACGGGTTTTCCGTGCGCCATGATCACTGGTTCACGCTCCTGGTCATTCCACGTTCTTCGTGAAGCGAAGGAAGACATTCCTGTGAGAATCGGTCATTTTTAATTTTAAGAGCATATCCCTTGAGTGAGATAGCTCCAATCGATAATAAATTGCCATACTTTAGGAAAAAATACGTCCGAGGTAGATTAGTTTTAGTTGCGTGACAATTTTTACAAGGAGGAACCTGTATTTTATATTTTTGGCATAGACTATGAATGAATGATTTCGAGAATAGCAGCCACAGCCAGGAGCGGACCGAGGTATTTTGACTCCAGCAACCTTTCCGTAAAGTTATCTTAAGATATTATTAAAAGAATTTGTTCATTTATCCATTGCTCTGTGAAGTAATCGATATTGAAAATGAGATTAATTTCATCTAGATTCCTTCTTGTTCAGCGATACGAATTGGTATCGAACACAATCATTTGTAAGTAATGTATAGATTCGTAGATAATATGGTTAGCTCCAGGCAGCCGCCCGACTCGCCCATAGCTCGGGCCAGCCCTGGTCACAGCATTACCATTACTGTACACTACCGATTAAAATGAGGAAAAACACGTACTAATTCTTCGCACGCTCTACCCAAAGATGTAAATAAACACATGGGTTAAATTATAACCGTCGATATGTGAATGCAATGCCCAATCAATCTCAATTGAGAAAAACCTTTTACCGAATTGAAGGTAACCGCTAAGGCAACGGTTCCCAAACTTTCGGACTCGCGGATTGGTGAATTTTTAGCCCAAGTTTCGGCAACAAAATAAGAGGAATTTTGGAGCCCCGGACGAGATAGAATTCCAGCGCCACCCTCCGTAAATGTTTTTGAAATATTTTTTAAGTACATGTTAATTTATTCATCGCTCTGTAAAAATTATTGACACTGAAAAAATAAAAGGTACGCCATCAAGGTTCCAGCCTGTTCCTCTATTTAAATTGGTATCCAGCATTTATTCACTTGCAGGTAATGCCAAGGAGGGTCCGGACCCCCCCTCAGGTGTATAGATATTTGTGGAATCTGCGATAACTGCGCTACAAACTAGCTACGTTGACTCTTGTTACGCTGCCGCTTGCTGCATTGAGTTATGAGAACTAAAAACGTTATAAAAGTTTATATTATTTGAATAGGATTTTTATTTGATCCATTGCTGGTAATTGGTTTTCCGTTCTCAACCCTCCCCCCCCACTCCCTCCCTCCGAAGAAAATTTGTGTGTACGTGCATGGGTAATGCATAGATAGATGATCGGGATAGTATCCCCAAAACTTTGGCGCCCCGGGCAGCTGCCCGGTTCACCCATAGCTCAGGCCAGGCAAGTAAGCTTGGGAGGATTCGATTTAAATCGATACATTTTGATAGACATCGAATTTTAAAAACTGATGGTTATTTATCGAAACAGGTCGTTGCTATATAGTGTTATATGGAAAAAGTCGAAGCGTTATTAAAACTGTCTTTTTTATAATTTTAACAACGCTACATTTCATCCAATATACTTGGGGTAAAGGGAGGAGAGACGAGGTACAATTCAACAAAAAATCGTAATTTAAGAATAGGTAAGAAATCGTGAGATGGCTGATAATAATGCATTCTACAGTTATTATTCATATTTAGGAAAAATAGAAATAGTTTTTTAAAAAGGCTCCAAATATGATTTTAAACGATTTTGATTTTTCAAAATCCCGATTATTCATCTCTCCTCCTAGGGTAAGTAAGATGGCGCACTATGGGTAGGAGAGATTGCTTATGGAAATATACGTGTTGGTAAACCGAAAAGCTAGATCTACTTAAGATACCACAATTTTGTATACGTCATATTTATTACAAAAGTATCGTCATTGGCGTAAATAATAAGTCCAAAAGTGTAAAAATGAGAGGTAACTTATAAAATATTGGTCCCCTTGATTGTTACCAGCGAGGGCCGACACAGCTCTCCCAAAGCTCAGAAAATGCACAAAAACGAACAATAATTCAAATTAATAAGACATCAAGAATGTAAAAGGCACTGAAATGTAGTATTCTCTGGAAAACAAAATAATGAGAATAAAATATAGTGAATAATGGTTAGAAAAATTGGAAGGTTCAAAGAGAAAACGTAACAAACTTAAGCAATAAAATGAATTTATTTTTTCTTTTCTCTTTTCATTTTTACCACACTAAGTACACATGTCCGAGTACAGAGAACAGGTATCTTGCCACACTTTACACCAGATTCAGTCTGATATAGACTGTTCAAGTTTTAAGGCACTCAACACATTCATCTACGATGTAGTCTTCAGATTGATCATCAGACAGGAGTATTGGTTATTTAGGATCTTCTGACGATGACTACTGAAAACCAGCGGCGTCTTGGCCTCTTTCCCCGCTTAACAGTTTTCTCAGATCAGCCATTTTGTTCGTCTTTATTGCTTTTCTCCTGTTTCACTTGTTCAGCGTCTTTTTTCTCGTTTTAAACATTCTTGTAACTCCGACAGCAATTTTTATTTCTTCTGTCATCATTCTTCTGTGCCTGGATACTATTTTTCTTCTTCTTTTCTGCGATATATGCAAGAAGATACTTTTAATTTTATTATTATACTGATAATAGTTCACGAGATACGTAAATTTATTCAGAAATAGGCAAAAAGTTTAAATACCGCGATTTAAATTCGGCAGCGGAATTTAAATCCGGAGGATAAAGGTTAAGTATCCGAGAAAGTAAAACAGCGTCTACTATCCTGCCTCCGCGAGCGGACGTCTCTCCTAAAATGTTAGAATAAATGACGCACCCTTCTCCTCCGGACAAAACATGGCGGAACAGTATACAAGTAATAATGCCACGTGTCCATCTACCAAACTTTATCTACTGAATACAAGTTTTTCATAATTGCCGCGATAAACATACAAAATGAAAATAATAGAAATGATATATGAAGATTCAGGCACTTACCAATAACAGCTGTGAAATGACACCTTTATAAGCATGCTTTGGATACGTACTTAAGTATTGCTGCAGAAAAAAGAAAGACCATCTCTATTCCGATAGTGAAAGAGGAAAAACGTTCCAGTTCTCCTCCTCCAACATCTAAGAGACAAATTTTTAAAAGAAAACGTTTGAGTTCTCCCTCGACGACTCCTAAGAGACTTAGTTTGAAGAGTATAACGAAACGTCTCAGGGTCGATATCCAACGTATAGATAAACAATGGAGGCGTATCATGGAAATAATAGGAAATACGGGAGAATTGTTAAGAGACGAGGGAATAAAGAACGAATCAGATTGGGAAGAAGCGAGGGAAAGTAAATTACCAAGAAGAGGGGAACGAGTTCGAAAACCAAAAATAGTTTGGGGTCCGATGAAATTTTAGAATCCATTTATTACGACCCTTCTAACCAAGCAGGATTTTCCACAACCGATAAATTGTATAAAGCGTTGGGTAAAATTAAGTTATCGAAGAGATACGTTCAGGATTGGCTGTATTCACAGGACGCTTATACATTACACAGGCCTTTAATAAAACGTTTCCAAAGAAATTTTTACGATGTTGATTATATCGACGAAACTTGGCAATGTGACTTAAATGATATGCGAAATTTGAAAAAGTATAATAGTGAATTTGCATATATTCGAACCATTATAGTATACCCCCCTAAGGGGGGAGAAGAAATTTTTAATAGACAGAGATATAATTGGGTCGTGGTGTTTTGTTTTTTTTATGGTGTGTGTTCGATCAAATTATATCGTGTAGTTTCAAATACTCCATCGCACGAAACGCGGCTATTTGTGATACACTGTACACTTTCCTAACTTGTGTGTTACCAGTTTACATGTGTAATCAATTCAGGCACAAAAATATATAACGTGTTTAATTCGTGTATAATTTAACATGTACTGGTTAAAAATTTCATTTCTATTAAACCCGATTTAAATTTAAAATTCTTTTAAAATGTAATTGCTTTGCTTTCATTAAAACCCGATTTCACCCGATTTGTTTAAAGATTTTAAAACCCGATAACTGCGATTGCGACCGCAATTTTATTTGTAATCCGAAAAATATATTCCCTAGTTATACGGTATGAAAAGTCTCTATATCACACAAAGATGGTAGCAGTGGTGCTGAAAAAAAACGAACCGATTTTCTTTGTGTTATAGGAAAGGTTTATATGATTATTTAATAAGTTATAGGAAAAGTTTATAAAGCAAGTTATCGAAATTTTTAAATAATAAAATGGAGAGAGAGCGCAAGGTGCACCACAAAAGCAAACGGACGTCGCTTTCAATAGATGATAATTTTTGTGTTTCACACTTCGATCCGAAGCGCACATTCGCCCCAACAAAACAAAGGAATTCGCGAAACTATCGGGGTTAACGAGGTCGGCGAGGGCGTTCATTCGCGCGCGTGTGCTCGCGCCAAGCCGTGCCGCGATATCCGAACGCACGCACGCACGCACGGCCGAAGAAAGGTGAGCTATGCGTGGCGGTTTCAATCGCCCTCCTCCTCTCCCTGCGCCACTCCACTCCTAACTCTCCCTCCCTCTCCATCTCCAATTCTCCCTCCCTCTCTATCTCCCATTCTCATTCCCTCTCCCTCCCTCTCCATCCCCCATTCTCCCTCCCTCTCTGTCTCCCTCCCTCTCTGTCCCCCTCTCTCCCTCCCTCCCTCCCTCCATCTCTCCCTCCCTCCCTCTCTCCCGCCCTCTCTCCCTCCCTCTCTCCCTCCCTCTCTCCCTCTATCTCTCCCTCCCTCTCTCCCTCTATCTCTCCCTCCCTCCGTCTCTCCCTCGCTCTCTCCCTCCCTCTCTCCCTCTATCTCTCCCTCCCTCTTTCCCTCTCTCTCTCTCTCTCTCTTCCTCTCTGAAGCGTGATATAATAAATCCGGGTCGCACGGCCGAACGTTCAAAATGGCGTGGCAGGACTGGACTCGGGCGCCTGTGTTAATTGGAGTGCTTTCTATTAAAATGCCCTCGACGCGTTATTCTGCCCCACGCCCCGCTACCTCTTTCCCGCCCCCACCGTGGGCGGAGGTGGGAAGGGGGAGGGCGCCGTCTGAACCGATGGATCGTCACGCAACCAGGACGCGGATGCCGTGTCCAAGTAATTACGTTCATGAAAAGACTCCGAGGCGAGGAAGGATTGGAGGGAGTCTTCCAAAAAGCACCCTCTACCTACCCACTTCCTCTACCCCTTCTTTCCTAATCGAGATATCTTTTAGTTATCGACGCGACAATTCGACGAATACGGGAATCGAACAGGTTGTTTTCTATTCGCGTTATAAGTCGAACCGTAAATTCCATCGCTCGCTCGAATGCAGCAAAACTTTTCACGCTATATATTCGCAATTGAGCATAAGCACGACGCAATACGATCGAATTGCTAACATATTCATATTGTTGGGACCAATTGATTGCACTTTAAAAAAAGTTAATAAATTGATTTTGGATTTGATAAAATATTCGAAGAAAATTCCATTCGTCGAGTTATAAATCTCGGTAATATGGTTCGATACATCGATTGCGGAATTAATCGTACCGATGCGAACTTCTCGCCTGCGACGACGCCCGGTCTCGTTTTTCTGTGGTAGCAGCGTTGGTGCCCTTCGTCCGCTGTCTTACTCTATTTCGGCCATTTGCAGATACTCGCGTGAATATTTTTATGTGATAATATTGTTAAATTGTCCGAATTTTCGACAATGAGATTTGAGAGTCCAACTTTCGCAGCAATGTGGAAGTTCCTGTTAAATTCACCTTGTCTCCTATGTGCCACACCGTAGCCATATATCGACGCCGCTGTGATAAAATTCAGAGTAAAAATATTTATAGGAAATTTATCGAATGAGTAAAGTACTGGTACATTTATAAATGTACACAATTTAAACTACAGGGCGTAACTCCATTAACGCCGCCTCTATGTCAGACAGCATGTTCTACATTAAACGATTATGATTTTCATTTCGCGTTTAGATTTTCGTCGTCGCAGACTAAAAGATGCAGAGAAAAGGACTGTATTTTAAGCACGTGTTTTCTTTTCGATTACATTTTTCAGATAGTTGGTCGAATAATTTAAACTCCGTCCGTTAAAATTACGCAATAATTTCGTAATCATTGTTAACGTACGTGTTATCAACACTTCAATTTATATATGCGAAATTCTGGGCTCCTGGGAATTATTAATTATTTTTCCTGATCACTTTCAAGGCACCATAAATGAAATACTTACGTAAATGCTCACCTTCAACAGGAGAGAAATTCGTAAAAACGAAGAAAACAATATTGTAACGACAATATAAGAAGAAATAGTCATCAAAGTTTCTCATTGGTGCTGCCCAATAGCAGAAATTTTCAGTGCGGGTGCTACATGGATTTTAAATTTCCAGATATTTAGTTCGAAAAAGGGGTTGCTGGAACTACACGCACGCGGGAATTACAAGCACGCGAGTATTTCATGAGCAAAGACGGTAATCACTCTTGTCGATTTCTAAATCACCGATTCTATTTTGACACTTAAGACACTTTAAAATTTAATAAGACAAATGGAATGTCATCTGTGACCATGGATGAAATTAGCGCGTTTTTTCTTTTATTATTAAATTCGGTAATATTTTGCGTTTTATTTCGCTATTAAGATTTCTCCTATTAACCTAATTCACGAAATAACTAGATTTTGGAATTTGATTACATGACGTATGAGTAAATTTAGCTTGTCGTAATTTATATCTTATACGGTTATGCCACCACATATTCGGTAACTGGAGTCTTTTAGTGCCCTCAATGTGTAAATATATGGTAAAAATGTCAGATTTCCGTCTTTTATACCTTTGGAGATATTAAAAAAAATTGAAATGAGTTCCTATCCGACCCTGTATATTTTTAAAAACTCAAATCCAAAGACAAACTAATGGCAGAAATCTACACTCGTAATTTCAGCTCTCTATCGTTTACGGTTTTCTTCATTTATTAATTTCAATTTAATCAAGTGTGCAGACGGGCAGACAGACGCCAAAGCAAAACTATTTTTTTTAATGCGCTAAAAAGGCAGTTGAAAGGTGCACTGAAAGTCAAGAAACTAGCGTCAATCAAGGATCGATTGGAATGTTTATTAAAAACTTTTAATCATATGCAACACCAACAAAAGTTCACATTAGAGGGGGGAGAAAAATAAACTCGACACGATTTACGATCGCATTACGAAGTATACAGCATGCATTTATACTTATGCGTCTGCGGTTTGTAATAGTTGAACTCCACTACTAAGGCCAGATTAACGGAAGCACGTTTTTTTTAATTGCGTGAAATTCGTCGATCAAAAACACGGCGATCGTAGAACGGACAGAGACTTCAAAGGCCGACAATGGATGCGAAGAGATCGAACAGTTGGAACGCCAGCGAACGCAGTCCATAGGAAATTCTCCGCACGCATTCAGAGGCAAGTTCGTACGCAATCCTTCAGCGGAATAAAAGGAGGTACGTGAAAGGCTTCCCATGGTTGAAAGCGCCGCGATTGAAAGAGAGCCAGCACGGCACGCCCTCCACCCTGCTCCCTCTCACTCCTCCTCCCCGTACACCACCTCCCCCCTCTCGAGACCGCCGCAGGAGGTGGATAGCGCCATCCCCCATCCTATCCCCCGCGATTGCGATGAGACGACTCTACTTTCTGTCGAGGCGCCGCCCCCGAAGGTGGGTCAGGGGGGAGGAGGGAAGGGGGGGGCGAACCTTCCTCGCTGCCGAGTCCGGGAAAGCAGAGACTGCGTCGGAGGGGCGGAGCGGGGTTCTGAGGCGCGACTGGGGAGGGAGGGGCGTAATGAAGGGCATTTGACGGAGGCGCGGTCAAATGAGCCCGGGCGCCATGAATTGGCCACCCACCCCCAATTTGCGAATGAATCGGGCGAGGAAGTCCTTCCGGCATGCGCGCCTCGGTTTATGCGGGCACACAAGCCTCGACTCCATTGAAATGTCTTTTTCAGAAAGGGAGAACTCTAGACGAATGCGTGCGTGCGTTCGCACGAGCTTGTATTCGTGTGTGCGTGGGGAAGGCGACGACTAGAGACTGAGAGAGCGCGTGCCTCGACTGAGGCGCTGCCTCCCAACTCCCCCCCACCTCTCCTCTCCCCCGCCTATCCTCCCCTCCATTTACCCACATCTTGAGCGCTTGGAATCCGGAAAAGAGAATGGGAAAAAAATGTCACAAACTAGATATTATGGACGAAAGTTTGATGCGATTGGGCCTATTTAACATTCCCTTCTTCGAATTTAGTGTTTAACATGCGTCCGTATGAAAAACGTTAGATAAAAACAAAATAGGAAAAAATAATCATTACATCGCTAAGCAATACTTACCACCCAATAATGTTTCTGTGGATTCCACACGAAAAAGCTTAATATTTAAGAACTGTGTTAGTAATTCAAGGTCTGAAAACGTTTTGGCCGAAATTGGTCAATTGG
Organism: Tanypteryx hageni; assembly: GCA_028673005.1. Classification (NCBI taxonomy): domain Eukaryota; kingdom Metazoa; phylum Arthropoda; class Insecta; order Odonata; family Petaluridae; genus Tanypteryx; species Tanypteryx hageni. The sequence continues at coordinate 83,364,587 of CM054114.1, read as the reverse complement.
AAGTGGAGGTTTATTCTCGTAGTTTGTTATTATTAAAGTCTTACGTAATATAGTTTTCTATAAGTTTTGTTTGATACATTTTTCAATGAAACAAATTCCTTAAGAGATATTTAAATTATTTATCTGAATTTGTTAAGAACGTCACTAAGTGATATCCTTGATTCCGTTGCTATGATAAAATTTTGATAGCGATGCCTACGCTGCCAAGGATAGTTTTAATTGCGATCAAAATTATCCCAATGCCATGTAGAGTAATGTATCGTAAATTAATTTTCTTGTAAATATTGTCAGCGATCCCAGCGCTGCCAACGGTAATTTTAATCGCGCACCGATATTTTGTTACTCATAGCTTGTAACGTAGCGAGAGGGGAGCAGTCGCCCCCTCTGTAAAATTGCACAGAGAGCAAAGGTAGGGGAGTGCATCTCTGTGACTTGCCCCCGGGCGAAGGAGAACCTAGCTACTCCACTGTTCATAGCAACAAATAACAATTTTGTTCACCGTTCACATTGTTTTTTTTCTACGTGAAAAGTTATCCAAAGTATTTTCTCTGTGAAAATTATTCAATGTGTTTACAATTATTCACGAGTGTAATTGCCGATAATTATTCTTGAGTATGCTGATGACGAGGGCAAGAGCTAGAAAGTCGTTCGGTACAATATCTTGCCAGAATATCTATATCAGATTCTCATTTTAAAATTTCTTCCATCCGTATACTATTTATAATTACGTTACATTTATGCAATTATTTTCTCTTAGCCGTCGACTACAGCTATTCAGTTGCATAATATTCAAACTACAATTTTTCAGCGAAGGTTTTTCTTAACAATTTACATTGAAAATATTTCTAAAGCGTCGTTAATAAACGCACGAGTTACACGCGTTAGGATGCGGATTTATCCTACGAAAAACATTTGCCGTGTACACTGGGATATAGTTTGAGAGCCCTCAGAAACGAGGGTTTGTCAAAAAAAAAGAGGAAGCAGGTAAGAGGGAAGTCCGAACGAAATGAAAGAGACTGGGAAAAGAGCCATTTATGTTAATATAAAAAAGACATCCGTCAAAAACGCACGGACTGCATTAAGGACGTAATGAAAAAACTCGCCCTTACGGATAGAGTTGGAGGGGGGAAGAGGCTGGGCATTCTATAGGTGGAGGGGAGGGAATGGGCATTCTAGAGGCATAGAGGGAGGGAATGGGCATTCTAGAGGTCCAGGAGGGGTCCGAAAAACCCCAACCCAACGCAAACCATCCACCCGCACATACCCAGTGCTGGTACGTGCGTGTGTGTGTGTGCGGCCTCGGAGAAGTGGCTTGCTAAGGGGGATGGCTTGGACAGGAGGTCTCTTTAATTAATAGGATAATTACGGTGAGAGGAAGGAGATTGCGAGGGGAAGATGAGATGAATGAGAGAGAGAGAGGACGTGACGAGAGGCAGAAGATTTGAAATAATTCACCTCCTCCCTCCTCCGTAGTACGTGGAAAGACACTGAGACCAATTAGGTTCGCTTTGATGTTTAGGAACTTGGTTTCGTGAGAGGACGGACGCATCGGTTCTTTCGCTTTTCGATTCGCAGTAACCCTATTGACCATCCGCTTGCCGAGTCACTTGACGTTCTCGTGAGAATCGAGACGCGAAACGTTAAAAAAAAGATTCGACGAAATTTTTAGATAGAGAATATTATGATATTAATTTTATGTTCGATGTTTTCCATGCCATTTCATTTCTTTTCATTGGCGTATTGACGAATAAGGCGTTGAGTTCCTGTAAGAGACAGGAGCTCTCGGGGAAGACGTGAGGTCGTGGAGCGAATACGAACTTCTGAGATCCCCTTCCCCCTCCCTTCGATTGGCTCGTTCTACTCTTCGCACCTGTTATGTCGAACTTATGAGAAAGGAAGAATATGGATTCCACTTAGCATTTTTCGAGGAACATGAAAACGACGATATAGTTAACATATTGTCCTGAAGTCGACGCGTGCTGGCGTGCGATTTGCCCCCGTTAGGCAAAGAAATAGGTTAAGGCGCGAAACGGGTAGGGGCGGAACCTCTATATATTATAGTCTTGTTGAACAGGTTGAAAAATCTGCCGGATTCGAACCTGGGACCGCTGCATGGAAGGCCAACGCTCTAATCACTCCGCCACCGCCATCCAGATTTATTGTTTCGATACGACAATTGTGTGTCGTGCCTCGATGTCTGAATAGACATTAACAGGGATTAGGAGAAACCCTGATATGGAGTGTAGCATTATATGGATACATTGACAATAATAAAAGAACATGTGAGCAGATTAGAGGCGTTCGAGATGTGGGTGTGGCGTAGACTAGAGAAAATTAGTTGGGTAAAGAGGGAAACGAACGAAGAATTTTTGAAGATAGTAGAGAGGACATTAATTAGTGCAATATGGGAGAGACAGAAGAAATGAGTGGATCAAAATTTGAAAGTAAACGGTCTATTAAAGGAAGTCATCGAAGGAATAATGTTACGAAAGAGACAAAGAGGCAGGAAAATGTGAGGTATATTAGATGCATTAAAAGAGAACTTGAAGTGAAAGGGTTTGGATAGCACAGATTGGGTTATATTTGCCTAAAACCCACCGGAAGGCAGAATTACAATGTAATCTAGAAGATATATTCGTTACCTTCTAAATCTTTCGTTCGGTAATTTATTGGGATACAATTTCATGACTCGCGTGCATTCCTCACATCCTGGTGTCGCTCATTTGTTTTTCTGTTGCATATTCTCGGATAACAGAGGACGTGGACTATTGTCACTTTTGCGATAACTTTGCAGCAATGAATTTTTTTATCGATCTCTCGAACAGAGAAACTCGATTACGAAACAAACGCATTTCGATAGCCACTGCATCGTTCGACTTATGTCTAGAATAATTTTGAGAGAATACTCAACGGATGTGTCACTCTCCGAATATTTCCCCCTTTCAGGTGGTCATCAATGGTCCGTTCGTTTCATGGGCCTCTGCTCCTTGCCTCTGATCGCATCCGCTCACATATCTTTCTTCTCACGCTCACAAGTACCAACCATCCGATCCAAACTCACTCATGACGATTTTCGTGGGGGTGCCGGTGGTGTAGTCGTTAGGAAGCTGGCTGCTACTCGCCTGCTGTTCTAAAAGGCAGCGGGCACGAATCCTGCACAAGTAGGATTTTTTCCGAGGTCGCCCGGCCCCCTGTTTACGAAGTTTGAGGCGACCGCGCAAATTAAGCGTTCCGTCCTTCAGAAGGGACGTTAAGCCGTTGGCCCCCTTGGTGCTCTTCGTAGAGAGTAGTCTAATGCCTGCACCGGGTTTCCCTCCTCCCTTCTGCGTGCATGTCCAGTTGATGACAGTGCAAAATGATCATAGCCGTCAACGCACTTAAAAAAATCGGTTACTACCACCTCGATTTCCGCGAAAGAACGTCATCGTCGATTTCCTTGGGAGATACAGACAGATTCTTTTCTACGCTAAAGGGATAGTTGTTCTCTATCTCACACGACACCTCCCTCACCTCGCCCCTTCTCATTCACGCCATGCTTGCCTCGTCTCGTAAACCATCACGATTAGGGTTGCCAACTTACTGCTTTTGGGCCTAAGATCTCCGGGTCATAGCCATAAACTCCGGTCTCCGGGTGAGTGGCTCAATTTTCCGGTTCAATTTCGATTGCAGTGGAAAGCCCCTTTTTATGACTTTTTCGTGTTTTTAAAAAATGATTTGAATTAAGATAGTTTGCGCTTTATTTTCGATTGTATTTTGTTTTATACAAAAAAATTGAAATTTGTTGATCATCCATACTCTACAAACTAATTTATTTCTGGATCAGCAATATAACACAATTACGTTGCTGAGTAGGGCATTGCAAAATATGTGAAAATCACCAGAGGAGCTGTGTATTAGTGTATTATTCCATTTTTATCCTTTCTTTTCTTCAATGTTATTATTCGGAAAATCGGGAGATCTAGTCTTATGCCACGAGACCCCAAGCGAAATAGGAAAAATTGGTAAGCCTAGATACTGACGCAATTAAAATAGCTTTGCTTTGGTCTTACATAATACTCCAATGTTCAATAATTTTAGCCTTGTTTACTTTCATATATCGTATATTTAATTCCTCTTAGGTTTCTTCTAAAACATCTAGGTATAAAGCACACTCCGGTTAATGAATATCTTAAAACAGGCAACCCTTAACACAATCTCCGGATCATGAATATCTAAAAGTTGACAACCCTAATCACGATAGTAGCCCCATCCTCCCATCAATCCCCTTCTCTCTCATCCCTACGCTTTCCCTTACGAATTAGTTTAACCGAAGAGCGTTTCCGTTCTCAGGGAAGGGAATCTCACCCCTAGGAGGAAAATGGCTCTCCAGCAGCGCCCCTAGCGATCCTAATCATCCTCGTATTGACATGGCGCACTTTTGCACGCGGGAAAGGGATAAAACGACGAAAAAACAAGAGACTCCGCGAAGGCGGATATAAAAACACTTTCGGGGGATGTTTCGACATCGCTGGCGTCAAATGCCACGCTGCACCCCCCCCTCCCTCTGCGTTTGCTGAAGAGTGGGTCTCCGCGGTGACCATCTGCCTCTTATGCGGCGAACCTGGGAGGGGGGAAAGGCGGCTCGGTTCTTTTTCTCTGAGCAGGACGCATTCCGGCCATGTTGCAATTACCAATTAGGGAGGGCCACTCAGAGAAAGGGAAGGGGGCGGCGGGGGCATTGGTGGATGGGTGGAGGGGGCATGGGAGAGGGCAGGCAGGTAGAGCCGCATACAAGTGCTCTCTTTAAAGCTCTCCCGTGACTCCTTGCGTGCCCTCGGAGACCCCTCCAGTGGCGAGCAATTTGGGAGGGAACGGAGGATTGAGAGCACCGCGTAAAATGGCCTAATATAATAGCTCTTGTGCTCCGTTAATTACTCCAAAGGTCCGCTTACTCGAAACGCAATGCACCCGAGCAACGAAGATACGACCACGGTGAAACTCAAACGAACGAACGAAGCGAACCAATGTTTGAAATGGTGCGGTTTCGTGTTTTGGTACTCCCCGCTGTCGCAGAAACGGAATTTGGTCATTTAAAACGTACTGCTGAGGAAACTATCAAAATTAATTTGTTATTTAAGTTCTATGTTTTCGGATCTCGGAGTCCAGGCACTCGATATTGCTCGATTACAGTTCCATCGATCACGTGGCGGCCGGTGTTGCACTACTCGGATGGGAAGCACGAGTGAGACGCGTAAACGGACTAGGAAGCAGCCTGTTACTGCTTTTTAACTGATACCCGGTTTTTCGGTATTCTAATATTCAAATCGTGGCCATAGCTACAGCAATGGTCCCTTATAAAGAACCTTCCAGAAAGAGAAGCAAGTTATACGCAAAAAAAGAGAACAATAAGCCGTCGAAAAGATATGCTTACTGTATGGTATTCATTACCAAGGAGCATGCGAAATAAAATCATAAAATTTTGCAGACTGCGAAAAGGACCAAAAACCAAAACCAACTATTACAGCCATAATTATAAATGTTTTTAAAATAAAACATTCCAAGTAAATTATTAATAAAAGTAATTGAATTATGGTATAAGATTGTTCGTTTTCATTACAACATTAATAAATTAATATTGACTTGCTAAAATAAATAACATCATAATGTGGGTCATTTTGACGACCCGCAATTAATTACGGAACTTCATAAACTAAGGGTTAAGAACTGAAGTATAGTATTATATTTCGTAATTTGAAATATTCTGGCGTTAGTTCCATTCGTGTTTATGTGTGTATATATATATAGGAGATTTTAACAAACAGTTCATGTAAGATGGTGTGATCTAAACTGAAATGACACTCATTTAATAGTAGGTGAAACATTGTTCGAAAAATATATTGTTTACATACCGTATTGGGTTAAAAGGGACCGTGTTTTCGGTTACATCACGGTCAGTCTAATCACGCGACTCGGTACTGCTACCTCGAAATCTGCGGTACCACGGGGGAGCACTATTTCACCTCTACACCTAGAGACATGGGATATTTCCACGCCGATACAAAGGACGAGAGTTCGTATCATTACGTATACAACTTTCTTATATTCGCCTAAGTTAATGCGGATATTTCCTGTTCAGAAGCCTTTCCTTAGAAACTGATCAGTGGATGAGAAGGGGTTTGTGCTTTTTCAAGGGTCAAAAGTCCACTCCAGTTCAGTGGCGTAGCTGGGGGGAGGGGGGGGGGAGGCAGCGGGGCCGTCGCTCCCCTGAGCACATTCTCCAAAAGTGGCGCCTTTTCAACAATTTTTTAAGGTAATATGTTGGCATGATGGTTGTTAAGACTATGATGAAAAGACGTTAGAGGAAGCAGTATGAAAGCAACGGTCAGTCTGTTCAACACGCGATCAGCATAGCTGATCAATTTTCTTTATCCTTGCGACATGTAACAGTAAACGGTGATGCCGTGGAACGATTTATACAATTCAGCGAATTACCTGGAGATCGTAAACATATGAACTTACTGTAAAACTGGTTTTTTATTTTATAAAAAATAAATGTGTATAATGAATTTAAAATTATTTTATTTGGTATGTGGGGTGGTGCCTTTTTTGTGCTCGCTCCCCCTGACGTTAGAACCTGGCTACTACGCCACTGCTCCAGTCTATCATGGACTGGAATATCGAATGCCCAAGTCAATTCTTAGATTATGAAGATTAAATTCATGAATTTAATCTCGGCTTCGGTATTCAAATCTAATCCGTATTATAAATGTTCTTCAGATCGGTCGCTGAACTCAAAGATGCTTTCATTTTTGTTGCATCTTACTTTTAGTTTTCGTTGTCTTTCGGCGTAAAGAGAATGATACCAGAATTTTCTTTGGATTGGATTTCTTATAATAAAAAAGTGATAGAAAGAATCGGGAATGAATGATGTGTACAGTTGGGGAAGACTTCCTATCATTTCACATGGACGGGATAATTAAGAGAAAGTTGTAAAATAGGAATTGCGTGAAAAACAATAAAATACTGCGTGGAAGAATGATATTCAAAAGAAAGATTCGATTAGACATAAGCATAAACACTGATTCAGAGTTTAAATTACATTCAATGCAGTTTCCAATGGCGAATGGATGTAATTATATCATAATAACTTTTGACCACAATCTGCTAAACCAATAATTTAAAAATAATCATAATCACGCGTTTTTGTTGTAACTAGGAAAGTACATAAAGAGTGGTTAAAGCATGATGCAACTGTGACTACGTATGAGCAGGGCTGGCCCGAGGTACCGACGAGCCAAGTGTCTCCCCGAACGCCACAATCTAGGGTCGCTTTCCCAACAAACTATCTACACACCGTTTGCTATTACACAAATGTCTGCCGGCAATACACATCATAGAAAAGACAGAAAATCACTATCTTTATTACAGATTTTTCTTACAATTAGTCAATACTTTAATTTTAAAGGAGCAATCCATAAATTAAAATGTAGGTACGTTTAAATGCCTTCAAAAAATTAAGTGAAAGAGGCGCTGAACTGAAAGCTGCCCCGGCCAAAATTATTTGGGCCACTCCTGACTATAAGACAAATTTGTCTTTTCCAACTAGTATCCCGGTACTCTCGCTTTGCGTCCTCCAATTCCCACACTTAGTTGTCCGTCGATAACACCAGTCGATAGGGCGCCACCGTCGCCGGAACGTATCCCGAGAAAGCCCTCCCGTCGCTATCCCACGGCGGCACGCATTTCCTTTCGAGGCAGACCAAGCTGCCCGACGGAATGTTAATGCGCTGTAACCGGGATCGAAGGACCATACCACCGGAAATTGCGCGCATACCATTATCAGATTCCCTTTTCTGAGGCTCGTTCTCCTTGATCCCACTCGACTGCCTCATGTAAGCCTCCATTTTTTATTACTATTAAGTACACTAAGTAAAATACTCTGAGCTCCCCCAAAATTCTCCTACCCACTACCATTTGCAAGTGTTTGCATGAATAAATATAGTACGTGTATATATATATATATATATCGAGTGGCGCGGGAAAAAGCACGTCCTATTTCAAGAGCCGCTGTTAATGGTTCGAGATATGAAAATCACACAACTAATTTCAAACATACACATTAAATTAAATTATAGAGAATTTTTATTCAAATAGTATAGTGACAACAAAGTCACAGATCCCTAAAATTAAGAATCAAAGCAATGGCGTTCCACTTCGAGATAATAAGTTATACAATATTACATTAAATTTCATTTAAATTGAATCAAATTACAATAGTCTCGATATTCCGAGCTCCGCTAAATCGAGTTCGTGTTGTAAGAGACATAGAAACGAAAAAAGATGTGTAACACAGAAACAAAAGACTCATCTTCATCTACATGATACCCTGCAAGGCACCTTTTTGGTGGATGGCAGGGGATGCAGTGCACCAAGGGTCCATAGTTTTCCTACGTTATCTTTTCCTATTATGGTCTCTTATCGTCCTAGGGAAAAACGATCCTCTATAACGCTCCGTTCTACAGTCGATCTCGCGAATCTTATCCTCACCGTCCTTCCTTCCGAGATACGTCGGGCTTCTGATAAGTCCTACTATCTCATTCACTAGTCCCTCCGACATAAATTTTACCAGTAGTTTAAATCTAGCCTGCAGCCTACTTTCCTCTAACGATGTCCATTTCATATTTTCTATTAATGATGTCACGCTTTGTTTACTATCGTAATTCCTCTTTACAAATCTAGCTGCCCTGCGCTGAACTTTTTCTATCTCGTTAGTGAGTCCCTTTTCGTAGGGATCCCACACAGCTGAAGCATATTCGACCTGCGGTCGAACCAAGGATAAATATCATAATTCTTTCACTTTTTCGGAGCTATTTCGAACTATTCTCCCTCGTCTCGTCATTAGTTTACTATGCGTGTTTTATATCCCAAGAACGATTCAATTTTGTATTTTGATTGCGTTTAATAATAAATGCTCTACATCTAAATACATTTCTTTTTCATTTTTATAACTTGATATTTAACCATTCCGTATAGTACGAGTATTCAATATTCCGAGTTGGCTCAGTTAATCGAGTTTCAAGTGTAAATGAAATTTTTCACCGAGTCAGAGTACCTATGACATGACCTCTGCGTGTGCCTATATATGACTCTTCTCTGCATGGTTGAAGAAGAGTACTGCCCGAAAAGCTTAGGTTTCTCCGACACCCTCTGCGATTCTCTCTCGACGGTCAAGTGCCAAGTGGGCTTCCTTCGACACCTAGTTGCCACCCATTTCTTATTTTGCCTTTCCTCAAGCATACAAACACACAAAACCTAAGCCGACCTCACCAACTCCATTGGATCCTTACTGGCCTTGAACACCCACCCCGCCCTCCGCACTGGGGCTGAAAGAGGGCGAAAAATGATAAATCGGCCATCTAAACCGCCTCCCAGCTCCATCATAGGTACGGGCCTGCGGTATGTGGGTGAAAGGGTTGGGGAGGGGGAGGAGCGATGGGGGGGGATGCATTGCAGAACTTCGCGGGTTGAAAAAGGGAGAACGGAACCACACTTCTCTTTATTTCCCTCTCTCTCTTCTCTTTCTCTCTCTCTTTCACTCCCTCTCTTTCTCTCTCCTTTAGCTACCTCCCCCCTCCCTATTCCTTCCCCTGCCTCCGTTCCCGCCATCCCACGCGGCGCCCATTCTCCCGCTCGCGTCCCAGCCAACCAGTGGGCTCCGCTTGTCACATTGTTGCGAGCGCCGCGCCAATGAGAATAGGGTTTGGGAACGGGGAGTTGGCTTTTTTTCGGATGCTGGAGAGAGGGGAGGGGGAAACAAGGGAGGTGGGGGAGAGGCGCAAGGAGGCGGAGGGAGAGGCATAGGTGAGGCGGGAGAACTCAGACGGCCTCTGCGCGACTCCCAATCGACAGGAACGGGGTTAACACAGAGGGCACCCGCGCAGCCTCCCTTTGGGGCTGAATGGATATGAGCTATCTTGGGATGATCGCATAACCTAATCCTTCTAATACCAAGGGGTCTATAGTGGCCCCGCCTAAGTTTCTTTTTGTGTTGTCGAACGATAAAAACTAGGAAAAAATGGACTCCTGCTGTAAAAAGTGAGACAGGAAAAGCTCATTTTTATCAAAATATTTACCGTTCAGGTTTCAATGATACGAACGGACAAACGTACGCTGGGGTAGCCAGAGACCCCACGGTATCAGAATGGTCAAGGGTTTTCAACAGAAGTATATATTTGTAACATATGCGAGGGCGGTCTTAGTAGAGTGGTGGATAGCGTGTACAACAATGCGGCGGGTTCGAATCCCGTCGAACGCATGGTCCTGTGTTCTCGTCTTTGTTATCATTGTCATTAGGTGTAATTTGGAAACAGCGTTTGTGTTAAACTATTAATATTACTAGGGGATCCGCGGGATCTTCGGCCTCGCTCAGCCCATTTAGAACTACAAAATAAGGACTTAAGTATCGACAATCGAAAAATGAAGTAGGTACTCGTCTTAAGCATCTCCAACAGCCATTAGAATTTACCTTCGGTGAATCACCGCTGAAGACGGCGGCTTTGTAACCGAAATGCGCATCTGGTATTTTTATAACTTCGTTATGGCTATTTGAAATACCTAAGACAAGCACTTAAAATTTCAATATTTATCGGTTTTTTAAAAATCCGTCAATGAAAACGTTTTGTCCGTTCATCCGTCACACGTCCGTGTCTGGTGAACTACTTCTAACCCCGTTCAAGTTATGGCAACTAAATTTTGAGGGATAGTTCATGGCCGTACGTTATTTCCGAAATTTAAATTTGGAGACTCCAGGGGAAGCCTAAGGAGTGTAATTGGGGGCAATAAAAAAACCCGCCCTTAATATTTGATTCGTCAGTTCTTTCCTTACCTGTTTATACTTAAGTGCATTTTCCGGAACGCCTTTTGGTTGTTAATAAGCCGTCGTTTGAGTAGCTCCCTACGCAACGCTGGGGTTACCGCATCGGAAAAGGCCGTGATGGGACTAATCGCAGTGTGCAAGTTTTAAACATTATGGAAAAAATAGCACGGAGATGTACAGCATCCGAATACATCATTCGAAATCATAATTAGATACCTTTTCCTAACATAAAACTCGGTGTAAATACCTGCGAATGAATAATCATTAAACGAGAAAATATCGATATAAAATGAATGTACAAAAAATTGTGAATCTTTGAACAATATATCTTTTTGGCTAAGCCGTTCTTATTCCACCGCTAAACCACACGTAAATGTCTCTCATTCTTCCTTTTCAGAGAAAGCGGGTTTTCGGGGCTAGAAATCAACAAATCAGTGGTTCCCAAACTTTTTCATCCCATCCCGTTTATCCATCAGTACATATATCTGTCATTACCTCCAACTGCAAATGTTCAAATTAAAAAAAACCTAACTTACTAGTATTCGGTAAATCCCAGGCGTTCCATATAAGTTCCAGCCTTCCTTACAAGTGGTAGGGGAGTAAAAACTTTCAAAATTTTGAAGAAATAATGCTCACTGCCAACTTTTTATTTTAATAACAGTAAACTGTCAACAAAGTACTATCAGAACACTATGCAAAAATATTGATTCAAATCGCTGTTTCACCTTCCAATGCTGTTGCGATGTGCTTAGAAAACATGTTTATTCTACGAAAACAATGGAACAAAACTTTGTAACCTAAATAACCAACGCTTTTCATCTCTCTGCGCTGAAAAATATTTCAAAACAAAAACTGAAAAAATTTCTTATGCGAAACTGCTGGAACTAAGATCCCCGATAACACAAATTCTTGTATACACCAAAATAGTTTTATGTTCCGTAAGTCTGGGAGTATTAAGGAATATAATAAATATTTGTAGCCGTTATGTATGCCACGTATATAGGTTTCATTAAAAATAAATATCTATTAGCACTAAAGAGAAGAGTGACTGCTAGAGAACTCCAAAAGAGTCACGAATCTTATTAAAGAATAGCCAAATGACTCAGTCTATCTTCCCAGATTGCCACTTCAAGTAATTTTTCACACCTTGACTACCGGTTTCACTGCGTTACAACTCCCACAACTGTCCATTACCTCCTCAAAAACCTGAAATTATCCCCGAAGGGTTGGGAAACACTGCAATCAAGGTTTGCTCTTGGAATCAATGAGTACATGGCCACGAAAGCAAAAAGTAAACGTGTATTTGAAAGCCTTGAATCCAGTAACTATCTTCTGTTCCTTAAATACGCAGTACATGCTGTCCACTTTCTCGTACATATTTTAGCTTTGTTAGTGAAGTCGCACACATACGTAAAATGCAGTGTGCGCCCAAGTCATGACGTTGTATAATTAAAATTTATACGTGTTAAATAAATAAGTGTCAGAACTATTTAACAGCGTATAATTAAATCCTATTTTGAGAATCTGGCAGGATTAGGGTTTACCGCATGTGAAAGTAAAATATTTGTTCATTCACTGTAGCTCTGAGAAAAAATGTTTCCGAGAAAATTTTTATTTATTGCTATTGCAAAGTTAAAAATGCTTATTATACTCCCACTATGTCCGTGCTCGTTATAAGTGAATTTCACTCCCCGTCAATAATGATTTGCCACTCTCCAACTCTGTCCTGATATTCTGCTTCCATTACGCTCGCGAACTCGGTTTGCCTCGACACGCCGAGGTTTAAAACTGAACTCGTGAACCAGGGTTCTTGCGTTTAGAAAACTGTAGTTATCAACAGAATGCGACGAAAATTTCATAATAACTAGCGTAATTTCCCGTAAAAAATGATGGGTATGTATGAATGAAGTATAAAGGTAAAATTAAATCACTTACCATTCTTCCTCACTCCCCTTTTCCTTCCCCTCACTCTCCCCTCAAATATATAGCTCTCCCTCTCAGCGTGGCAGAATTATAAACTTGGCGCGATATAATTATAAACATACGCATTATTTATATGGATTCTATATCAAGATATAGATGTTCGGATCATACGCCGTCAGTGATACATACGCCGTTACTCACAAAGCGACAGAATAAGCGTTTTATATTGTAGATATTAATATGAATGCGTCTCCTCACAGGCGAAGTACCTCCCTATCTAAAAGATCCCCGGATCGTTTCCCGCCGTGAAAGTGGACGCTATCGTGTCGTCGTTAACGTTGACGCGTTCGCGTGACTGGCTCTTTGTATCGTAACCGAGCTGAGCGATAAATAAATAAATAATTAAAACTTACGTTGAAACTCGATCTACAAAGTCCTCGAGAGAATCGAACGATCCCACCGACGGTAAAGAAGGGTGGAACGACCACACGAGCGGCACACACGCACGCGTTAACATGCAAAATGAAAAACAAAAGCAACGAGTCTACCGCAAAACTCGATTAAAGAGTCGGAATAAAAAAAATAACAATTGCTGCGCGCTAGAGTGCCATCGCATCCTTTGGAAGATAAAATAAAACACGCGACCGAGATAGCGATGAAGAGAGCACAAAGGGAGTTTTTCCGGTTTGAGAGCCGCGGAGTCATGTACGCCATTTAAGCGGATAAAAATCTGCATTAGTAATCGAGCGGAGATCAAAGGGACGGCGAGCGATCGATGCCTTTGAGTCGCTCGGAGCGAGTGAGCAATCGAACGCCTTAAACAACGCTCCGATTCACCACTCGCCGCTCAAGACTATGTCGAGAGAAAGGTTTTTATTTTTCTCTCTCTTTATTTGACGAATTGAACAACTTTCCTCGCACTCTCCGCCAAAGGGGCCGAGTGGGTGTTTCGCGAAAAATCCCGGAAGTGTTCTCGAGTTGCCCCATTTCCCTCCCGATGTATTCTGGGAAAATAACCAATTCCAGGCGCTCTCCCACTCGACCAGAGGAAGAGATTCGCAGGTCACGGAGGATGGCGCACGACCCTTCCGGTCGCTCACTCTTGGGGACCAAAGGGAAGTGGTGGAGGCAGGGAATGGGAGAGAGAGGGACTGGGAGGGAGAGAATGAGAGAGAATGGGAGGAGAAAGAATGGGGGAGAGAGAGAACGGGAGATAGTGGGGGAGGGAGAGAATGGAGGAGAGAGGGAATGAGGGAGGGAGGGAATGAGGGAGAGGGAATGGGAGAGAGAGTGGGAGAGGGAGAGAATGGAGGGGAGAGAGAGAATGGTGAGAGACAGAATGGGAGAGAGTTTGTTTGTATGAAATTTCTGGCTAATCAACCTCTTGGATTATTATAGCCATTATTCCTTCCACACATACACAAGGGAGGAGGGAAACCCGATGCCGGCATTAGCCTAGTCTTTACTAAGAGCACCAAAGGGACCAACTGCTTAACATTCCTTGAGCGCTGACTTGCGCGATCTCCTCGAATCACACAAGTAGGGGAGAAGTAGGTTGAAAAATCCGACCTCCGCCGGATTCAAACCTGGGACCGCTGCGTGGAAGGCCAACGCTCTAACCACTCCGTCACTGCCACCACTGGGCGAGGAAGGGAATGAGAGAGAGAATAGAGGAAAGAGGGAATGAGAGCTAGAGAGAATGGGGGAAAGAGGGAATGAGAGAGAGAATGGGGGAGCAAGGGAATGAGAGAGGGAGGGAGGGGAAATGTGGAGAGGAATAGAGAACCAAGAACTGAAATCATTACGCGTTTATCGGCACCCGGCGTGTTGAATGATGAAGTACCAAGATAATAGAAAAAGAAATTAATAGGAAGTGGTGTCCACTATTATTTCGAAACAAATTGCATGGACAAAGGCTATCGTGAATGTCTTCCCCGATATATATATTGCCATTTCACGAATAAGGACAACGAACGTAGACTGGGAAATTCAACAGAAGATGAACGTGGTGGCGAAATTTGCAAAGTAGAATGATCGTGTTTTACAGTCAAATTCAGTACATTAATGAAATATATAGATAAAGCTCTCTGGGATATATTTTTAACCGTGGTCAATTAATTAGGCACGAATAAAAGAATTTTATTTCGGGATAAGATTCCTTTGGTTACGTTATGCACTTCGAGTCTTGTTCAGCATAAATGATTCTGTTAGATGCTATCTTTCACGTTGAATTTTTCGGAGAAATATTGAGCTCGTGTTGTGGCTGAAAGAAATTCCAGAATAAGCACTAAAAAATTTGAATAAATTACTTATTAAGGTTATGAAAACCTGACGTACATTTTGGCTACAATGCATCCGTCTTCAGTGGTAATTCAACGAAGGCAGATTTTAACTCTTTTAGGATTTGTTGCGACAATTGGAAATACCCCAGATACGTATTTTTTCAATTTTTGGAAATTTTAGCATTTATCCTTAAAATTCTATCCACGTCGAAGTTCTTTCAAAATGTTCATCGAGTGCAATATGCAAGTGAAATAGTAATTTCGCGTTATATATTCGGAATAAATGATGATTCCTAGGAAATGGCAATTTTGAAACCATCCCCGAATATCTGCATTCATATAAAACGCACGCCTATCTTGACCAGTGTCACGCTCGCCTTGATCACTTTCTCAATACTTCTCATCAGGGGCGGCACGAGGAATTTAGGCGGGCCGGGCGAGATAGCACTCCAGCGCCCCCCTTCATTAATGATTGTTGAGATACTTACAAAGTACATGTTAATTTATTAAACACTCCGTAAAAATTATTGATAATGAAACTTTAAAAGGAATGCCATCAAGATTATAGCCTGCTTATCGATATATATTGTATCCAATACTTATTCACTTGTAAGTAATGCATAGATAAATGATTGGGATAGCGCCCCCAAAACTTTGGCGCCTCGGGCGGCCACCCGGCTCTGCTTCTCGTGCAACGAACCAACCGCTGACTTCAATTGTTTCTCTCATCTCTTTTGTTTTCCACAAATCCATTCTCTATTTTCTAACTCTCTCGTTCTGGTACTCAATAAACATTTAACGCTGGATTAATAAATATTCTCTTATTCTATCCGTAAGTTTTCATATTCTTTACATCAAAATTATCACTCTCAACAATAGGAGACCCGAGTTTGTTTCCCGGTAAAGTACAAGATTTTTTCTCCTTCTCAAATGTAAAATTTCAGTTTAAGCATTATGCGCACATGCATAAAAAAATCATTTCCTTAACTTTCCACCATGTTATCTATAGTAAATTGACTGCAATTCGACGCTTTTAACACAATCCTATTTTCTTTCCTAAACTATTATCTCTGAAGTTTTACATCTGAGTGTATCGCTTTATTTTTTAATAACGAATACGCTAATAGAGCCGTTTTGATCAGCTGGCTTGCAGATAAATCAGCGGATCCGAGACGAATTTTCAACACTTGCTCCTAAAAAATATTCAAGGTATTTCAGGCAAATAATCTTCAGTAGAATATACGGAACAAAAAAGTTTGGCAATGTGCAAAAAGGAATGAGTGAACCTGAATGCTTATGGAAACGAGACAGGAGGAGGTGCTTTGGCACACCCATGTCACTAAGAGCATCCCGAGATCTTCGCAATTCTACTTTGCTGGAGTCGCTTCCATCGTGTTCTTAGCTCGATCCAAAAGCCATTGCGATCTTATCTTCTGCTCTTTGTCACAAAAAAGAGAGCTGTGGGACAAAACTGAGGAAGAGGGGAGGAAGTAGCGGGAGTGTGTGGAGAAAGCAATGGAGTGGAGGAGGAGAGGGAGTGGAGGAAGAAAGGGAGTGGAGGAGGAGAGGGAGTGGAGGAAGAAAGGGAGTGGAGGAGGAGAGGGAGTGGAGGAAGAAAGGGAGTGGAGGAGGAGAGGGAGTAGAGGAGGAGGGGGAGTGGAGGAGGGGGAGTGGAGGAGGAGAGGGAGTGGAGGAGGAAAGGGAGTGGAGGAGAGGGAGTGGAGGAGGAGAGGGAGTGGAGGAGGAAAGGGAGTGGAGGAGGAAAGGGAGTGGAGGAGGAGAGAGAATGGAGAAGGAGAGGGAGTGGAGGAAGAGAGGGAATGGAGGAGCAGAGGGAGTGGAGGAGAGGGATGGAGGAGAGGGAGGGAGGGAGGAGTGGGAGGGAGGAGGAGAGGGATTGGAGGAGGAGAGGGAGTGGAGGAGGAGAGGGAGTGGAGGAGGAGAGGGAGTGGAGGAGGAGAGGGAGTGGAGGAAGAGAGGGAGTGGAGGAAGAGAGGGAGTGGAGGAAGAGAGGGAGTGGTGGAGGAGAGGAAGTGGAGGAGAGGGAGGGAGGAGAGGGATGGAGGAGAGGGAGGGAGGAGGAGAGGGAGTGGAGGAGGAGAGGGAGTAGAGGAGGAGAGAGAATGGAGGAGGAGAGGGAATGGAGGAGGAGATGGAGTGGAGGAGGAGAGGGAGGGAGGAGGAGAGGGAGGGAGGAGGAGTGGAGGAAGAGAGGGAGTGGAGAAAGAGAGGGAGTGGAGGAAGAGAGGGAGTGGAGGAAGAGGGGGAGTGGAGGAAGAGAGGGAGTGGAGGAAGAGAGGGAGTGCAGGAGGAGAGGGAGTGGAGGAGGAGAGGGAGTGGAGAAGGACGAGGGAATCGACCGATGGATAAAATCCGATTAAAAAACGAGCGGTTCTGCTCGATATAAAGAAATGATAACAAACTGTGAAAGTCACACTCGAAATTGTATTGAGAGCCACTAACAGGGTTTTGAACATTTTACCATCAACTGTGTAGAAAGTGGATCGATAGTAAACCGTTAAAATAAAAACAATTTTCGAAAATGACGAGGTAGATGGGAAGATTGGAAATGTATTGGGCTCGCGGAGAAAACGAAAATAGCAGTCAGTCGTGCACGAGTACTGGCAAAGTGATTGTGGGTAATTATTTCTAGAGGGATTCTGGTGCCACCTTCATTTCAGAAAATTAGTCTGAATATGGTTTTACTTAAAATATTACTGATTTAAACAAATTACAGCTATCGAAACAATAGCGAATAAAAATTAAAGAGCTACAATCGCGATTTACGCCTTTCGGTCATATCCATTGACTACCAACTTTACCTGGCTGCAAATAATTCCCAGATAGAGAGGAAGCGCTCCCAAGATTTATCCGCCCCGGGCCTGTTATGTACAATTCTGTCAGACAACTGAAACAAAATACTACCTTTTCAGCGTGTAAAATATCTGCAATCTTAATATAAACAATTTCATATAGCTCGCCGTTCGCGGGAGTTAGGACGCTCCTAGAATACCTCACGAACCGCAAAACCGCGAACGGCAAGTACTAAAATAAAGTAATGGGAAACATTGGTTCTGTTCCCCCACCTGCGAGAATAGACCATATTGCGATTATTTTTACATCATTGACGATCGTAGGACAGAGAAAGAAATGGAGAAAGTAAAATATAGAAAAAAGCAAGCCTAAGAGAGAGAAAGCAAGGAAAAAGGTTGGACATTTATTCTCGGCATGGATGATGTTGGAAATGGAGACGTTAGCGGAGGGTATTCGATGAATTTCGAAGAAGGTGGTGACGGGTATGCCAGGATTTGAACCTGATTCCTTTAATTAGCCTAATATCCAGAATGGAAATAGGCTTATAGTTCCGTCGTTGTGTCTGTCTGTATGTACCCCTCTATTAACTTTTGAACCAATACACCGATTTTCATGACACTTGGTGGAAATCTCTTGCTTCTGGAGCCTAGCTCCCGAGGATAGTTTTTGTCGCGGGGATTGAAAGTCCCGGGTTCGATTCCAGGAACTATCCTTCCCATTTCATTTACATGGAAAATCTGAAAATTTTCTCTTGCACATATCTTAGAATTGTAATATCGGAGCGGGATTTATACCATTCTCTGAGGAAAGGAATGGACATTTAAATTTTTATCGTAGAATTTTGCTTATCGATCGAATTTCCTAGAAATTCGCGTAAATACTGGCGTTTTTGCAGTTTTTATCACTCATTACGAGAGTGTTGCCAATGCAACGTCTATTGTTGGACTCGGATTTGATATAGTGTAGTTAGTCTAGTATTATACATACACGAGTTATTTTTTCCAAACAAATACGCGTGATTAATTTAGTTTTCCGCTCGAATGTATTTGTAATATTTTATAACGCTAAATTATGAAATTTGGTAACACAAAGATTATTTTTGAAAGCTATTAAAGCAGATATAAGTAATTGCTGATCCACATTTTATGTAAAATAATTACGTGGAAAACAGGCATCTTAAGTTTGGTTTGAATATCTTGTTTTTAAAAATAAATTTCTACAAAAGTAACTACCACATAGGCAATGCTTCTCCTGAAATTAATGCTCACTTTCATGAATGGGTCTTCCTACAATGCGGACGACTGCGGTGAAGGTTCAAAAACCAGCACGGTTGGAATTCTATTTTTAAGCTCCCGGGCGAAAGGATGAAGATTTTCAGGCAAACGATGCCGATATTTTATGCAAAAAGTCATAAGGTAGCATCTAACGTTCGATTTTCCTCCAAATCACTTTTGATAAATATTCAGATAAGCGCGGAAATCCAACAGACCGAGGTGCCAGCAATATCAGATCGGAAAGTACGAAGAACAATCGACTTGGAGAAGCTCTAAGTACATACATGCGTGGAGTCTTATGTAATCGAAAACCAATGGAGTACTTACCACGATACGTAGATAAAATAGCAGAAAATTAAACTAACTGCAAACAAAGCAAATGAATACTGTGAGAAGAGAGTCAGAGAAAGGGTATTTTGGGATGCACTGCATGGGAATAGGAGAATGAGAGCATAAAAAGAGGAACGGAGAAACAGAGGGTGCATATGAAGAGATAGGGAAACGGTGTAATGGATTCCAAATGAGGAAGGAAGGAGGCAGGAGGGGAAGGGAGGTGGTGAGGCAGGAGGGGAAGGGAGGTGGTGAGGCAGGAGGGGAAGGGAGGTGGTGAGGCAGGAGGGGAAGGGAGGTGGTGAGGCAGGAGGGGAAGGGAGGTGGTGAGGCAGGGGCAGAGGGAGGAGAGAGGCGGGAAGAGGGGAAGGGAGGAACAGAGGGAGGGGGCAGGAGATATATAGACAGTGGGAGGACACTTTTTCTCAAGTGGTCTCCGTAGAGCAGTTAGAGGAACTCGGCATGCGAATCGATGTGACTCCAGTAGGATTTGGATAATTCGGCGATTTGTGTGCTGATCAAATTCCGGAGCGGGAAGAGAGAGAGAGGGGGGGGCGGAGAAGGAGATTGAGGGCCGAAGGGGAGGGGGAGAGCGGAGGTCCCTGCGGCGCCTGGCCCAAGCAGGATGACCGTTAGCTCGCCCTCCGCTCGCTCTTTCGGTCCCGCCCACCTCCTCACCCTCCCGCTCCATACCCTTCCCGCCTCGCCCCCTCCGCCCTTCCATCCTCGCCCCCTCCACCCTTCCAGCCTCGCCCCCTCCTCCGTTCCCGCATCGTCCCTTCCCCCTTCCGAACCTCCGCTCCCCTCTTTTACCCCCTCACCACCAGTCCCAAACAAACCGAACCGGCGATTTCTGCCTCCATCCCTTAACGCCCACTCGAAAATCCCCCGGCCATGCCAGGACAGTGGGGAGAGAGGGGGGAGGGCGGGGAGGGGGGGGGAGATTCTGGATGGAGACATGTTTCATTTGTGATCCGTGGAAGTGGTAAAGAGAAAGAGAGAGAGGAACGCCCAGGGTATGGAATGAGGAGACAGACAAAGCACAAAGAAAGGCTCTTTATTACGCTGGACATAAAGAATAAGGGTGAGGGGGTAAACTCTCCAAAACCGTTATCCCCTACAATTTATATACATACATACATACATATATATATATATATATATATATATATATATATATACACACATATACATACGCGCGCATATATACATATACTTTAATACACATACGGACACACAAACAGAAAGAATCCAAGGAGTAACGCACAAGTGAAAGAACGGAGATAATAAACAGTAATTCTGTTTAACGATTTGCCATCGGAACTCAATCTTGGATTAAATAGAGATGGAATAAATAATCGATAAATAACAGGATTTGAACGATTGCTGAAAATATTCTAGAAAAAGTATAGAAAAAACGTCAAGTAATATCTACATTGAAGCAGTAAACTTAGCACGCGAATGCAAATACGACAAGAAAGCCCAGGAATTACAGCAGTACCTCGCGCATCGAAACGATGAAATAAAACACGCATTTATCACACACGGGGCATAATATTCGCCACGATCGTCCTTCCAGACGCGCAAGCCCATGGATATTTCCGCGAGTTCACTTGTTTTTTCCTCGTGATTTGATTCGACTTCTCCATCCCCTCAGCCCTCTCTCCCTTTCACCACCCCTCAGGCCCCTCATTCTCTCTCTCTGCCAACCCTTCACTCTGCCCGACCATGCGAAAGAGGGGCGAAAGGGAGACACGGAGAAAAAAGGCCTCGGGAAATAGGAAGGGGCGTAAAAAAACAGAAGCTTAACGAGGAATTCAGTTCCGCGGGAATGGAATGAACGGTCGAGGGAGATACAATCAAAAGGAAGGAAAAAAGAGCTGGATGGATAGGGAAGAGGAAGCTGCGTATGTACGTCATTGTTTATATATTTATATACATTCATACACACAAGCAGTGCCGTAACTAGGGTATGGCGAAGGTGGCGTTTGCCATAGGCGCCGCTTGCAAAAGGCGCCAATCGATCCCGCAAAAAATACCAAAAGTTTCTTTTCCTATAAATAAGTATTAAGTTAATACTCGAATGTTAAAGCCATTGCTAGGAAAAACTATTATTCTTTATTAAAACGCAGGAAAAATCATATTCTACTTAAACGAGGTATTTCGTTAAAATTTTGCCATAGGCGCCAAATCTCCCAGGTACGCCTCTGCACACGAGTATATATAGGTATATATATATATATATATATATATATATATATATATATATATATATATATATATGCCTGTTTGTCAAAGACGATAAAAAATGCCGAGAGGGAACGAAAGAGGAGCAGATAAAATAGAAACAACCGAAGGTAGCGTTATAAAAAATAAAATACAATCGGGTGATGTCAGCACCGGATTTGAATGGCTAAAGAGCGAATGAACAAAGCATACACGGCAATGGTGGCGCCAAATTACTGAGGAAGGAAACAAAAAGTGTTAGGATGAGCAGAATTGCAAATAACATTTATTTGATTGTATGAGACTCGAAAACCCCTATCTAACTAATCTGTGCTTGGGAATAATTTTGAAGCGAGAAAAAAAGTCTGCTATGACCAGGAATCGAACCCGGGTCTTCAACTTGCCGGGCGGATATTTTACCACTGAACTATCGTAGCAGATCAATTTTCTCGTTTCAAAATTATTCCCAACTTTACAGCTTAAGCCTGTCTGTCTGTGTCTGTCTTCGGTTCGAGGGTTAAACGAAGGGTCGTTCATTAATGGGCATTTAAGATTAATGGGTGGTTACTCGAAATAAATAAATCGAATAACGCTATTCTATCGGACTCAGAACACCGCCGTAGATACTCTTCGCTACAATAAGTCAAATCAAATTCGCAAAACGGGTAAATTGTGGTTTAAATCCGCGACAGTAACTGCAGGAAAGTGAATTAACGTATTTTTCTATTGCTGTGATTTGACATTCGATGTCAATGTATGACCACTTCGCCACCATAAATTTTAGCCGTTTTCGGACGTTCATTTCGTTTTAGTCGCGAAGCTACTGAAATCTAATTTGAAATCTTTCATCATTTGAGGACGAAGAGTGGATTTTTAAATCGTGATATTTCATACAGGGATTCGATAAAAAATTTCACTTTTTTTTAATGAAGAAGATTATTTACTTATTCTAAATTTTTGTAGTTGTATGGACAAATAACAAATGAAACATGTTGTAGTTTGTAGCTAAGCTGTTGTGACGAGAGTTCCTATGACTTGAAGTCAAGAAGTTGTGTATAGGAACTACTATCAAAAAAGGTCATATTTTTGTATTAAGTACATTCAATTGTTATTATGTAATTTGGGCATTATGTATTGAGTGATACCTAAGCTGTTGTGACGGGAGTTCCTGTGACTTGAAGTTAAGAAGTAGTATATAGTGTATAGGAAATTGTATCAAAAAGTTTATATTTTTGTATTAAGTAAACTCAGTTTTTATCATGTAATTTGGGTATTATGCATTGAGTTGTGATGGGGACCCGCTGCCACCGGGACCTGCTCCCAATTGTAGCGTTTATGTGAATAATAATAATAATATAAAGTATCCTTCTGACTGAAAGTGCGAAAGGATAAGGATATTTTCAAAATTTGAAGTAATAATTCTTACATTAATTCAGAAGTGTTAGAAAGGACGAATACAGGCATTGCAGACCCTGTAGAGATATTAAAACAGTAAAAAGTACTGTTTCTATTTAATTTGTTCATCTTTTAGCGGTGGTTCGCCATGGCAAAATTGCTTTTTAACGTTTTATGAATAACCTGAGTCGAATAAATAACAATGAAAGATAATACTGACTGCAAGTGCGAGAGGAGAGAGAGAGAGAGAGAGAGAGAGAGAGAGAGAGAGAGTGGGGGAGAGAGAGAGAACAACCATTACAGAAGCACCTTGTTCACGCAGCCTGAATTAGCGTTTGGGTCGTTACCCTCAGGAAAAATGAGTTTCTTTGATCACCTTGCGGCAAGTTTTCGATGCATTAAATTAAAACGTACGTTTAATAAGTAGTATTCATGCAGAATGAGAGGTAAAATACAAAAGGTAAAAAATTAAAGAAAAAAATGGTTGCTTGAGGGCAGAGTGACCAAAGGAGGTTTTAAAAAGTATTAGTTTTCTAAAAGGAACAAAAGAAAATGTATGAAACCAAGACTGATTAATCAATAAAAAAGGGCGTTTGTTTATTTAGCCCTGACTTTAGCAACTTCATTTATAACAGATACCGTATCTAACCAAATCAAAGACATTGTTGTTGTCGATATTGGCGTCTGAAATGAAGGAGATCATCTTAGAAGTTCAAACATAATTTAATGTGATTCTTCTGTCATAATTCGAGAAATATTGTCGATTTTCGAAATATCGTTGTTCCGATGATTTTCCAAGTTAAAATACATCTTCCATAAAGATTTAGCGTCAATACATAATCGGCGTGGATTCTGTGTTTAATATAAAGCGTGGCCATGGTACTACTATACGAGGTAGGTCGTTCCGGTGGACGAAAACGCGTCCAGTGTGCGCATGACGTCACGTGGTGTAAGCTTTTTAGCGGGAAGCTTAAAATTTGTATGAAAATGAACGTCAATCGGCCGCTGATATCCGTCTTTTTATTTCTTCACCCTTCGTTATTATAAATAATAAATTTATAAGTCATGCTATGAAATCCCGGAACGTTAATTTGTACATACAATGATTTTTTAACGAATTACCGGAATCGGAAAAAGTTCAAGTTTGTTAAGAACGTTCGGCATCAAGTGAACTTCGACGAAGGGAAGAGACTTCTAAGAAAGGTCCCGGACTCATCTAAAAGAGAAGGGCTTCATTTCCCGTATAATTTCCCAAGTTAACTTTTTAGTTCTTTTCATAAACGATTTCCTAGAATTTCACGTAAATACTGCCGTTTTTATCACTCACTAGCGTAATTGCCCTTCAAATATGACGGGTATGCGTGAATTAAGTTGAAATTGAAATAAAAAATTAATGAAACCAACTTTTAGATGCACTAAAAAGTAAATAATAAATATAAAATTCACATAATTGAGTGTTCCAGAGATTAAAAATAGTTATGGGCGAATATAAATTGCATGACAAAGAAATACGTTACGGTACACAATTCTTTTACGCCCAAAATTATTTTTAATCTGTGGAACCTTTAATGTTGTCTCTCTTCTTCTTTATTTCTTCCTCTCTCGTATTAAAGCATTCACATGCATTCCTTAATGTATATAGTACATATTAGGATTAGGGCATCAATACAATCTCGTAATTTATTTTTCTTTAAAATGGTCTAGTCCCGAAGTTCTTTCTAATTTTAATTTACAAAAGAGTGAAAGTCTTTCAATCGAAAAATCGATTTTTGTGTGTTATCTTATGGAAAATGGCACACCCCTTCCACCAAAAATAAAAATTCTGGCGCCTAGGTGCACATCCTCATGATCCCATTAATAAGTATCAAGTTTAAAGTCTCTAAGATTCTTGGTTTTTGAGATATGCTGTCCACACACACACATTGCCTTTTATTAATATCTATAGATTATGAGTATAGCCATTGCAATGACTATTGTTGGACTCAGATTTGGTATAGTCTAGTTTTGCCACAAAATACACATGATCAATTTAGTTTTTTGCTCGAATGTATTTTTAAAATTTTATAACGCAAATATATGAAATTTGGGAACACAAAGAGCAACTCATCTGCAGTGATTTATGTTGTCTCTTCTCCTGCATGCTCGAATCCAGGTTTCTTGAATGGACTTTTCTTGAGGAAATCGAAAAAATCTCACCCTAGCATTACAATTTTTGTAACTGTTATTACAACCAAATACCGCAAAAGATGTCATTTCACTGAGAAATCCACAGTTCAAGAGAAAACAATTTTCCAAACCCGTGACCACAGTCAATGCTAAATCATAGGCGGCAAGCGAAATCTATGTACCACGTGACGTCACACGCCCGAAGCGACGCTCGCCTGAGATGCGCAACGACCTACTTGGTATAGTAGACCATGGCGTGGCTGACTATTTTCTGAGAGCAGAACTTCACCCACTCTATTTTTCGTGTTCTTCTTAAATGTACCAGGTATTTTCTTAGCTAATGCAGTATTAATGGAATGATAAATATCTAACAATTATTTAAAACATATTCAGTATTCAGTTTTCTAAAATAAAACATCGTCAACATTTTCTCATATAAATTTATTTCCATTCATATGACTATATTATGTGGATCGTCTTAATTCGAAGTCGCTTTCGAATAGGACAAATGCGAAAATTGTTAAATCCAATTTTCCATAGCGCTGCGCGCCGCATTCTGTGGTATTTTATCTAAATTACCTTGCATTTAAAAGAAAATGTCCTTAAGTTCTGAGGAAATGGACAAGAAGAGCTGAATTACCAAAATATTGAATTTATATCCATGGATGTCGTTTCTTACTTCCAAGCGAGCAGAATACATTAATAACGATAACAACTCGAAGGATATTCGCGTCTCAGTCGTATAGATAGGTTCCGCGATGAAAACCAGAATTAAAAAAGAAGCTAGAATACGACAGAAACGTTTGAGATGGATAGGAAAGAACCAAAAAAGTCGTCGAAAGACTTTTTCAAACGTTTCGCTTCCGAAAAATTGCGCCACTTGAAGACGGTGTCGAAAAAATGAAGCTCACGCAAAGAGGCAGGGAAAAAAGAAATAATTAAGGCGCTGTTTTCGAGGTGAAAGGACGAGAAAAAGGCAGACAAAAGAAGGGGGAAAATGTAAGTAATAGGACGTGAATATTAATTACGAGACGTAGGAGACGGAATGAATAATTATATCTCGCCCAAGTTTACATTGCACGCGTCATTACCTAAAAATTTTGGAAGGGCGACTTTTCTGAATAAAAAAACTCGACAAATAAACTTGTCGAGAGGGTCCTTTCGCCGTATATATATATATTTATTTTTTTTTGTTTGACGGATAAAAAACATCGAGGGTCCTCAACCTCATGGCTGGTTTCACTGCGAGCTTTAAACCAGAATTTCGTTCCCTCGAAGGTAAAAAAGGCTTCTTTAAGTTTCGCTTCTCTTATCATTATTATTATTATTATCACGCGCCTAAAAAGCGTGCAAGACATTTTTACCCACGATTTTTTCTTTCTCCTTGCTTTCCGTCGACTGTTTTTGTTTTTATTCGTCCTGAATTTCCTCCCTTCCATGAACCTCGCATTTATTTGTTACTGGATTCCGCAAAGCTCTCTAAAACTTAACATTTCTTCTATGATATCGCATTTAGACCGCGACCACACGGAATGACTTTGCGCGACACGCCGTCGCCTTCCAATTATGACGAATCTCTCTCTCGTTTTCATTTAGTAATTTTTTTATTATCTTAGACGCGATTCACTCTACTGCTCCGCGTAATTAATTCGTGTAAAGATTAATTATCCATGTTATTACAACTTCCCGGCCCTCGGGACTTCATCGAACCTGGTTTGCGCAATAGGAGATGATATTTCCGCGCCCATTCGGATCATCTAGAGAAGGGGCAAACACGCACCAATTTGTGTGCTTGTTGCTAGCTCCAAGAGAGCGCTTTTAGAGTGGTTCCGTATATATCGAGGGCGCACGACAAATTTCATAAAGAAGGCGCACGCGAAGAGATTGACCTTTGACCTCCCCGAGGTTCACAGCGAAAAGGGAGAGAGGGAGGCGGAGAGTGAAGATGGAGTAATTTGCGAGCGATTAATTTGTTCGACTGACGATTACGACTTTCGAGACCTTTTTAAGAACAAGAACTGTGAGAGTGAATCGTTACCGACAGAACACTCGCGTTCGGAGTCATATAAAAGACCCGTATCGATTAAGTTCAGCAAGAAGAAAAAAGACAGTGCATTTCAAATATTCAGATTGCGCAGCTAGAGAAGCGAGGTAATTTATCGAGATTTTAATTAAACTTTTCAAGCGAGGCGTCCACGATCCTAGAAAATCGAGCGATTCTCGATATAGTTGCAGCAATTGTTACGTTCCTGGCTCGAAAGTTTCAATGCGCAAAATTCCGCAAACGAAGGAGGAATTGCACCTGGACTCGAACTCTGGTACTTCGGAGGAAAAGGGCTGCCTCGTTGCGCTTCGGCTAGGAAGAAACGACAAAACAGTTCTAAATTTTCGTCCATAAGGTGGCCGCATTGGGCGCCAAAGATTTTCAGCTCAAAAAAACGTCGAATATTCGTGTTCAAAACAAATCTGCGCATCGATTAGATGACGCTTCGAAATCGAAGGTGTGGCAATATTGATGAACGTAGATCTCATCCAAAATTTGGTTGCGATGTCTCTCGCGGTGTCCGAATGCATAGCAAACAGACAGACAGACACTTCCTTATGTATTAGATATAATATAATAATAGCCACGTGAAATAAACACGTTCCCGATGGGCCTTCTGCAACATAAGCAATCATGATCACAACGTGTAAAGACCACTATTTAACAACATTCAAAATTGGTGAACCATTGTGCGTGCCACCACTGAATTCATTTTGTCCCTTAAGGTTACGAAGTGATTTTTTTTAATATAAGAAGTGACGATGGATATGTTATGGGATTAAATTAAAGAAAAAATTCGCAATGTTCTGTGAATGAGGCGTGCCATCTTTTTGCGCGCCACTTCGGGGACGCGTGGCATAGATTGCCGACCTCTCCTCTGGAAAGAGCAAATGCTGGAAAAACGGGCGAAAATAAATTTCTTCGCGCATCTTTCCACGCTCGGTTAAGCATTCGATATATCGCGTATTCCGCAGATTTTTAACAAATGAAAAGTTCCTCGGGCGAGCGGATGGAGAGGGGACGGGGATAAATTGAAGACCTAAAGACAACGGTTTCCCCGACAACGACAAAAAGTCCAACGGTCAGAGCGAGCGAGGACTCGTGTGGCGAGTGGCGTTTCCAGGCGCGCGAGTTCTCGAGTAGGGCAACCGTCCGTGAAGGAGGTCGCGGAACAAGGGGCGTGTCGGGGGGATGAGGAAGCGAAAGACGTTACACGCAAGAAACAGAAAAAGGAAGGGTCGGAACAATGCTATTCGCGTACGAGGGAGTGCCTCGGCGCGGAATGGAGGGCCCTCCAAAACGACGTCGGTCCCCGCGGGCACCAGAGAGACCCTTTCTCTCCTTTCGGTGGGAAAAATTCGCAGCCATGGGAACGCGGGCGGAGAAATCTTCGGCTCGTCGAGCGCTGGGAACGCGCCGATGAGCGCGCGCGCAGTAGGCGGACCCGGCGACCGTCGCGCCACTGCGGCGCATTCCTCGAGCGTGTGAGAGAATAACTGGAACAAAGGAGTAAATGTCGTTGTAATAGGAAAGTGCTCGGACGAGAGGCTGCACATTTGAGGGTTCGATGGAGAGAATGGATAAGAGCGCGAATCGATTTAAAAGGGGCGAGGCGGACGGAAATACATACATATATGTACATTTGAATAGACGGAGGGAGGCGAAAGGAAGTGAGACAGTCGATGGAGTTTTTTTTTGACGCCAGAGATCTCCTAGTTTGCTCCAGCGGATGCTGTGAAAGGCGTTTGTCCTTCGTTCATTGGTGCGTAAGGGAGTTAAGTGGCTGCGTCTGGCATAGGGCTAGGAGGGAGAGAGGCAGGGAAGGACGGAGAAGGGGGCTATAAAATGTGGCCATGTATTCCATTCAAAGTGTGGGAACATTCTGATATAGTCGAAGGTAGCGTGGAATTCCAATAGGGAAGCGGAAGAACAATGCAAAACGCTCAATAGATAGGGGTCGAAATGTTAGCAGATGTGAGGCAGCGTGGAAGAAGGGGAGATATTTTCTCGCTTCGGTAAAAACGCGCACGCAATTCTCCGAACGCGGAATTAAATGCGTGAAATGATTCGGATAAACATGAACGTTCTCGTCCATTGGGAGGCTGAATTGTTTTCCTCATGACTGGTCGAGGTTTTGTTTTGGACGTTCCAAAAGTATATGGAAGGTTACGTATGTATTGACCAAAGTTGCAACAAATCTCGATCAGTCACCTTTTAATCATTCAGGTACGTTCTTAAGATAATAAGTTACCGTAATTACCCGTAATTATATGGAAAGTTTCGTATGTATTGACCAAAGTTGCAACAAATCTCGATCAGTCGCCTTTTAATCATTCAGGCACGTTCTTAAAATAATAAGTTACCGTAATTACCCGAGAAAACAATCGTAAAATAAAATTAGGGTCCGAATATAATATCTATCGCCAGGGCCGGCTCAAGGTATTTTGGCGCCCTAGTCTAGAAGACTAAATGGTTCTGAACGAAAAAAACACTTTAGTAAAATTCACAGAAAATATTATATTTAGATTCTGATGTAATTTAGATTTTTTTGCATTAACAAATAATAAAGAAAATAAAAAAATATCTTACAATATAAGAGAGTGCCCATATACATTTGGCTCCCTAGGTAATTAACTATTTTGCCTACAATTCACAAGTTTGCCTATACGGTAGGGCCGGCCCCGTCACAATTAATCGTGGAGATGGCAATCTCGCAGCGAAAACAGTGAAATTATCTCCTTGCATCCGATAGTGTAGGTTATAAAGCGCTATTTAAAAAAAACATTTATAACAAGTAGCAGCAATTTTATACCAATAGCGTGCAATCATTTGAAGGCGACACGACGTTCCGCAGCCAAGCGAGTTTAATTTACGCGCCAGACATTACGAAATCACTAAAGAGCGTAAAATGCCAACTTCGCCAGTCATATATTGTCTGGGAAGAGAATGGACGTGGGTCAGTCGAAGGCAACACCAATGCGCGGAGCAAAGGGAACTGAATAATCGAAACGGAATGCGTCGCCTCCTTCAGCAACCGAGAACCTTCCAACCACTTCCTTTTAGTTAAACCCTATGCGCCAATGTGAGTGCAGCCAATTAACGGGTTTCTTATAGAATTTGAAACGCTCAAGAGAGTTTTTGAGTAATAAATAACAAGCCTTTGCAATAAATAAGTTTACCAAAAATTGTCACGATAAATTCTTAGCATTGGTTCCATTCGGGAATGTTTATTTTCTCCACTTGGCTAAGATGGGTGCGAGCGTAGCGTATTAATAATTTGCATTTTAAAATTACTTAAAAGCATGCAACGGAATCGGGATTTGGACGATTTCATGTTTGAAAGAACAGAATTTATTTTTTTAAATAGATAATTTGAATCCTTTTCGAATCAGCCTGAAAAGGTTGGTAGAATCAGATCCGATTTTTGAAAATGAGAAATGACAACTGTCATTATCGCCACATTTGAGATTCCAATGCAATTATGTGAGGAATATTTTAGCGTTATTTATACTTACTTTGTGTACGTGTTTTCCGCTCGTCGTTTGTTTTCTCAAGCACATAACTACCATTGACTAGTTTGTTACGCATTACATCATTCGTATCTATCCTCACTTTGTGTATTTTCCGTTCGTTTTTTGTTTTTACATGTAATGAATGCTGTGTGTAAGATTTTATGTGTGTGCCACGCTAAGAGAGATAGCTACATTTTTAGGGAAGAGTAAGAAGGAGAGAACGAGGGAGAGTAGGAGGGAGCAGGGCCTGCCTATTTTAACGGGCAGCTCTAACAATGTTGTGCAGTCCTAAAAGTCAAATGTGCAGCTCTATAATCAGTTTTGTGCAGTTGCTAGTTCTTTTCTTCAAGTTATACATGAATCATGAATGCCATGAATAAATTATATTCTTTGTCGCGGGTTAGGCATCTCAGTATCTGAACCTGAACCATGATAATGGCCTATTTAAGTAATTATATCGTTTCTCAGCTGAAAACATCATTAATGTCCTCTATGAATTTAATTCTAAATATTTATATGTGCATTTTAATATGCCAAATGTCATGGATTGGGATCCAAAGAAAACTTTTTTATTGTGGCTCATTAAGCAAAAACGAAGGCATCATGAAAATGTTTAAAGCACAGAGAGTTTGTGCCAATAGTTGTTCAAAACGACACTTACGGAGTCAAAGACACCAGAAAACGAAGATGACGTGTCACAAATAATTAAAAAGTTTTGATTGACTTTTTTCACAAATATTACTATAAATTTACCTTGTTTTTAGTACAACTAACTTGTCCTTTAGCGTGATTTATTATGCAATGATTTATATTTAAGATTAATTTTGTAATTATATTTGTTTAGTTACTTTTTAAAAACGCTTGCAATAATTTCAATTTTTTAGTTAGGGAGCGAATATTGTGATTTTTTAATATTATTTTCTTAGAGTTCTGAATAAAATTACTAATATTTAATTGTGGCTTTTCTTATATGTTTATCTTAACGTATGGTGACACCGGGGAACGTGCCGCAGGCCTCGCGCAAAAAAAGACCTCACACATGCAAGGCCCTTTTTTATACGTTTCGCCATGACGGCGTAAATATTTTAATATTACAGTTTTCCGAAAAAATGGGCCCCTCCAATAGTCCAATGAGCACAAAAACTGATTTGCGCAGCTCTAAATTTCCCTCAAAATAGGTCCTGGGAGAGAGAGAGAGAGAGAGAAGGGAGAGAGAGAGAGAGAGAGAAGGGAGAGAGAGGGAGAGAGAGAGAGAGAGGGAGAGAGAAAGCGAGAGAGGGAGGGAGAGAGAGCGAGGGGGAGAGAGGGAGGGAGAGAGAGGGAGGGAGAGAGAGGGAGGGAGAGAGAGGGAGGGAGAGAGAGGGAGGGAGAGAGGAAGAGAGAGGGAGGGAGAGAGAGAGAGGGAGAGAGAAAGCGAGAGAGGGAGGAAGAGAGAGGGAGGGAGAGAGAGGGAGGGAGAGAGAGGGAGAGAGAGGGAGAGAGAGGGAGGGAGAGAGAGGGAGGGAGAGAGAGGGAGGGAGAGAGGGGGAGAGAGGAAGAGAGAGGAAGAGAGAGGGAGGGAGAGAGGAAGAGAGAGGGAGGGGGAGAGAGAGGGAGGGAGAGAGAGATGGAGAGAGAGGGAGGGAGTGAGAGAGGGAGGGAGGGAGAGAGAGTGGGAGAGATAAAGGGAGAGAGAGAGGGAGGGGAGAGAGAGAGGGAGGGAGAGAGGGGGAGAGAGGAAGAGAGAGGAAGAGAGAGGGAGGGAGAGAGGAAGAGAGAGGGAGGGGGAGAGAGAGGGAGGGAGAGAGAGATGGAGAGAGAGGGAGGGAGTGAGAGAGGGAGGGAGGGAGAGAGAGTGGGAGAGATAAAGGGAGAGAGAGAGGGAGGGAGAGAGAGAGGGAGGGAGAGAGAGGGAGGGAGAGAGAGGGAGGGAGAGAGAGGGAGAGAGAGGGAGAGAGAGGGAGGGAGAGAGAGGGAGGGAGAGAGAGGGAGGGAGAGAGGGGGAGGGAGAGAGAGGGAGAGAGAGGGAGAGAGAGGGAGGGAGAGAGAGGGAGGGAGAGAGGAGGGAGGAGAGAGGGGGAGAGAGGAAGAGAGAGGAAGAGAGAGGGAGGGAGAGAGAGGGAGAGAGAGGGAGAGAGAGGGAGGGAGAGAGAGGGAGGGAGAGAGAGGGAGGGAGAGAGAGGGAGGGAGAGAGAGGGAGAGAGAGGGAGAGAGAGGGAGGGAGAGAGAGGGAGGGAGAGAGGGGGAGAGAGGAAGAGAGAGGAAGAGAGAGGGAGGGAGAGAGGAAGAGAGAGGGAGGGGGAGAGAGAGGGAGGGAGAGAGAGATGGAGAGAGAGGGAGGGAGTGAGAGAGGGAGGGAGGGAGAGAGAGTGGGAGAGATAAAGGGAGAGAGAGAGGGAGGGAGAGAGAGAGGGAGGGAGAGAGGGGGAGAGAGGAAGAGAGAGGAAGAGAGAGGGAGGGAGAGAGGAAGAGAGAGGGAGGGGGAGAGAGAGGGAGGGAGAGAGAGATGGAGAGAGAGGGAGGGAGTGAGAGAGGGAGGGAGGGAGAGAGAGTGGGAGAGATAAAGGGAGAGAGAGAGGGAGGGAGAGAGAGAGGGAGGGAGAGAGAGGGAGGGAGAGAGAGCGAGGGGGAGGGAGAGAGAGAGGGGGGGGGAGAGGGGGAGGGAGAGAGAGAGAGGGAGGGAGGGAGAGAGAGAGGGAGAGAGAAAGAGGGAGGGAGGGAGAGAGAAAGAGGGAGGGAGGGAGAGGGATAGAGGGAGAGATAAAGGGAGAGAGAGAAAGAGAGAGGGGGGAGAGAGCATGGGAGGAAGAGAAGGATTGATTGATTGATGAGTTCTCTCTTTGGGACGAGGTTGAAAAGTCTCATCTTAAACCTAACTCCAGGGAAAAAGAATGGTGTCTTAATTTGAACTTTATTCATGTATGCCCATCATTTTGGACGAGAAATTAATTAAAAAATACGAAGCATTAATAGTTACTCTTCATAGCATCGGCACTGAAAAGAAAGCATACCACAGTATATCCGCATGCTGATTTTAAAACCAAACATCGATTATAATCATGATCCCCATAAAAAATCGAACTTCTATCCAGAAGGAAAAACTAACGAATAGAATACTGTAAATCGTTCCGATCTTTCCATACACCGTATTTACCGGCTATAAGACGATCTCGAATATAAGACGAACCTCCGTTTACAGAAGTTAATTTAGAAGCAAAAATGTTTTATAGTGCATTCCACAGCAAATAAATTAAACAAAGGTTTTGGAGTGATTTTTATTAAAATCTCAAAAATTATCATCATAATGTGCAGTGCTTTAAACTGTGATATACTGGTCAGAATCACTGTCACTACTTTTATTTATTTCTTTCTTCGCAAACGTAAGATGACCCATAACCTCTGATAAAAAAATAAAAACAAAACTCGTGTTATAATCGGGTAAATACGGCATAAACACGCATTCTGATTCCTCATTATCGAATTACATACCTAATACGTATATTTATCGTAGTACATCTCATTCGCTCATAAAATAGTCCCTTTCAGATGGCTAAACGGCCCCTTATAAGAGTTACTAAATTAAATTAAGAGTACATTTCCGGATTTATTTATTGTTGAACAAACGCTAAAACGCCTAAGCCTCATCACCAAGGTCCAAGTGGAGAATTCCAAAAACGAGAGGGGAGAGAGGAAAGAGAGCAATGGAGGAAGAAAAGAGAAAGAGATGAAAGGAGAAAGGGAGTCCGGTCAGAGGGGTGGATGGGCGTGCGTCGGAAGCAGGTCAACCTGGGAGGTGACCCCGAGGCGAAAGGAACTGCGATCGCAAAGAAGGAACCTTAATCCCGTAAAAGAGAAAGAATCCGGTGAAAGCGGTGTTCTCTTTGCCTTGGCAAGGAGCAAGTGGTGCGTTTGGCGGCAAACGGAAAAGTCTCGCGCAATCCAAGCGGACAGGCGAATAAGCTGAGAGATGTCGGAACACGCGTGGATTTGATTGTGATCGAGTCCAAGGAAGAAGAGCGAAAACGCTGATCAATGCTTACCGAGGCGTGGTCTTCACTCTATAAAGACTCGCACGACGTATCTCCACTTGGCTGCCATTATAAAGGTAGCAATGTCGCCGCAATATTTCTTGAGCAATATTGCTCAATAAAAGTGGCGCCTCACTTTCCGAGGGACATAACCAAAAAACGAGTTGTCTACAATAGCGCAAGGTTTGCAGTCGAGTGCGCCACCGATGCAGTCCTTCGAGGGACAGCAGCCGCCTTTATAATGCTGAAGCTGTCTCGAATGCAAGGCAAAGAAATTCTGGGTACGTTTCCTTCTTGAAAGAGATGCAACAGCTATCTACAGATGGCCCTTTTAAAAATGATATGAAACCGCTTGTTTATATTATGCGAACTATAAAATAATTTAAACTTAGTTTTATTGATCCTTGCTTCAAAGAAATTGGGCTCAAGCAATGATAGCCATAAAGTAACGGAATCCTTCTATCATTATTTACAAAAGCTTGAGTGGTCTACCGCGATCAAAAGAACATTTTGGGTGTACAAAGGGTGTGGCCTAATCCCTCACTCCACTTGGCATCGTCCCCTCTCGTCCTTCCTTACCGCACGGGCTATCGCTGTCTCGGTCCTTTTCTAATTACACTGTTGCCAATTATTCGCAAAACTTCGTCTAGGCAGCAACTGTAAATAGTGAGAACTGACAACCTAAGGAGGAGAAGGTTGGGCTAGTAGTGGGGTGCGGGAAGCCAAGATGACCGAGGGAACTTCCCCTCCGTGCGCGGCCGAAATCCGCGCGTGTTCTTATGTTTGCGGCATACCTATAACCATATTTTTTTCTTGCGAAATGTTTCTGCTCACTTGCTACCTCAATGAGATTTGCGCATCGTTCTTCCGTGATCACGGCATCAATTTGGCAAGCGTTATTATCTGTAAAGCCAGTGCAGTGCCGACCGGGTCCTTCCTCATCTCGAACTTTTCTCCTGTCGATGTTTACAGGATCGTCTTTAGGGGAAAGGCAGTCGTCGCCCAGGGTCCCTCGTCTACCGAGTTCCAGCTTGAAATTAGTTTACTACTACCCTTAGTAAAAAGACGCAACGTGCGTGAAAAAATCCCTCTAGATGTTTGTTATAAGTAGGGTATGGCTTTTTCGGGTTTTACCCGATTTTTATCCTCCGATTGCCTTTTTTAAATTTCGGGTAAAACCCGAAATTATTAGTTTTCTTTAAACAACTTTTTTAAAATTTTGTCACAGAATTTCTATTATGGTGCTTGTAGGCACCTCAGCACTTGAGGGCAGTCCGAGATGTTCGTGATGTCTGTTTATTCTCTTTGTAAAATGTGCATATTATGCAGCTGTTCTGAGAACGTTATCTAGTACAACAAAAATCATTGCGGCCATAAAAGAATTTTGGGAAGCTCTTTCTTCAAAATGAATTGCTACAATAAACAGAACTGTTAATATACCCTTTAAATATTTCTGGAAAATGGCATCCGTATTAGATACTTTTAAGAAATCCACGCATTACCCAGATACAAGTGCTATCGTCGAATATTTGGGCACATATGATGATGAGCAGATTAAATCCGAACTTACTGCCTATTTATTAGAGGCGACACCTCTAATCAAAGATTTGGATATTATTAGGTTTTGGGTTAATGAAGTCCGAAACCCTAAATTAAGTAAGTTTGCTTTAACCCTACTATGTATGTCCACAGGTAGCTGTGATGTTGAGCGTTCATCCATCCATCCATTTGCGTCATTTGCAAACTCCGGAAAGGAGTAATACTACTGAAGACACTGGCTATGCACATATTACTCTATGTGAATCATAAAAATTAATGCTAAATAAAACTTTTAAATTTTTAAACAAGAGTTTTATTGGGAATAATTTTGAAACGACAAAAAGTCTGCTATGACCAGGAATAGAACCCGGGTCTTCCACTTGCCGGGCGGATATTCTACCACTGAACTATCGTAGCAGATCAATTTTCTCGTTTCTGAATGCGGATTTTCTCGTTTCAACATTATTCCCAACTTTACAGCTTATGCCTGTCTGCGTAGGATCTTCGGATCGCATTATTCCATCAATTTCTTGCTTGGCAATCTCACCATTTGAGAGGGGGGAGTTTTCTTCGATGTATCTCTTCGAGGACATCCGTTGGGGCAGTTTGATGCTTGTTTGGCTAGTTCCGTCCCAACCAAGAAAAACTACGAAATAACCCACAATGCAATACTGACAGATGAAATGGGTGCGCACAACGATGTACACTCGTCAAAATCTGGAGCAAGTTTGCTTGCAATCGTCCACACTACAGAAGATTGGCGCCTGATCTAGCAATATTCTTTCTTCCTCGGGGAAAATCTAGCCGGGCCTATGTTTGGATAAATATTGTGCAAGATAACGCTACCTTGTGGCCAGCGTTGAATCCAGACATTGTTGACCGGGAGGGAAAATGAAAACTTGGGGGTATTTTTAGGCATGTTTCGCTTCCTGCATGAGAGCCTTCCGTTCGTTCTTGGCTTCTACCAAACTGATTTTAATGAAATTTGATATAAGAAAATGAGAAAATCACATAAATGAATCACGTACGCCAACCAGGGGTACCACATTACCAGTGACAAAAAATGAACTTTCCGTCATATCTCGTAAAGTATTGGTCATATTAAAATAGTTTTTGAAATAAAACTTGTAGAACTAGTGAAGTATTTCTTTTCCTATATATTTGTATCGTAGGAGTAGCCGTTATCAATAAAAGCAAACAAGAAAGACGTAATTCGCTTTGAACTTCATCCATAGCTACCTAATTGTTGCCAACGTAATCAATCTCATTGGTTACTTAAGTAAATATGTTCTTCTATAATTACAAAAATCTTTCATATAGGCATAATTAATCAATGTTTGTCCGTCCTCCCTTTTATCTCTTGAAGTCATTTTGTTTCTGCCAACCAGGAGACCCCGGGAAAACTATTTTCGTTTACAGAAGTGTCCCAGGTTCGATTCCAGGAGGAGCATATTTTCCCATAAGTTTACACAGGATTTTCGATTTTTCAAGGTGCAAGGTTTATTTATTTCATTCATTAAAATACGTAAATTTGAACTGAATTTTGCTTTATTCGACGGCTATAACTATAAAATATCTTATTCTTGCGATGTTTCGATGTTACACGGAAGAATTTCTCAGAAACGCGTTTATTTTCGAAATTTTATGGCTTTTTCGTAATCTTTCCGGGTGCTGCCAAGGCGCATTATTGCCTCCGATTGAATTAGCGTCTACTAAACCTTCAAATAGACGAAAGAATAACGTTATTCGCTTTGCGCTTTTTATGAAGCATCGAAATTATACTTGTAGCAACGTCAAACTTAGTAGATTGCAATGTTAGTAATTGCAGATAATTATTATTCAGTAAACTAAGTGTTGAATGTGGGCGTTTATAAAGATCGACCAAAAGAAAAAATCTTCTTTATGGGTGTCCCATAAATCCCTTTACCCCTGGTTGTAGAGAGCCGATTTGGTGTTTTTTATTCTTGGATTTTCAGTGTGAAGCTGCGCTATTCAATCCTAACGAAGGTAAATGGACTTTGAGGCAACCTCTGGTATAGAAGAAGTGAATGTAGGAATATCGTGATGTCCGCAGGGATATTTTTCTTTAATCGAATGCATTTCGCCTGAATCGACTTAGCACTGGATATTTACAATCGCTGCTAAAACGCTGACTTAGCATCACACATTTCTGGATCGTCGCCGCAAATGTTACCGATTATTTCGAGCGACAGAAAGCTCTCATCGACAGGGAAACTTTCAGTCCTACCTGCACTAACGCTTCCATCTTCATTTCAAACCACGGGCAGATGCCGCTACAACATACCCTCGAGTCCCTACATCACCAACTCTTTAACGACCTAATTATATTTCCGCCTGTTTACTCTAGTGCAGGGGTCCCCAAATTACGGCCCACGCAGTGATTTGATCCGGCCCGCCTTATCAGCATGAGTATTAGATGTCATTTATGATATCTAAACGACATTTTCCGAGTGCTTAGGTGAAATCTACTTTTAATATAAGCGAATTACATATTACAGAATCGAAAATTTTTTTTCAAAACTTGTTCTTTGAAAATTTCACACGGCCCGATCAGTCATTCGAAATGCCGTATGTGGCCCGCACAGTGGATCATGAAGCCTCATGTGGCCCTGTCAGTAAAATGTTTGGTGACCCCTGTGCAACCGAATAAGGGATCCACCGGCACAGCCGAAAGCGTACTTCAATTGGCCTCTCCAATGCCTTGTCGTTCGTGATAGCCTTCGCTTCACCATTAGGGTCTAATCTCTCCTCTTTCCGGATCTAGGGCATCCAAATATTTCCTTGTTGAGAAGAAAGAAATCACTTAACGTGCGTTATATAAATTATAGGACGGAAAATTCGAATACTTAAGTTCATATTATGGCAGCATACACACAAACACTAATTCCAAGAGAGGAGGAAAAATACTGTACTTGGCCGAAATCGAACTCCGCTCTTCCAATAGCCAAAAGGATGATTTGACCATGTAAAACAGTGCGATTATAAGTAATAAAACTTATTTCATCGTAAGTAGCGAATTAACTGAATTCCCAGCTTAAGTAATCTCTTCTCTCTCTTGGAATTTGGTCAAATAAATTAGTAAAAATGTTTGACATCGTGTGATAGCGTGGGAACATGGAAGGGAGAGGGATTCAAATCAATTAAAAGATTTCTAAAGAGCGTCTTTTATTACATTGAATTTTTTTTTCGTCATCGGCCGGTCTTGACAAAATGACTCGACCTCCTCCTGAAGGTTCACATCTTCAAGTTCAATTAATTAGCTTTTTAACCCATCGCAAAACATCGAGTATAAAACCCACAGAGAAAACGCGCACGCACACACACTACAAAAGATAATTCACTTTTTTATTTAAAGATTCACATGAAAACACATAGCAAACATTATCTCACAGAGGCTACTTCTCTTTGTGGAACATGACTTCAAAAATGTTCCAGTTGAATCAATAATTAAAAAGTTCGAAAGTCGATGCAATTTAATGAAATTAAAGTGCAATCTACTTCTTTATGACATTTGATATACCTATGTTATAAACAATCATCACGTCTGTAAAAAATACAAACATGAGACAAATGGAATATGCATAATATAAAAAAGATACATTCATAATCGCGCAACCAAAAAATACTTTATGCGTATATCAATTATAATGTTGCGTTGGCTGGAGACACTGAATGTCCCGCATCACTGAAAGTATTGATGCAATTTTATAAAAACACCCAATTCGAGCGCAGAAAAGGAAAAATAATAATGGTATCGAACGTTAGAAATAAAAAAATCGATGCGATGATAACAAACTCGAGGCATCTTCTGAGAAAAGCACATGAAATTTAAAGAGAAAGAACCGTAATAAAAACAGTTGAAGTTGATCTGTACCTGAAGTTTTCTGAAGCAGCCCCTCGCTCCATTAAGCATATTATTTATAAAATCTTAGAATCACTCTAATTTATAAATAAATCGTTTAAAAATATTTCCAGGGGTTTTACTGCAATTCGGACTGTATCGTTAATTTTTTCGGCATAAACTCCTCTTTGAGTGGTTATGCGGAGTCAATTTTTTTTAAGTAACTGGTTTTGGCGAAATAGAAGACGACGGGTACCGGTAACAAAAAGACAGCTATTAGGGAGAAGTGGCGAGAGAGATCTGGAAGCTGCTGCCACGGAAGGATTGAAAGAAAATCGCGTTCGAATGGGGGTGGAGACGGGAGGGTTAAATGGGGCAGGAAAATGGCGTCTGAATGAAATACCTGGATGAAGTGCACGGGATGGCACTCGAATATTCTCCGTACGACGGCCAAAAAATACAACTCAAATTTCCCTCCCCCG
Source organism: Tanypteryx hageni (assembly GCA_028673005.1). Lineage (NCBI taxonomy): Eukaryota > Metazoa > Arthropoda > Insecta > Odonata > Petaluridae > Tanypteryx > Tanypteryx hageni. Next base: position 83,323,876 of record CM054114.1, on the reverse strand, counting down.
TAATACTCCCCCCTCTGCTCCTTTTTTTATAATGCTTCCACGACTCCTGCATGCGACCCTCTTCAGCCTTTTAAAATGGCAAATGGAAAACAGGCTGGGGAGGGGGGGGGGGATGGGAGGGGCGGAGATGCGGTAGCTGCTGCTGCGAACTGTGATTCCGCGCCCGCTCGAGATGCTTCCTCGCCCAAGAGTAAATGACTATGACGATGCAATGGATCCCGGCCATTACTTAGCGACGCTCACATCGTCATTATCGGAGCGAAATGAACCGAATGAACTCGGCTGGATTCCATGCGCCATCTCGCACCACTTTCGGGAGCAAAAGAGAAAAATAACCAATAGCCGAGAAAATTCAGATTTTTTCTCGAGGAGTCCTCGAGAATCGCTGTCGACTTAACTGCTGCTGCGGGAAGTTTGGGAAACATTACGGTGTATTATTTAAGGGCAGAATTCTCCAGGAAGAAACACATTGGGCAGAAAGGAAGAAGTCGTCGAAGCCAGTGCGCATTCTCGCCCGAGGAGAACTGCCCTCTCGTCTCTCTCTTCGAGGCGATTATGGGCGCCGGAAACTCGAAAATACATTTGGGAAAAAATTATGCGCAAAAGTGTAAAATCACGCGACTTATAACGCGAACGCTTTCCGGCACAAATCGGAGAAGCGAGTGAAAATCCAGCTCGAGACACCGATCATAACAAACCCTCTTTCGATAAGAAAATACTCGAACCACGTCGTCTCGTAATGCCCGTGATGGAATTCCGGCGAATGATAACGGTCGTCTTGTACGCTTTGAATTACTGAAGTGTAGTCCGTGTATGGCCGTGCGTGGCCGCATCAGTGGTTGCGAATACTTAGGCGAAAGTTGAAAATTTTTAATGCTTCGGCAGGTCGGATTAGAGTTCAAATAGGATGTTACCAAATGATTTTGAAGATTCGTATAAAGGAAAATCAAATATTATTCAGGTTCTTAGAGCTAACACTTTCAAAATAAAGATTTAAGCGTCGTAATTTTACCAAAAAACACGAACCTGGGAGTTAAATTATACGGATACCTTGTCCGTCATAACTTCACGGATCGTAGGTTGCCCGCCCCTGGTGTGTAGCGATAAAATTGAAACTGGTTAAATAAAAGTTGATTTACAACGGTCAAAAGAAAAAAACAATCTGATGTTCTAACCTTAAAACTAAGGTTATTATTCATAAGTCATCTAAAATATTTTTTTCCATACGACATAAAATATTCCGTGCTTTGACCGCAGTGTTCTTATTGGAAACACTTCTCGGCAAACACGTCCCTCTTCCGATGGTCCCTTCGGAGGAATCAAGATGGCGCTCGAATGACAGATCGTGAGCGATCGTCATTTCGGGGCAGAAATGTACGAGGAGACATTGTCTTCCGCCCCACCTCGTGGAGGCGCTAGTATCGACGCCTGTCGTATCCTCCGCGACCTCCGTTCTGTCCGAAGCCGCCTCCTCTGGTGCCGCCCCCTCTACCTCCGCTCTGGTTGTATCCTCCTCCTCCTCCTCCATAGCTGGACCCTCCTCCTCTTCTCTCGTAGCGGTTGTATCCACTGGATTGCTGAAAAATAAGACGGGCAACGCGATTATTTTGGCCAGAAGCGCTATCACGCGACATTCGGCTCTCGCGTTGATATAAAAGTAGGAACCAGTAGTTGAGCGATATTGACTAATTTCGCTCAACTACTGGTTCCGTTGCCAAGATTTTAACAATCGGTTCTCCAAAAAATAAACTTTTATGTAAACTACATAATCGAATCAACTAAAAAATTACTTCAGTCAAAGTGTACTTATTTTATAGATAGCTGCTAACATTCTCTTTGAAAAAAAACTTTATTATTATTTTATTGTTGCTAGAGGGCAAAATATTATTTCAGTTAAAACTTATTATTTAATAATAGTTAACAAAGGGTTTCAAAACTTTTTCAAAATTTAACTAACGGTTTCTGCGAACTGGCCCCAGCTCAGCACTGCTTCCATCCCAATAAATTGAAGGAGAAAACAAATTTCGCCTTGTTTAGCCAGAAATGGATTCCATTTTTGACAAGCACACCAATTGACGTATTTTACGAGCATGTCATTACACTCGACAACTTCGAGAGATGAATTTTGACGACCGGAAATACGACAAAAATAAAAGAACACGTCGACACAGAGGAGTCGCTGCGAATAAATAACAACGCGTTCGTCCAAAAATCAAGGGTTCGCTTAAATAGGCTGACACCGATCACTTCTCAGAGAGCGAATCAAGTTCAAAGGTCGCCGTTAAAGCGATTATTTTAGCAACTGAATAGCGATGCTCCACCCTAAAAGAGATCCTGAAAGCTTCGATCGTCTCAGACGACAAAAATGTAACCCGTTCTTACAGGAATTTTCCGATTATCGCTGAGACGTCTTCCGAATTCGATACACGAGTCGAGTGAATTAAATATTCGACACGCAATGGTTGATAACAATAATTCAGGTAAGGCAAAACAGTGAAAGAAACGGCATCTGAATATCATCTTCGATACACAATGGCGATCTTACGATTTGTGCCACACCGACAGACACGGTAACTCGAAAGCGAATTTTTAAGAACGCGACTTTCAAAGACGACACAAAGAAGAGGATAGAATACAGGTGATTATAAGGGCGGTTACGATCCAAAACTCTCTTCTTGGAAATTTTTTTGTCTTCGCATCACAGACAACAGTTTATTATAAACTCGTAGAAGGCAGTTGAGTAATGCTGCCTCTGATCTTCATCTCGATAATCACATCTGGCACACGCGTACCATTTTGACGGATAAGAATCTTTACAAGGAGCAATTTTGTGTCCTATAACATGCGTCTGAAAGTGAGAAAAACGTATCAAATCCGAAGGAACCGACGCATTATTCACGCTTTCATGGTGGAAGCCTGCCTGCGCAACAGATTCCTAATATGATGTCTCACTTTGTAGCGAAGACTTCCATCTCACGAGTGAATTGTCGGAGTTTAAGGGATTTCCACTCGCAGTCGCCAAATTACCGGGCGAGCAACACAATCCACGCGAAGATTCCTCGTGATACGGCGAGTGTCACTCGCGCGACATATTGCCGAGAACCGCATCCACAAAATTCAAGAGCGAGGAGAAAAATGGACGAGAAAACGAGGAAAAATAAAATCGATCGTATCGCACTGGCGACATTCGATTAATCGCGACCATCGCGATGGCCACTTAAGCAGTCGATCGCGTCTCATTTCTCCTCCTTCCTCAATTCTCCCGCTCCTTACAACCCGCTCCCCAGAAACACCGGTGATACTCCCACCAAAAGCAATATAACCCTCGACTTGGGCCTCCGACGAGGTATTTAAAAATATCCGCAACACTCTGAAAGAGCGGCAGAGAGAGGGTGGGGGAGAGGAGAGAAGGGTGGAGGGAGTAACTTACCTTTTCAAGCGAACTTTCACTTATTACTCCCAACCTTCTCCCCCAAAAAAACCGACGCGGTCCAACATTCCAAAGTTCCCCTCCATTCCCGGACACACTTTGGAGGAAGAGATGAATGCGAACTGGAGAGGAAGGAAGGTATAGGGGAAGGCACAGCAAGGAACCAATCGTCTCTAAACTTCCATACTTCAACCACCCGCTCAGGAAAAGTTTAGAAACGTCGGCCGCGGACGTAACTTTTCAATATCAGATGCGCGTGGAGTTATAAGGTAGGAGGAGAGGAAGGGAGGAAGGAGAGGGAGGGAGGAAGGAGGGGGAGGGAGGAGGGGGAGAGAGGAGGACGAGGGAGGAGAGGGAGGAGGGGGAGAGAGGAGGACGAGGGAGGAGAGGGAGGAAAGGGAGGGAGGAGAGAGAGGGAGGAGGGAGGGAAGAGAGGGAGGGAAGAGAGGGAGGGAGGAGAGGGAGGGAGGAGAGGGAGGGAGGAGAGGGAGGGAGGAGAGGGAGGGAGGAGAGGGAGGGAGCAGAGGGAGGGAGGAGAGGGAGGGTGGTAGGAGAGGGAGGGAGGAGAGGGAGGGAGGAGAGGGAGGGAGGAGAGGGAGGGAGGGTGAAGAGGGAGAGAGGGAGGAGAGGGAGGTAGGATAGGGAGGGAGGTAGGAGAGGGGGGGAGGGAGGAGCAGAAGGGTGGAGGGACGCTTTTCATCAAAAGAGAGGCGCAGGAAGGAGAGCGGTGGGTAACCTTTGCGGAGAAGGCAAATTCGAAAACTTCCAGGTTATGTAGGAGCCAGGAATTCGCCATATATCCAAGGAAACCGGTGTAGCCGTATAAATAAATAAAAAGTGCGGAGTTGAGAGTCTGGGCGAGGGATTAGAGGAGGGAAGTATCGGCCCTTTAATTGCAGCACGATATCCGTTATTTAAGGGCGCTGGGAGAGAGAAAAAACATCGTTTGGGAGAAAGGGAAAGAAACAGGTAGGGAGAGAGATAGGGAGGGAGTGATAGGGAGAGAGATAAGGAGGGGGTGATAGGGAGAGAGAGATAGGGAGGGAGTGATAGGGTGCGAGAGATAGGGAGGGAGTGATAGGGTGCGAGAGATAGGGAGGGAGTGATAGGGTGCGAGAGATAGGGAGGGAGTGATAGGGATAGAGTGATAGGGAGAGAAAGATAGGGAGAGAGAGATAGGGAGACAGAGATAGGGAGAGATGGAAGGAGGGCGAGAGAGAGAGAGGGAGAGAGATATGGAGGGAGGGCGAGAGATAGAAAGGGAGAGAGATAGGGAGGGAGAGAGATAGAGAGGGAGAGAGATCGAGAGGGAGAGAGATCGAGAGGGAGAGAGATCGAGAGGGGGAGGGATAGAGAGGGAGAGAGATAGGGAGGGAGAGAGATAGGGAGGGAGAGAGATAGAGAGGGAGAAAGATAGAGAGGGAGAGAGATAGGGAGGGAGAAGCTGATTGATTGATTGATTGATATGGTCTTTATTTGGGGCGAGATTGAGACTAAGAAGTCCCATCTTCCTACTAAGATAGGGAGAGAGAGATAGGGAGGGAGAGAAGAGAGAAAAAAGAGGAAGCCCCGTTTCGAAGACGATTTCACTGTCGAGTTTTGACTTCGGTTCCCGTTTTTTCCTTCAATTTTCGGTAAAACCGGAACGAGGTCTTCCACATACCTATTTTTACTCGTTAACTCACGTGAGACGACACTGTTCAAACGGCACAGCGCGTCGGTGTAACCAAACGAAAAGCCTTTGTCCTCTAATTCTTGAGAGTTCTACGGGAAAAAACGAAAATGCCGAGAACTAGCAAAAAGCAACAAAAACATGTCTACCCGAACAAACGCAGAATCATCTCGCACTTGGGATTAAAATCATCCGTTGATTTTTAGAAGGGGCAGCGAATGCGCGGGCGAGCAAGAGATGGACATCAATCTGGGGTGGATGTAAGCAGTCGCTCCGACAATCCCGTTGCGGTTCGGATTCGTGGACAGAGTCCAGAAACAAGTCCCATATAGAGAAACACTGATTTCGGAAGCGCAGCCGTCAATTATACCACGTTAAACCCAAAGCTTTCTTTCCCTCGTAATTATTTCGATTTATGATCGTCCCATCTTCATGAGATTAACCTTGTCGGTAAATCAGTCCATCGGCGAAACTAAGAGAAGAGCTGGAACATAACCTTTTACGCCAATCTCGTCGCCATCTTCGGCAAACTCTATTTTTTCGGCAAGGGCTGTAGCTCGGGAGGAATTCTCTCGCCAAGCGAGGCACGAACACTCCTTGCTCGTCCGTAAGTCTTATGTTCCCGCTTATTGCGTGAACACGAGTGCAAGGCTTACACTCGAAAAGATTTAGATCGGATATCGAAATTAGCGAGAAAGTAGGCGTAAAGAACTGTGCTATGTTATGAATCAGATGTCTTCCTATTAAAAACAATTCACGGAGAGAATATTATTTTTCTCTCTGTTAATAATTTTAAATATTTTTCGTATCCGAGACATCAAAAATGCTTTCCAAGAGCGCATTGATTATGACGTCGAAATTTACAACTTTAACCGCCAAAAAATGAAATTCTCGAACAAAAAATGCAACCTAAAAACAGAAGCGAAACAGTGGTTCTCCTCAAAGTTATGGGCAGTTGAGAAATTTCCTCCTTCAAAATCCCCCACAGCGAATTATAGCAGGTTGTCAAGTCTGAATTCCGAGGTGGCCACATCGTATCAGAACCTCGTCCAATCCATCGTCCACAAAATGTTCTATTGAGACATTCTCTAACTGTAAGAACGTAATGTGCCGGTGCACCATCTTGCTGCAGGATGCATGTTGTTGCATTGTGCCTGACAAATGCTGAAGATCTAAAAACAGCCATCAGAGACTGCTTTAATGATATTCAACCTCCAACGTGGTAGGAAATGTCTCAGGGAACATGGAAACTAATCAAACTATGCGCTGAGAAATCAGGGCAACATACAGATATGCTGTGAGTTTTCTGGAAAGGGATTTATGCCCACCCTGTACAATTTATCTCGGAGAGATGTACGAAAATGGGTGCGCTGCCCGAAATAAGCAGTTGCCAACGACATGCGCAGTATTTCTCTCTCGATGTCTTCCGCATCGAACGGCTGTCACTACTCAGAGAGTCGTGGACGACTAAAATAGACTTTTTGTCGATTGAATTGTTTCCCACATTTCCCGGTCGCTTTTACCGCATATTGATCGTTATTTCAGGAATGTCGATAATAGAGGCAGAAGAGGAGGCGAGAGAAAATGGCTCACCTGCGATCCGCCGGAGTATTGGCTGTGTCCTTGGTAGCTCCTGTCCCGATCGTTCCTGTTGTTCCTGGAGGGTGAAATTGGAGGGGGGGGGGGAGAGAGCGGGTGGGTGAAAGAGGGAATGGAAGAGATGAGGAGTATTAAAAAAATTAGTTCTTGAGAAATTTTCAAAGTTTCAAAAGTTCAAGCAACTGTGATATACATTCTAATTATTTTTAAGCAAAATGAGTTGACCCATTTCCTTTCGGCTCTTTATTTATTTAAAAATAAACATGATAAAAACAAAATAAAATGGCAACATTTACATAGAAATAGGTGCTGCAAAATTTTTAAAACTATTTTGCAGATGTTGAGGTAAGCAGGGCATTTCGCTTTAAACCACAATAATCACGTAAGACGCATCACACCATATCAAACATGCTCATTCAACAAATAATAGAGCATTTTAGGTTCAAGGTATAAAACACGCAGCCTACTAACGGACAGTAATTTTCGCTCTCTTCTTTCTACCTAAAATACGTATTACTAAACATTGCGAGGTAAACCGTCGCCATAACAAGAGCAACATGGCGTCAAAACATTGTATATAATATGGAAAACACCAAGACGGTGCGTGAGTTGAACATATTAAAGCAAGACATAGTGCATCTTCCAAAAAATGGACCACTATTGGGGGAAAAACTGGCCAAGCAGCGAGATGAGACGAATAAAAAGCAAGGGGTAAAGTGCTGGAGCATACAATGTTACCGGGCGAGAAATAAGAAGGGAGGCCAGCGAAAGACAGAAAAAGAGAGGAATGAAAAAAAGGCAAAAATACGCATTCATTACACAGAAAAGGACGAGAAGAGAGAGTGAGAGAGAAGAGGAAGGGGACGTATTCCTTTTTAATGCATTAGTGAATCCATTCGAAAAGCGGCAGGAGCGAGAGAGAGGAGGGAAGGGAATAAAAGAGAGAGGGGAAGAGAGAGAGGACTCGCAAGTGGAGCGTACGGCGGGAGGAGTGGGAATTCACTCCCTTCCTCCTTTGCCTTTATTCCTCTCCATCTCTACCCCCAAAGTTGAAAAGCGTAACGGAGTAGGTCGGGATAATGAGGAGGGGGAAATAGGAAGGGGGTGGAGGAGGGGGGAGTAGGAAGGGTGGTGGAGGAGGGGGGAGTAGGAAGGGGGGAATAGGAAGGGGGAGGAATAAGGGGGAGTAGGGTGGGGGAACGGGGAGTAATGGGGAAGAGTAAGGGGGAGGAGTAAGGGGGGAGGAGTAAGGGGGGAGGAGTAAGGGGGGAGGAGTAAGGGGGGAGGAGTAAGGGGGGAGGAGTAAGGGGGAAGGAGTGAGGGGGAGGAGTAAGGGGGAGGAATAAGGGGGGATGAGTAAGGGGGGAGGAGTAAAGGGGTGTGGGAAGAGGAAAGGGGTATGGGAAGAGGAAGGGGGTGTAGAAAGAGGAAGGGGGTGTAGAAAGAGGGTGTGTAGAAAGAGGAAGGGTGTGTAGAAAGAGGAAGGGGGTGTAGGAAGAGGAAGGGGGTGTAGGAAGAGGGGAAAGGGAGGCGGTGGGGCGGCGATGGAGGTTAGGACGACAGACCAAGGAGGCGAAAAAGCAGAAATGAGTCACAAGAGCAGTGTTTGCGCGAGAGGGTACTGGGGGCCGTGGGAGGGGCGGTTGGAAGAGCGCAAGGGGTCCGTCGGGTCGGGAGACGCATTCTCGGAGGCGGGAGGATGGGCCATGGCAGAACCTGTTCGTTCCATCGGCGGGAGTCGTATTCGTGTGCTGCAAAACGCCTCGCGATCGCTCGGATGGCACAATTACACTAGCTCCAAACGATTCAGACAGAAACCAAATTCCACCGAGAAACGAAATTTAAATTTCGAACGATCTGCAGCTGTGGTTGGCTCCAAGTTTTCAGTGCATTAACTAGGTACGATACACATTCAACAGGAAACTATCGAGCTCATCTTACGGCTGAAGAAAATTCAAGAACAAGCTATTTAAAAATATACTTGTCTTAGGTATATCCAAGAGCCACAACAAGGTTAAAAGACCATATGCGCATTTCAGTGATAATTCACCGAAAATATTGTTCTTTTAGAATCTATATTCGGTGAATTACCATTGAAGACGGCTGCTTTGAAGCCGAAAAGTGCAAATGGTTTTTTTTAACCTTGTTGTGGTGGCTATTGGAAATATCTGAGGCAGTACATTTTTTAAATTACTTGTTCTTGAACGATACACATTGATTTTGCTACGCTAAAAAAACCCTAGAATTATTTACGCAGGTTAAATCCCACTTTGGGTTTCAGCAGAAAACGCAGTGTATATTTCCCTACGATAACACTGTGTGCTAATCTGATACGTGCAACTTTTTTCGCGTTTGGCGATACAAGTATAGTCGCACGAGGAATGGGCAGAATAATGTAAATCAGGGCCGCCCAACTCGCCGCCAGACGGTTTTTTGCGGATCGCGAGAGTTCCAAGTTTTCCTCCTCACATAATCCTTCCATGTCCAAAAACAAATGTTCACGCTTTCCTCCTTGTTTTTTTTTGACAAAAAAAGGCGGCGACTCTTGTTGAAAATCTTCGTTATCTTGTTGAAATAATAGAAAACCTTTGATAGTGAATCGTTTATAAAAAATACCTTTCATGCACATTTTAATAGTAAGCAGAATTGATGTTTTTTTAAATTCATATTTAAAAAACACTTAGTACTTTCCACAGTTTTTAATTTTTGCGACTGGTTTCGGGCATGATACGGCATCATCTGGCAAGGAGAAATGGTACACGGGGGTTTTAAAGAAAATCCAGGGGTGGGTGGGGAAAGATAAGACAATCGTTGGAAGAGTGAAGTGGAGTGGGGAAGCAAGGTTGGGAAAACCGCACTGCTAAAATTAAACAGTTACCGACAAAAGAGTTGTAAAAAATGGGTTCCACAGCGGTAGCTGAAGGGTGGAGAGAAACTGCAGCAGGAGGACACGCAGGGAGGAGTAGGGGAAGGGAAATAGATTTGGAGGCGTACATAGTGAGGTGGGAAAGGGGAAAAAGGAAGAGCTAGGCCCGAAGCGAGGGTGAGGGAGGGAGGATGGACGGGGGCTTTAGGAAGGGACAAGGTAGAGGAAAGCAAAGGTGAAATATAGGGGAAAATATATTAATTCACTAGATTGTCACACTATGAAAGTTAAAAATTTCTAACTGTTCCAAGGCGTCTAATTTCCTTCCTTTGGTTAACACATGTTAACACATATTGCCTACTTCCACGAAGTCTCGCCTGATTGCATTAAATATAGTGTTTTTTATTTTTGTTGAAATGACAAAACATTCTTTTAATTACTCTAAAAACGATTGCATTTGACTCGGACCGCTCCTTTTCAGTGACAGCAATGGTGAGTGACAGAATTTCTCGGCGTTTAATTACATAGGCGGCCTATATTAGTTGCCCCCCCTTTTACTACTTGTTTCTCGTTGTGTTGGGGTTAGTATTTACGGTTTGTCGTAGTGGCGAGTTATTTTCAAAATAAATTACATTGAGTAATGGTAATCATGCTGACGTCTGATGTAAAGAAACGTAAAATCGAAGATGAAACTAGAGCATTTCAAGAACGCTGGTAGAGGAAATAGATGCTGCGTATGAATACTTCTGAAATTCAATGGCTGAGCACAAGAAATTTGTCTTAAATGACTTTTTCTAAGGGATAAAGTTAAACTTGATATTACCGAGCTGGAGAAGGAGGTGAATAATTCAGAATTTTTGTGTGAACGGGTCTGTTTTAACAGACCTCACAACTCATCTAAATGAGCTTAATTTGAAACTCCAAGAAAACAACAAAGCATATCTAACTTATACGAGCATATCAATGGATTTCCTAATAAATTGAAGTTTTTTAAATTAATGATCCTACAAATTTTCCATCATCTGAGGCGCCAGCTGAAGAACTTAAGGACTTAGAAGGGGAAAACTTCTCAGTTTATGCATTCAACATTTTTGGAGGACTTCAAAATTCGAGTCAACGACTTGGAAGGTAAAAAGGACGATTTTTCCTTATTTAACAACCCATTAATAGCCAACCAGATGAATTTCAACAAGAGCTGTGTGACCTACAGGCAATCGCGGATACAAAGGGAGTGTTATAGGTTAATTACTCTCCCTAAGGGAGATGATCAGTTATCTCAAAATTTATTTATATTATACTATAGGCATTCTAGAAATATTTTCTAAATATCTAAGCAGTGTATGCGCTGTATCTTTAATATAATGAGACGGTATTACTTTGCATAAATAGGTGTCAGTAAATATATTTGTTTTCTTGTTACTCCCCCTAAGTTATGCACCTAGATCCGCTCCTGCCTACAGGAAGATCGATTTCTGAGCATAAGAGATGAAATCGGCGTAAACTCTTTCCCACATGCTTCTATGTACTTGCCATTACAGAGATAAATGTAGATATATCTGCTCTTGTAAAGGACAGCGCTCGTCCACAGTGACAATTTAGAGTGTTTCCTTTGTTTTCTCAGAAGCAACTTTACTGAATTATACTAATTTTGGTACGTATATTTACAATGCACTACATTTAAATAAATGTTTTTGAACCATACGAGCTCAATTTTTATTTGTGTGCTTGTACTTCAGACTGATTATTGAAGGGAAGATATATATTTCAGTGTAGGGGTAGACACATTTAGATTTTTATAAGGCGGCCTGCGGGTAGATACCTAAGGTACAATGTGGCCCCGTCAGTGGTTTGAAGTTGGACAGCCCTGATGTAAATATTAGAACAGAGGAAAGACGATTATTTCATAAATTAAATTAAGATAATATCATACGTAAAGCTACTCCGGTACTTCGGATACAACCTTATGGAGATTATTATCGCATCGGAGTAGAAGTAAGATCTCTCACAGCAGATAACAACCTGCGAAACTCGCTGCAGATGAGGGACAATACAGTTCTCCACAAGTGGATGCGAAAGGTATTTCGCATTTCCTCGGCGTTTCACAAACAAATGAAATATTAAGGAAACTAGGAACTTTTCTATGACATACGGATAGAATATTAACTTCCTAGATAAAAGCAAATATTCATAAGTAGACCAATCGTAAACGTACTTAGGCTATTTTGTATGAATACAACTGACGTAAAGATAACAAAAAGTAAAGTTTGCAAATAAATTCCGCCAAGTAAGCCTTGATTTATAATCCCGCTATAACTACATCTACCTGTTACCCTGCAATTCACTAATCTGGTGGGTGGCAGTGTGCACTGTACCGAGGCCTACCAACAGTTATTACTCGCAGATTTGCCTTTCCTGTTATGGTCTCGTATTGTTCTCGGAAAGAACGAGCCTTTGTAACATTCCGCCCTATAACCGATCTCACGTATTATATCGCTATGGTCGTTTGTACATATGTACCTTGGAGCCTAAATTATTCCCACTACATCCTCTGTTAGACGTTCTGATCTGCATTTCTCTAGGAGTCTTAACGTTGACTATAATTCCTTAAGGATAACATTACGAATTGATAAGAGATACACAGAGAGAAAGAGAGAGAGATAAGGGTGATAGAGATTCATCGTTTCGCATCGCCGAGTATTTTTTCTCTCGTTGAAAGAATCGAAGAGAGAGGGCCCAAGTGAGAACATACATCGTATAATCTCTCTCCTCGAGAGCACCCGAAATGAAGGGCTGGATAAAGGCCACTCCTTGGCGCCCTCGAATGCAGGGAAAACCAAATCGGACGCGAGAATGCTCTCGAAAGAGGATGGGTGGGGGGAAATCCTTTCGCGGGGAGGGGGGCTATAAGTAAAAAGAGGACCACTCGAGAACATCTCACACGGGAAGACGAAGCGCTACAGGGCAAGAGAAAAACAAATGAAGAGCGAGAGATAGAGAGAGAGAGGGAGGCGGAAGCAAAAGGGTGGCAAAGGGAGCAATATATCATCGGGATCATTCTCTCTCTCACTCGCTGCACTCGGAGAGAGAATTGCAACGGAGAGAGGAGCAGGCAGAAGGAGTACGTGTGGAAGGTGGGATGTGCAAACAAAAACAGGGAGGTGGGGGGACACGGGAGGCAGGGGAGCGGGGGTGAGGAGGGAGAGAGCGAGGTGGAAATCCTAGAGAAGGAGAAAGAATAAATAGAATGAGATGAATAAGAGATGGAGAGGAGGAAATTGGAGTGGAGTGGGAGATGTTGGAGGGGGAGAAGTAGTTGGAGGGGGAGGAAGTTGGAAGGAGGAGATGAGTTCGAAGGGGGGGGAGTTGGAAAGGGGGAAGAGTTGGAAGGGAGGGGGAGGAGTGATTTGAATCCACAAGGAAAAAGAAACTGAAAGGGTTAAAGAGAAGATAAATAAAATAAAAAGAGAACACAAGGGAAGCAGGCTAAAAACTGTGATACGAAAGTACAGAAGTACAAGAAGCGGAGTGAGTGAGCGAGATAAGGGATTGATAGTAAAAGAAAGTGGATTGAAGAAAAAAAGGAAAGAGTGGAGGATATGAATTCGGGAAAGGGTTTAAGGAGACATGAGAGATGGAGGGAGAGAGGCAAAGAGAGGAGAAGAGAGGGAGGTGGATGGAGGGAGAGAGGGATGGAGAGAGGATGGTGAGTGGAGAGAGAGAGAGCTATCTGTGTATGTAGGGAGAGAAGGGGAGCCATATATACACACACGCGCACACACACAGTGAAGCGAGCGAGGTGAGGAGGGAGAGAGAGAGAGAGAAGAGGAAATTACATCGAGTCCGTTACTAGGGAACCATATCCACTCTCCCCAACAAACACTCCCACCGCGTGCCCCATTCGTCATTCCACGCAGAACCCATATATATATATATATATATATTTATATATATATATATATATATATCTATATATCTATATATATATATATATATATATATATATATATATATACACACATACATATATATATATATATATACACACACACACACATATATATATATATATCCCTGGGAGGAGAGCATCAGAGGCAGAGCGAGCTGAGGCATCCGTCCCGCCGTCGCATCCTCTCCACGCCCTCACCGACCACCCTCTTCCCTCGAACAATTCAATTTGACCGGCACGAAAGCTCGCCCCCTCCTTCCTCCGCCCCCGCTTTCGCCCTGTATAAACAACCCTCCCGCCAAAACTACCTCTTACCGCCCCGCCCGCCTCCCGCAAGCCCGTCCGCTGCGGCCTCCCGGGGGCCTCCGCACCGGGGCCGGATACATATACGTGCCGCCCCCTCCCGGCCATTTGATGCAAATTAAGCAAATTCCATTTCCATGTACCTGAGGAATCAACAGGGGAGGAGGATGGAAGGATACATACACACACGCCACCGTCTCTCGCCCACTCCCCGGGGCCTCCGTGCGGGTGAGTCGCTACGTGCCCGCACAACCCCCCCTCCCCGTCACTCCGTCGACTTCATCCTGCTTACTAAACACGAGCGCTTCCTCTTCACCCCTTCTCTTCCCCGCCAAATAAAGCGGGGGAAGATGGCGGTGGCGATGATGGGTGAGCGCCTGTTTGCCTTCTACGAGATGGAAAGGTTAACTCCCTCTTGCCACCCAACCGTCGCATCGCTTCCCTACCCCTCCTCCTCTCCCTCCCCTCCCCATCTCTCTCTCCTTCCCCATCCCTCTCTCCCTCCCCCATCCCTACTCTCCCTCGCCCTGGTGGATGGATACTGGCCTTCGAATCATTCGTCAGAAATCAAGGTGAACGCAAGAATGTTTCGGAGCCGCCATCTTCATCGCAGAAGCTACAAACACTTTTGGTACCATTCGATTATCCCCGACCCCTATTAAAAATTCTATAATATTTTCGTTGTGCCCTAGTACCAGAGTCCAACCTGCAACCACTTCACCCAACCCGGGAGAGGAAAATAGAACGAATCCAATCTCCAACCAATTAACTCAACTCGGAGAGGGGTAATGGAACGAATCCAACCTCAAATCACTTAACCCAACCCGGGGAGAGGAAATAGAACAAATCCAACCTCCAACTACTTAACCCAACCCAGAGGAAGAAAATGGAACGAATCCAACCCCTAACCACTTAAACCAACCCGGAGGAGGAAAATGGAACGAATCCAACCCCCAGCAACTTAACTTGGATTCGGGTACTAGGGAACAATGAAAATATTATAGAATTTTTAATATAGGTCCGAGACAAACGAATAGTACTATAATTTCGCGTTCCTCGTAAGAAACATTGCCAACCTTCACCCATAAACCATTAGTCGCAGGGAGATATTTTGCCTTATTTCCGACGGTTCTTTTTCGATGAGGACCTTGATCCGGCCCCGCTATATATTCTCCCTCCGAAATCCACTCCACCCAATTATTAACCTTTCAACTTCTCCAGACTCAGTGTAAAGAACTAAATATTCCTCTGTGGCAACTCGCAGCGGGTGGAAAAGCAAGAATAGCATTAATTTCTAACGTGCAGAAACTTAAACAAATTTACAATCAGAATACCATACGTATTTCAAAGAAATTGAGCGTCGCCATTCTGCAACGCCATTCTCATTCAATTTCATACTTATGCGGGCAATACATTCCTATATTTCTTTCAATATTTTCGTTGTTTTTGCATATCTACATTACATTGAAAAATTTCCTATATCTATCCTTTTTCCTAACTGCAGTGATATATATTTGGCGTCCCCAAACTATGGTCCGCATGCCGTATTCAGCCCGCGCAGTGATTTCATCTGGTCCAACTTCTCTCATAAATTCTTGAAATCAAGCATATTCCTGTTTACCAATAGGAGTTCTCATTAGACATTATTTATGAAATTTAAACGATATTTTTCGAGAGCGTGGATGCATTATACTTTAAATATAGGGGTATGGCAAGTTACAAAATCAAAAAACTTGTGAAAAATAGCTCTTTGAAACTTAACCACGGCTTGATCAGTCATTGGAAAGGTCGTATGTGGAATACACAATTGAAAGTAAAGTAAAAATTTTGGTACACGCAGTAGAAGGTATTCATGAATGGCTCAAATGAATGAGATTGAAAATATAAAGGGCAGGAAGAAGTTACGATACTGACCCGCTGCCTCCTTGTCCCTGCCAAGACTGCGAGCGATGCTGGCTGTAACTTTGATAAGTGTTGATGGAAGGAGAAGCCAACAGCGGGAGAGGCAGTCCCATCACGATCTGTGCAAGGGATGCTGAAAAAGAAGGAATAATTTATAAAAGAATGCACATGATAACTATACCAAAAATGAATAACATAGATTAAATTAACATACTAAATTAAAATTCCAAAAGGATCAATACGAAATTTATTAATTAAGTTGAAATGGAGAAATTCATTCAAAGGTGGGATCGTAAATCTATAATTTTCATAAATGAAATAAATAAATGCGAGATTATACTATGGAGATTGATACTCTTTTGATTCACGACCGAGAAACTGTAAAGGATTAATATTTATTGTTACAAATTATGAAAAAACAAACACATGGGAAAAATGAAAATATTTACAGTAGGAAATGTACATATTTATTTACATGTTTAAAGCTGCTTCATACACACAGTTCATTACTGGTTCCCTGAATACTTTTTACTGAATTATCATTTCTAAGTGTAGAAAAAGCAATGTAAATTATCACATGAGAGAAACAGGACATGTGATGTGCACAAGGACATAAGATTCAAATACGACCTGTTGGAAAGGCTTCACGCTACAGCGGAATATAAAATAACCGTCATCTCTTGCGAAGTCTTAAGGCATCAAATCGTGATACGAAATCGTTCCCACGAGAAACGCCAAGTCTTTTGTGTACATGACAACGAGCCTCTTTCGAAATCCGAACCCTATATTTGTCGAATTGTTTTGAGGTAAAGAAGTATTACTGGTCGATACATCGGGTTTATTAATCGCCCGAATCCATACGCAGACTTTCCTCGCCGACAGAAAATAGCTTTTATTGAAAAAGATGACGCCGGCCAAGTTACGCCTTATGCAACACACTTAGCTCGCCCGTTACGCATTTTGTATAAGCTTAAGGGGCCCCCAAAACCGACCAATTGCCTATTTTAAGCGGCAAAGAGAAGAATGCTTAAATGCTTACATTATTAACTGGTCTTTAAAGAGCCGTTTACTTAATTTTATCAAGCAATTATTATTAATAAATAAACTCTTCTGGTTGGTAAAAGCAGTTATAAATGTCACCATTAAAGACAATAAATACCATTATGAAACTATTTAACGCACTGTGATTTACAAAATGATTTTTTTAAATCCCAACTCCCCATTATCTATAGAAATCTCTCCATAACGTTTTACAATATTCGTAATCTTAGTCACAACCTTTGATTTAAAATAATTTTATACGAAAAATTATAATCTTTAATATTATCTCGTACCCCTTTAAAAATCTGCACGTACCCCTAGGAGCACAAGTACCTCCCGGTGGAATCCCCTGCTATGAGAGAAGTACGCTCTCAGGCTATTATTTTCATAAACCAATGACAAAATACGATGAAGTAATAAACAAGCGAAGTTTTGTTAAAGGAAAATAAGTCATTGCTATAAATGTATACCACAATAAAATATATAATTTACTTTTAGACGTAAAATCCAAATATAATAAAATCCCAGGTTCGTTCGTTTGGTTGGCCGTTCGTGCGTAACTGGTGGTAAAAATACATTAAAAGACGAATAACTTGATCAAATATGTACATATAACAATGAAATTTGGCGGAAATGGTGTGCTCATAAGTAAAAATGCTCTGAAGAAAAAAATTTACGAAAAACGTCCCGAGTTCGAGTCCATGGCTGGTGATACATTCCCCATAACATAACCCGTAGAAATAGATTTTTCGACATGCAGTCTTTTTTCTTTTGTAAAATTAAATTAGAGGTAATTGACCTACGATTTTCGGATAAAAGCCATTAGAAAGCAAAATAAACAAAGATTCTTATTCTTATCGACGATTTTTGCTTTCGGTTCGAAACCGCTCGAACTTTGCATAAAAATTCAAAATTTCATGAAATATTGCGTTTTTTGTGCAAGGTTTCCAGGACGACAGAACAGATTGTTGAACCCGAGATCCTCATTATTGTATCCTTTCTTATATATGCATAAAATTGACAGGATGCAGAAATTATGAAAATTTAAGAGTCTATGTTCACAGCACACCATATCATGGAAAATTAATTCCAGGCGAGGATCGTACATTCACAAAAAACGTCGTTTTAAAACAGCTGCTACACTAATCATTAAATCTTCAAACAGGATCTGCCAAAAATAAACAATACAAAACAATTAAAGAAGTTTTAGTTTGAGAAATTAAAAAAGAAGTTTTTTCATTCACTTTGTTTTTCAGGAGAAAATTTTCCAACTCGAATTTCTATTTTTAGATTTCTATTATCATCCCGTCATTTTTGACGGGTAGTAAAAATATATTCTTTGGAGAAACTTCATTAGACCAATAAATTATGAAATTTAAAAATATCCCTTTTTTATGTAATTTAATAATATATAAAAACACTTAAAAAGTGAGAATATATTTTATTAATTTAATATTTCAGAACACTTCTGAATCAAAATTGTATCGGCGTCTCACAATATTTTGCATTTAAACACTGTGTTAAATGATACCCATCTACTTTCTTCCAACATTTTAACACAAAATATGGAATTTGGCGACCACTCGCGATATTTTTGTGAACAATAATGATTGGAAAGTTTGAAAGGAGAAAAGTACCTACTCAAATTTATATGAAGGCCGCCAAATTCCTTTTTTATGTTAAAATGTTCGAAGAAAGTATACGGCAATCACTTAACCTTTAAAAGGGCAAGCAAGTGGGGTCAAAAATGACCCCATTACGACTTTAATTATTGCATTCGACGTTCAAATAAAAAAATGTTATTTCTTCCGTTATCCACCATGAACTGAGGGGTAAATAGGCAAATACAAAAAACATGGAGGTGATACGTTAAAGAATCTTAGAATGAAATCAAGGGAAACAGCTATGTGGGGTCAAATATGACCCCCTTTGCCCGTTTAGAGGTTAATACAGTGTTTAAATGCAAAATATTGTGATATGCCAATACTATTTTGATTCAGAAGTTCTGAAATATAAAATAAATAAATAAATTATTTTTTCTTTTTAATAATATAAAAAGGAATATTTTTTAAAATTTCCTAATCTATTTTTCCCTTTTTAGTGTGTATTTAAAAAAATACAACACTAAAAATTCTTATTGTAATCACAAAGTCACACAAAATTAGATGTTTATCAATAGATTTGAAATTATGTTTTTCAACTAAAGAACTCTAACTCTAACAAGTAGGGATGTACATGGCTTTTCCTTGGTACATACATAAGTGCTTTTCGTGAAATTCCCCCCTTAGTACTCGTATACTAATGTATTTGCTCTGAAATCAGATAATAGCATCAGGAGTCGATTATATTATTTACTAAAACAGAATATTATTTTACCTTTTACTGTGGTAGCCCTGCTCTTTAGCTCTGCTTTAAACATCTTGATTCCATTATGGTGTTTTACAAATCTTACATAAGAATTTAGTTGAAATCTGTTCAGCCAATTCCTTCTAACTCCGTAATTACTGAAGGTTTAATTTGTTTGTGGCACCCCTGATCCGGTCCAACTATGCTATTACAGTTTTTACTTTCTCCATATACGAAGTATAGAGAAAGTATTGTTTTCATGAAAAAAATCGAATTCGAGATTTCAACGAAAAACGTTTTATTTTCTCGATGATGTCTGTGTGTCTGTCTGTATGTGATAGATTTTTGTGGGCGCTTTAACTCAAAAACTATTAATCAAGTCAACGCAAAATTTTATATTTAACATTTTTGTAAAAGTTAGAAGATCTGATTAGTTTTTGGTAAAAATCGGTCGACCGGAAGTGGGTGTTTACTCTTGTCACTTATCCGCTATTTTGAAATATTTGCTTTAATATTTGATAAATGTAAAAATGTATTGGAATAAAAGTTGTAGGAAATTTCATTTTCTACAACCTTTGTTTGATACATTTTTCCATATAATGCATTGTTTAAGAGATATCTTATATTTTTAGCTGCCACCACCACGCCACCTACCGAAGACTATTGTTAACAATTGACGCTTAGTTACGTCTTAGCAACGCTCCTTTTTCTTTTCTTAATTGTCAACCGGAAGTAAATACTGACAACGATCCCAGAGCTAACAACATGTAATTTGCCAGATAAATATGGAGAAAGTCATGTGTTGCCCACATCAGTTTATTTATATATGCGTACACTATAAATATTAAACTAGGTTAAAATTGATGCGGACAGTTAACACTTATAAGTGCAAAAAGAAATTTTATCATCCCTTGTATCGTGGTAGCCCTCTTTTTATATCTATACTATGTACTATACTTGATTATTTTTATATTGCACATCTCCTTCATGCAAAATTTCATTGAAATCAGTTCGGCTAATCCCTTCCAAATTCGTAATTACCGAAAAGTTTAACTTTGCAATTGTGGTACCCCTCCTGAGTCGATCCGGACCAAATATGCCATTTTGGTTAAGTATTTATGTGAAGATTCGGTTGAAATCGGTTCAGTCAATTCTTCCGTGATACATGCGTACGGAAGGACGGACGGACATCACGAAGATAATACTGTTTTTCAGAAATGACGAAAAGCACCAAATGCTGTTGTTAGACCGCCATACAAATCCGCACCTTTGAAGATATCGTCACGAAACTTCGCTTCCTGTGCAAGAAGTTCCAAGTGAGTTCGCCAGATGGGAGAAATCAGGAAGCAATGCTTGTTCACATATTTTAACCCCTCAACTTCGCCATACGAGCACGGCACCGACCATATAAATGTCACCACATGCCGTCGTCACACGTACAATGCACCGACCTTGTGCGTTTGGCTTAATTTTGCTTTTGCCTGATCAAACATTACAGTATCTGTTTGTTGCTTATATATTCTAATACAGTAAGGTTTGGCGTTTATTTTTAAGTTAAATTTTGAATTTTGAATGCCTTATTTGCCTAATTTATTACTTCGGCGCATTTTTCTTGCTGCTGCATGAAATTTTGAATTATTAGCCTTCCAAATCTCTCAAACCTACGACGAGACGAACTTCATTTCGACTCGAAAGGACCATCTATAATGTCTATAAGTGATTTTCAAGTGTGGGCGAGATTGTTGAGGATGTCACGTCACTTTAGTGTTCCTCGGAGAATCTCTTGGCCATGCGTTCTCTATCCACGAACTTTTTTTTAGAGCAACGCAGTGAGACAACGTTGGTCTTACAAACAGCCTCGCTTATCTCCGAAGGATAAGGACCGGCATAAACAAATATAGAAAAGGACGAGCAAGAAAGCTAGAAGCCTGCGTAGAAATATGCCAACTGATCCCATGAGCGTTTTTAAGACGAACGTTTCTCGCATCTCTACGGACAGACCAAAAGAAGTCTGTCCCGAATGGTGCTTCTTGTGGTTTTTATTTTTTCTGTGATTTGTTTGCAATTGTGAATTACGTTTGTGCGTTTTCAATTTTAGTTGCGTATTACGCATGTTTATCTCCTCTCTGACGTTCTCATTCTTGAGATGCCTATTTCTTCTTATGCGTCAACACTTGAGAGTTATATAGAAAGGGAGGAAGAAGGGTTTTCGGGTCTGGGCTAGTGCTTGGTTCAGCGTCTCTTGAGGAAAATATAATGAGATTGGGAGAGAAACACTTATCTGACATCACTGCGCAAACAAGTCGTCTTGACCGAAAGCATGATCAGAGCGCATTGGAGGTGCTTGGATCGCACAAATATTCTCTTGCCGCTCTGAAGAAGTTAGTCTGAGGGAAGCATTTACGCTGCACGGAGGCAGCTATTGATCGTTATTTTCGGTGTTTAATTTCTAAGGTTCAAGTTATCAACCAGTAGAAAAATGCAAGCAATACCTGGTGATAAAAACGAGACGGAATTCTTATTTGAAAGTGATTCTGAAGAAAGTTTTATTAAATTTACGGAAAATAAAAAAAATAAAAAGCAATTCATTATTATCAGTAAAATCTGATACTAAAACCATTTTAATGAGCTCGACTATAATATGTTCAAAATTATGCTGGAACTAACTTAATAGTATAGCAACATCCTAAGATCGATTTAATATCATAGAAATAGTAATTCATTCACTTTATCCGTATATAAGAGGAGTTCTTCCTATTTTTTATCTGAAAAATGATAGAACGTCTTATATTCGCGTGATCAAAAACGTCATCAGTTTGTGGTCAATGATTTAGATCGAATAACGCGGCATATCGGCAGTTTCTCACTGTACGTTGAAAAATTAACTGAATACCAGCGTCACAATGATTCGTCTACGCGAAGAATATAATTATCAGTGATGAGAAGTGCAGACGAGACTCGTCTTCTTTGACATGCCTAACAACTGGACATTAGATGACATGGGTGCCAAATCATTTTTGATGAAATTAACAGGAACTGAAAAACTGAGAATCACAGCAATGCTGCCAGTACTGGCTGAAGGAAGGGAAACTGCCACCGTTTGTGATACTCAAGAAATAAACTGATGTGGGCAACACATGACTTTCTCCATATTTATATGGCAAATTACATGCTGTTAGCTCTGGATCGTTGTCAATATTTACTTCCGGTTGACAATTAAGAAAAGAAAAAGGAGCGTTACTAAGACGTAACTAAGCGTCAATTGTTAACAATGGTCTTCGGTAGGTGGTGTGGTGGTGGCAGCTAAAAATATAAGATATCTCTTAAACAATGCATTATATGGAAAAAATTATCAAAAAAAGGTTGTAGAAAATGAAATTTCCTACAACTTTTATTCCAATACATTTTTACATTTATCAAATATTAAAGCAAATATTTCAAAATAGCGGATAAGTGACAAGAGTAAACACCCGCCTTCGGTCGACCGATTTTACCAAAAACTAATCAGATCTTTTAACTTTTATAAAAATGTTAAACATAAAATTTTTGCGTTGACTTGATTAATAGTTTTTGAGTTAGAGCGCCCACAAAAATCTATCACATTACAGACAGACATCATCGAGAAAATAGACAAAACGTGTTCAGGGGACCTTAAAACATGTATTTCCGTAAAAAATCTGCCCAAGCAGAAACTCCCTAGTGGTACAATAATTAAGTGTAATGAGAAAGCCTGGATGACCTCTGAATTAATGACCCAGTAGCACACTGAAGTCAGGAATACAGGATCAGGTCTCTTGAAGAGAAATGCTTGTGTTAGATGCATTTCGGGAGCACCTTAGAAATAATGTGAAATCCAAAATTTCGCAATTAAATACGGACCTTGTGGTCACACCTCGATTGCAAGTATATGACGTTGTCGTCAATAAACCATTTAAAGATTGTCTAGGTTGTCTCTATGGAGAACGGTTGTTGTTCCTTCCGGCAACATAAAGAAGCCATCTGAAGCCAGAGATAGTTTTGCACGTTTGCGTAGGAGAATTCTAATCCTTCCCATTCAAACTCTTGTCCCCAATGAGATTCGTGTCATCGATGTCCAAGCGCCTTTTCCTCGAAACAATACGATATTAAGAAAGAAAATGATCGACTTTTAGACACATTTCCAAATTTTTCTAGTTCATCTTAATAAAAAGTGAAGGAATGGAATTTAGCATTTCGATACAAGGTATTAAATTTAACGATTATTTTAATACTGTAAGGAACGATTAACTGTACCGTGCACGCATTTGAAGATTGCATATTTCGTGATAAAAGGGATACAAATAAATATTTCCCATAAGTTCCGCAGTATCGTCGCCAGAAATTCCAAAAGAAATTATGAGATAAAAAAAGGATTTAGAGGAGTAATTATCGATATAAACTAAGCCAACATAAACAGATGGTTTGTTTGCACTCTTGAACTATTATAGCCAGCATAAAAAGGGTAAAACAAGAGAATTCTGCATCGATTGTACCTTTCCGACCACTTTGTTCCAGACTCGAGGGCCACGTCAACGACCACACAAGATTGAAACGCACGCCTCTTTTCCAAATCAGCCACGCGGAAGAGGGAATTTTCCCCTACGAGACGCGGAGACGGTCCAATAGGTTTCGGGGAGACACGCACCTCCGTGCCTAATACCACCACAAGAGGGATCATCCCACGGTGGGGATGAGGCGTGGGAAGTCGACAGCAGGTGGGAATAGCACACGGACGGAGGCGCGACGAAGAGTGTGCGCGGGAGCGAGTAAAAGTGACCTCTTAATTCCAGCGGTAGTCAATGACTTTCCCCAAAGCAAACAGCCGGAGCCTCCTTCCTCGCCGCTCCCCGTGCAAACTGCGAAGGAGCGGCGTGCGGCCGGATGGCTAATCGCGCCCCACCACTCCCCTCGCTCCCACGCGTCCCAATTTCCCCATCGGGCAAACATACTCGAGTCACGATTAAAGGAAGACAGCCCTAGTCTTAAAAGCGGCGAGGAGAAGGGGCCCCGGGGTGGGGCGCCGCGCGGGCGTCGCGAAGGGCGGGAAAAGGGCAATCGCCCATCCTCAGGCACTATTCGCCGAGGTAACTTGAGGCGCTGGAAGATAAATTTTACGCATTCTACATTTTGGGGGCTTATATCCAAGGGGCTGTTATTCTCACACGGTGGTGGGCAGGGCTGCAAACTGAACCGAACCGCAATCATTTTGCTGAACCGCGAACCGAACCGAAACCGAAGATTCATTTTTTACTGAACCGCAAACAATCAGATTATAATTATTCAAGTCAGGCTCTATTTTGTGGAATTTATTCATCGAAATGAAAAGAAAAAACTTACACAGTTTATTGAATACGACCGGTTTCGCTACGATCGATCGTTTTTTCTTTTCATTTCGAGAATCAGATTAATTTTGCAAATGTGATTCGGTTCGAGCTCGATTCACCAAACACGAAGGAACACGCATTTCCAAAAGAGTTAGAAAAACCACAGTCGCACCGAAGTTGGCAGAACCCTAATTCTATGAAAACAATGATCCCTGGCATACTTTTCCCTTCCCCCCACTCACTGTTGTTAACTATGGGAAGCGTTAATGGTGAAGGAGAGCACCTACTGTGACATCATGCGAAGCACCTATGGTGTTGAAGCTGATTACGTGAATATACTCAAAGTTAATTTGAAACCAGGTAAAAGGGTCGTTCTACGACGGCCAAGAAAGTGGCCGCAATCTCTTTTGATAGAGAGCAAAGAGGCGTAATATTTTCCGTTTAACAATAATATATTAATTGCATTCTGAATCATTTTTATTTTCAGTATCTCTTATTGAAAACAGCATTTCTTGACACTGTGCATGGAGAAAGTAAAAAGATAAAATCTCAATTTTGTTTGAACGGAACCGTGAACCGAACCACTCCAAAATTTGTAGTGGTTTGCATCTCTGGTGGTGGGCAACCTTTTCTACGTAGCTGGCAGCATTGGTAGTTGCGAATTCCTCGGTGAGCCAGATGAGACTTTAAATCGGATGTTAACTAAATATCCTCAGGTATCATATCACCGAAAATCTAAAGTCTAAATTAGGCTTTTAGGGTTAACATTTCAATTTCAAGTGTTTTACTGTCGTACTTTGAATGTATATGGTATGCATTTGTTTTAAATATCTTTTTGATAAGTTTCCCGAGCCGCATAAAACGCTCTCGAGGGCCACATGCGGCCCGCACGTTGCTCACTACTGGGTTATATGGTAGTTTTCGTAATATAAGTAATGCAAACTAAAGTCATACATTACAAAATTGTCTAGCTAAAATATGTGTAGTTAGGCAATTCCGTCATTTTACGAATACACACGGGGTCATTTCAGTTGAGCGATTAAATATAACTCACCCATAATAAAAATTACACGCGATTCAAGAAAAGCAACCTCCACGCACATTGCGTCACACGAGACGACGCCGAGATCCATGGAGAGGAACTGTAAGAAGCCCGACCGCGAAAACACGCGCGACGCAGTAATCCGTTTCGAGGAATCGAACGAGAGCCCAGCGTAAATACGAAGAGAAAGTGATAGAAATAGGCGGCAAGGTCACCTAATCGGGAACAAGATCCCCCTCTCTCTTTATAGGAAATTGGATCCCGCGACGAGTGGTTTCCCTCTTCCAGCTCTCGAAAAAAGAAGCAGAGGGCAGCAGAGGCGTGGTGGGAAAGGCCCACGCCACACGGCTTTATTTATACATACACACACATACGCCGCACGGGGAGCCGAATTCTGGCGCAGAAACTGATCAAGCGAACGTTTACAAAGTAACCTGCCGATTAGGAATTTTTCGTGCAGCCGTTATCTAACGAGCGATACTATTCAATGTACTGGATGTCGGACATATGCAACGAACGTGAATGAGCCCAATATATGCATGTCGTTCTTTCAAAAGCTCCGTTGAAATGTTTTAGGCAAGGTCCTATAAATAAATCCCAGCTATATTGCACAAGGAATATTATACTGCTAATTCCATCAAACGAAGTTGGGGGAAAAAACGTACTTTGGTCCACAAAAACCGAATACCTGGGCACACTCCTTCACGGATATATTCCCTTCTTTTCTGAAATCGTATTGATCATCCTTAGCATTTGTTTGGGCCACTTTTCTATGGCCAAAATTCTGGCGATGGTCTACGACGTGTGCGACAGTAAGCCTATCGCTCTCGTAGTCTTCACGACGCGTGCCATCGGCCTCATCTCTAGAGAGACCATTGTTCCTTCAATTAAGTAACAATGATCTCCGAGGCCATTCTCCTATGTCGTTTTTGTTTGTTTGTATGGAATTTCTGGCTAATCAACCTCTTGGATTATTACAGCCATTACCTACTCCTTCCACACCGAACACACACACAAGGGAGGAGGGAAACCCGGTGCCGGCATTAGTCTACTCTTCCTCTCCTATGTCATAAATCTCGTTAATTAATTTTGTCAATACTTTTATTCCTTCCGATTCCATGGCATTAAGTGCCTCTGCCGGTATCCCATCACACTGCCTGTGGCTTTTCCTTCCTTCAGATCTCGAATCGTTTTTCCTATTTAGATTTTCATAATACTTAAGCAGAAGTAGTCTTTCTTCGTGTCCTCTTCTTCTTACTTTCTTTTTCAGCTGATCTTGTCTAGCTTTCTTATAGTTCGTAAATCATTCTTTCCATATATATATATATATATATATATATATATATATATATATATATATATATATATATATATACACACACACACGATATTTTACATCCTTTGGTTCTTTGGCCATCGTCCATTCCAAGTTAATAATTTCTTTTCCACGGATACCATTAGGATTCTTATCTTCTTATTCCAGCACACTAGCGTACATCATACCTAACTCATTCATCCGTTGTACTTCTTCAATTTTACCTGGTTTCAATTTTCTCCAGTTTTATCTGTCACCCTTCTCAATTCGTTTATTCAATTCTATCTTATTCATCGTTAACGCTTTAACACATTCTCCTCCCATCCATTTTTCGATCACTTCCTTCATGGTCCATAGTTTTCCGATTTTCTCTTGTTTACCTATTTTTACTTGCTCCATATACTAAGTATAGATAAAGTATTATTTTCATGAAAAAAATCTGATGTGGCCAACACATGACTTTCTCCATATCTGTATTATTTCTAAAAATTCCAAATAGGTTACATAATAATAAATATTTTAAGAAACTGCGAGAAAATTTTAGACTTTACAAAGAACAGAAATAAACTCAAACCATAGACCTCTGATAATGGATATCGCCACAAAGCTCCAACAATTAAGAAAAGAAAAAAGAGCGTTACTAAGACGAAACTAAGCGTCAATTGTTAACAATAGTCGGTAGGTGGCGTGGTGGTGGCAGCTAAAAATATAAGATATCTCTTAAACAATGCATTATATGGGAAAATGTTTCAAACACAGGTTGTAGAAAATTAAACTTCCTACAACTTTTATTCTGATACATTTATCAAACATTAAAGCAAATATTTCAAAATAACAGATGTGACAAGAGTCAACACCCACTTCTGGTTGACTGATTTTTACCAAAAACTAAACAGTACTGACTTTTAAAAAATGTTAAATATAAAATTTCGCGTTGACCTGATTAATAGTTTTTGAGTAAGAGCACCCACAAAAAAGCTATCACATACACACACAGACATCATGGAGAAAATGGTTAAAACGTGTTCAGGGGACCTCAAAACATGTATTTCCGTTGAAATCTCGAAGTCGATTTTTTCATGAATACTATACTTTCCCCTATACTACGTATATGGAGAAAGTAAAAATTAAATTCGAGATTTCAATGGAAATACATGTTTTAGGCCCCCTGTCAAGGTTTTGACTATTTTCTCGAAGATATCTGTGGGTGTGTCTGTAACCGGAATTTTGTGGGTACTCGAACTCAAAAACTATTAATCAGGTGAACGCGAATTTTTATATTTGACATTTTCGTTAAAGTGATAAGAAGTGATAAGTTTTTGATAATAATCGGTCAATTGGAAGTGGGAATGTCTTCCTTGGAGTCGAACCCAGGACTTTTTTCGAGTTTTTTCATTACTTTAAAATATGTAAATCGATTATTCCTGCCAAATTTAAAAAATATTTCGATCCTTTATAGAGTTATTTGCATTTTTATAGGGTGACATAGGGAGCAACAAAGGGACAGAAGAAGGCTCTTATAGATTTTAGATTGTTTTTAAACCTCTTTCATACATTTTCTACCCTAAATTTTAACTTTGAGGGAATTGCAATATAGGATACATTAGTAGTTGGTTTCTTGTTATCTCCATATCGCCAACATCGAGGAAAGATCGGTTGCGCAAATCAAAGAATATTGAATTTGCTAACAATTTGTATCACATGCCATTGGGATTTATTAAAGACTTATACATTTACATTGTATCAATAATAAATTTTTTAAAATGAAAAATGGTGCATTAAATATTAAAAAATACTAAATCATTGTTATTCCCGGGTTTCCGGGATATTTGAAAATCAAACTGCCGTTTCCCGGGAAAAGAATATCGCCGGGAACCCAAAACTCTCACTAAGACCATTAGATAAAAGAAACTATAATAATCTCAAGAGGTTGATTAGCCAGAAATACACACACAAACGCACTAGATAAAAGAAAATCGAGAGCACGCAGATGTACACAGAGCGAATTCGTAATGGACCGCTTTCAAGGGCGAGGTTTCGGAAACACACACAATAGGAGCTTCCTAACACCGCCCTCCGTCAACGTTGCCACTAGGGGACGCATTTTTCCATAGTACGTAACAGGGAAAAACGACACGAAAACCATTTTTAACATGAAAAATAGATTAGGAGCTAAAATAATGCAAGGGGCAAGAAAAATACGCACGGTATGCAAGTTTTATTTTTTTGTTTTGCTCTAGAAAGGAAAGTTTTAAGCATCGTTCGAGGATCAAGCAGGAAACTGTTACGAATTAAAAAAAAGTCGTCGGCTGAAATAGCGGGACGAGAGCGGAGAAAACGAGAATTTTGACCACGGAAGGAAAATTACCCAGAGCTCCACAAATATTAGGAACGAGTCGCAAGTAGAACAGGATGCATTAATCGCGCAATTTTCGCACCTGCCACGCGACGGAGTGAGGATTTATAATAGAACGACGAAAGACAAAGAGAAGAACTTGTCCTCTCATTAGGAAACTAAAAAAGCCATAGAGAGAGAGCCGCACGGAAGCAGTTAGTAACTTCATTGTTCTCGCATAAACAACGGAACAAGGAGTAGGATGCGACGAGAGCAAACATTCACTATACAACGCGCCTAAACACTCTCCTGTGCACACACTCGATTCGCATTCGGAAGGCGACAATTGAAGAACGCGGGCTATTTCGCGAGCGAACGAGAAAGAGGAAAGGCGCTCATCAAGAAGGAAAGGAAACGTCGAAGGTACTCGTTCGAATTAATAATGCTCTCGAAGTTCTCGCGGCAATTCTCGCAGAAGAGCAGAGATTAAACAACGAAGATGACAGCGAACAATTATACGTTAATTTATTCAATAAAATATGTTTAAGATTTCTGATGACGCCCCTTTACTTAACGCAGAACCATTCTTTATCTATTTTACCCAAATGACCGTCATCAAAAGCTTTATCTTCTTCAATATGACGGCTCACAAATCATCTGATCGACATTTTCACAATTAAGTATCCATTTCAACAACATGGATTCTAGAGGGGGAAATGTAGCACTAGTATATTAACAGTACTTCGGAATTATTTAGCCTATTTCATGGCTACATCATCCCAAAAACAGAACCGATAGAAAGAAGCCAAGAAGAATGACCGTACCGGCAAGCATCTCCCGGACTATTTTCCGGGCCTCCACATCCTGACCGACCCCCAAACTCCGAGGAAGTCTTCTTCCTCGCGATTCGGAAAGGCATCTTCAGAGGACTTGTGTGGCGAGGGAGTAGAAGAGGGATGAGAAGAGGGGGGAGGGGGAGGAGAGAGGAAAGGAGGGAGAGAAGAGAGCAAATGAGGAGGAAAGGAGAGAGGAAAGGAGGGGAGGAGAGAGGAAAGGAGGGGAGGAGAGAGGAAGGGGAGGAGAGAGGAAGGGGAGGAGAGAGGAAGGGGAGGAGAGAGTAAGGGGAGGAGAGAGGAAGGGGAGGAGAGAGAGGGAGGGATATGAGGAGAGGGAGGAAGAGAGGGTGGAGAGAGGAAGGGAGGGGAAGAGAGAGGGAGGGGGTGAGAGGGAGAGGATATAGAGCAGGGATGGGCAAACTATTTACGTGGCGGGCCGCATTAACAGTTGCAGCTTATTAGGCAGGCCACATAAACAGATGAAAATGCTTCGGCGGGCCACGTCGCGGTTCACATCGGAAGTTATTCGAGATAATGGGAGAGATCCTGTTAGTGAAAATCAATAATAAATAATATGTTATCCCCATAACATCAATGGAAAAGGGTTTTCTGGCCATAATTTTAAGCTACAAATATGAAATTATTCGTGTTTCATATTTGGTTCGCTTTCATAATGGCATAGCGGGTCACATAAAATGCCCTCGCGAGCCACATTTGCCCCGCAGGTCGTGGTTTGTCCACCACTGATACAGAGGCGGGGGGGTGGAATTTCTCGGTGTGGAGGGGGCGCAAGGATCGAGAGGTTCTATGATCTCTCGCGATCCCGCACTACCACTTCGATCAATCTCCCTTCAGATACTTTTATAGCTCTCTTGATCGACTCGAACCCGCTTCCTTTCACTCTCCTTTCTTCTCCCTCCATGAGCCGATTTAGCCGTTCCTTCTGCGTCTACTTTTATTCCATCTCGTGGTACGAGATTTGGTTGCGTGAATCCACGTATAGGATTCGAAAGAGAGGCATTTAATCTGTGAGATTGAATCGTCATAAGGGATATCGTGGCTCATTTGGAAATCATAATGAAATCAGTTTTTGAAACGAGAAAAAAGTCTGCTATGACCGGGAATTGAACCCGGGTCTTCCACTTGCCGGGCGGATATTCTACCTCTGAACTATCGTTTCTGAACACGGATGTTTCCCTTGATAGGACGGGAACTAGCCAGTTCAGTTCAGTTCGATAGTTCAGAGGTAGAATATCCGCCCGGCAAGTGGAAGACCCGGGTTCAATTCCCGGTCATAGCAGACTTTTTTTTTTCTCGTTTCAAAAATTGTTCCATCTTTCACAGCTTATGCCTGTCTGCATAGGATCTTCGGATCATATCATTCCATCAATTTCATGTTGGCAATCTCACCATTTGAGAGGTAGGAGTTTCTTTCGATGATTCTCTTCGAGGACATCTGTTGGGGCAGTTTGATACTAGTTTGGCTAGTTCCCGTCCCACCAAGGGAAACATCCGTGTTCAGAAACGAGAGAAAATGTTCTGCTACGATAGTTCAGAGGTAGAATATCCGCCCGGCAAGTGGAAGACCCGGGTTCAATTCCCGGTCATAGCAGACTTTTTTCTCGTTTCAAAAATTGTTCCATCTTTCACAGCTTATGCCTGTCTGCATAGGATCTTCGGATCATATCATTCCATCAATAATGAAATCAGTTAAACCGATAACTCACGCAGAGTAATATAAGTTTTGCATTTCGAAAATTACCAAGTTCCGATTTTAAAATTTCCATCCATATGATCGACTACTAAAAAAACGATACATATTACATAGGCGGAATTACTCTATACCACGAGCTTTGCGAGTCCGATGCCTTAAGGACCCAGGAGACGCAAAATTATGGTGTTCATTGCTGTCCTTATGCCCTGAAAGACTTATTCCGGCCACCGTTTTTTCTTCTTTATTTTATTTGATTTGACTTCATCGCGATACAGAGTTAAATTTGCATTAAATGAGACGCTAAAATAATTGTTTACATTGATTTCATGCACAATTCTGTAGTAATTGTGTGCGACTATTTTTGAATTATGTAAAATTATTACGTTTAAAAAAAATATATAACAAAGCTGTGCGACATTTGTTTACATAACATATAAACGAGAAAAAGATGAAATCCAATATTGCCACAGTTGTTTTCCT
The DNA here is from genome assembly GCA_028673005.1 of Tanypteryx hageni. Lineage (NCBI taxonomy): Eukaryota > Metazoa > Arthropoda > Insecta > Odonata > Petaluridae > Tanypteryx > Tanypteryx hageni. The sequence continues at coordinate 83,291,707 of CM054114.1, read as the reverse complement.
CAGAACACGTAATGTCCAGGTTTTGCTTTCTCAGAATCTGTTCACCGTATGTTAAATTATTCTTCCGCTCTTATTTACAATGAAAGATGACGAAAAAATATAAATATATAAAACGTGCATTAAAAGTTCACAAAATTACCATTTCGAGGAAAAAGATTAACAACTTCGGAGGATACAAAATTAGGATACTAATGAAATGCATTAGTCTATTACTAATGGAGCAATCGGAATTCCTCTTCCGATCATTTAGTTTGAGATTACAACCGTGTGTATTTCAAGGCACGAGATTAATTTTTCGATAAGAAGTTGAACGATTCGTCACCCATGCTAAGTGGTTGGAAACCAAATGCCATGGAATAACACGCATAAAAGCATGCTGTCAAATACAGCCATATAATGTTTATAACTGGTTTGTCAAAATATATTTACTTTTCCCGAATATTTCGAAAATAAAAAATTTTCGTCCAAAATTGCATTTTCAGAACGAACGAAATTTTGAAGATAATATAAAATACTAAACGACTCAAGCGTCGAGTCAACGAAATAACACTCGTGATTCGAAATAGAAGACGGCATTGAACGTCCTCGAAAAATAAAAATCGCCCCAACGATTTTTTTATGAGAGGAATATTCTTGGATCGCGTCTCAATGAAACGCAGGTACATAGGTACACACGAAAACATGACCAATCTTCCATCATCACTCGTGGCAATCCCAAACCCTCTATCATTTCTCTATCTCAGGGGTGGGTAGACTACGGCCCGCGATGCCGTCATGAAAGCGAACCGTAATATAAAATACAGATAATTTCGTATTTGTAGCTTAAAATTATGATTGGAAAACCTTTTCCAGTGATGTTATCGGGGATATCATATTATTTATCATTGATTTTCACTAACAGGATCCCTCGCATTATCTCATATCACGTACGATATGAACCCTAACGTGGCCCGCGGAAGCATTTTCATCTGTTAATGCGGCCCGCCACGTAAAACGTACCTCCTCCCTCCACCACCACTCTCCCTACCTCCTCCTCCTACCTACTCCCCCACCTCCACTCTCCCTATAACCCGGCATTCGTCACGGCAGAGGCGCACCTTACAACAAACGCCGTGAGCACAGCGAAAGGATTGAGAGAGAGAGAGAGGAAAGAGAGAGAGTTGCTCGTCACTGCCTCCTCTTCCCCACTACATAACCTCCACTCTCGAACTCCTCAACCCCCCCCTCCCCCCACCATCCTCCTCTTCCCTCAACTGAGTTCCTCCCCCCTTCGCTCCCTCTTTCCACCTCCCGCTCCTTAAAGAAAGGATAGGGTAGAAACCTCCGTACCTCGCTACATTTTCCGATGGGAAAAAGAGGAAAGAGAGAGAGAGAAGGGGAGATAGTCTGAGCGGGAGAAAAGGAGAGTCGTGCGGAGGGAGGGTGTGAGGGGGGAGGAGGAGGTTTGAAGAGGCCCGCGTTGCCATGGCAACACACCTTTGGGAACTCCTCTCAAGGGCCGGTTTCCATGGAGACGGGAGGCAGTGGACAAATCGCGGGCCACGGGGGAGGTAGGGAAGGGGGGAGGAAAGGGAGAGATAGAGAGGGAAAAGGGGCAGAAAGGGAGTGAGGGGGCAGGGGAGGCGCTCTCGACGTGAGTGGCAGAGGAGGGTCAAGGGCTCTTGTGGACCCTTCTCTCTCTCTCTCTGCGAAGGGAAGGAAAGGATGGATAAGGGCGATGGGGGAAGGAGAGTGCGTGGGAAGGAAAAGGGAGGGAGGGAGGTGGTTAGTATATAAGGTGTACTGGGATAGAATGTAGGAAGAGGCGGCGGGGCATGATGGGAAGATGTTGGTGGAGTGGAGTGATAGTGAGCGAAGTAGAGAGAGAGGGGGGGAGTGAGGAGTGAGGTGGGGTGTCTTGTAGGTTTAGGAGGAGAGGAAATGAGGAGGCGGGACGAGGGAGCAGAAGGTTATTTCGGAAGAGGAAACAAAATGCGTAGCAGAACGGGGAGGAATTGCGGTTATCCGCCGCTTCCCTTTCTTCGTCCCTCTGACTTCGCGCACAAGATTATCAGGAGAACTGCTTACGACATATCCATTTCCCGAACAAAATTCTACTATGAGAAAAAATATCACTATAATATTCTCGAAAATGGCGTCGTCTAACGGATTATGTATGTATGCAAGCATATATGTATGCGTGTATAGGAATATGAATACACACACATACCCAAACATATACAGTAGAACCCCGATTATCCGTGAGCAGATAACCCGTACGGCGGATTAACCGGACGTTCTAGGGTGAGTTTGAATATTCCTTCATGTATGAAAAATTAAGAAGACAGACTTCACCGACTTATTAAACATCCGCCGATTTATCAGAGTAATGGGCTGAGTGAACAAAAATTAAGCAAATGCTTTTAATTAAGATTTCCAGCATTTTTTAAGCAAAAGCTTAATTTGAGTTGAATAAAAAATAGCATTTGCTTTTGCTTGAAAGAATAAGCATTTGCTTATTTTTAAAAAATTCCAGTATCAAACCCTTAAATAAAAGCGTGAATAAAACTGTGCTTATGAAGAATTCTTTAAGCATATGCTTTGTATTTTTTAAGTGAGGTGAGGGGCTCACCAAGGATTTTTCAAGTGCGTTTTTTTATATTTTGGTGATAATTTTACTGAAATTAGTGATATATGATATCTGAGTTTATGATTACACGAAAAGTGAAAACATACGAGAAAAGACGAATGTCAACAACTAATGATTATAAAAATTTATACCGTCTCACTGAAAAAATGTCGAGTATATTTCAAATCTGTTTCTAGAACAAAATTAATAGAAACTATTTGATAAGTTAAAGTAAATTAAATTCTTTTAATATTACCCAATATTTAAGATAAAACCATCAAATTCAAATATGACAATTAGCTGTCAGCATTCAACTATCACAATCAGCTATCACTTGTTTTTTTAAATGTAAACAATAACAACGAGGGAATGATTCCAAAGCAACTTACGTAAGGTGCTTTTTCTTTAAAAAGTATAAGAAACGTATCTTTATGTGAAATAATTAATTTATACTTTAACATTTCCTCCACAAGCTTATGATAATAAAAAAAACATGTCGAGCACAAGGCAAGAAAAGGTTATCTTGTAAATTTAGGTAATCTATCTTCAATATTTCTTGTGATATAATGGTCCAAGTCTGTTTTGATGGAAAGGTTTACTGTATGGATTTGCTATTCAGTTTTAAGCATTTGCTTAGAACTGAATAGCAAATACTTGTAAGTAAAAGCAAACTTTTATTCACTCAAAACGAAGCAAATGCTTTTAGAATTTGCTTAATTTTTATTCACTCGGCCCAATAGCTGTTTCAGAAAAGGAGAGAAAGTTGACCGAGTTCCTTGACAAAAATTTCAAGTAAACAGATTTAGGTATCCTAAATGAAGTTACGTTTTCCCTTTTATTTTAGAGAGAGTCTTACAAACCATGGATTATCTTAAATTCGCAGCGATATTAAGCTATTATACAGGTGACTGAATGCTTCAGTAACATTTGTATCTTATTTAATGTTTTTCACGTACATGCGTAAGGATTATTTGTTGCCAGAAAGAATGTTTACTGCCAAAATCAATTTCCAGTTAATTAATTTCACCATAATTACAGCTTTTGGATTAATTTATAGCTTTTAATTTATGGCATGCAGCCTGTTTTTACGTATTGCATAAATTTTTGCCGTATTTAACAGACATTGTACCATTCTTTTTTCGGATTATCCGTTTTATTCAATTATCCGTGTAAATCCGAGTCCCAATTGTCACGGATAATCGGGGTTTTTATAGATCTCTCTCTGTCGCTGATGAAGGACTATAGCCCGAAAGGCTTACAATTTTGTGTTATTTTACGTGAGTTAATTCGACACTCCAGCGGCTCGCCAATCATGATAAGTTAAGCATATATATATTCTCCCGGTATCTGCGAGGTCCACCTCTGCGGATTCACGAAAACACGAGTTGTACTATATATACTATTACCCAGTATTCGCGAGGCTACTATGTAACGCCTTATATTGTTATAAAAATTGTATTGATCTATAAATATTTTTGTTTATTTTCTGCATGATAATCTCCCCCGCCTCCGCTGAGCCAAGCGGGAACCATTGTACGTAGTGAAATTCTTTTCAATCTCCTCTAGTTGATATAATCCGTTGTTACTACCACAAATGAGCCATCAATATAACCTTAAATTCTACAAAAAGTATTTCTTTTTTTACGGTCCATAGAAATCTTGAACAACTATAGTGTAAATATAGGGCCCAGTATGCCCGAGGTTTTCGCGGAACGCATCCCTTGTGAATACCGGGATCGCAGTATATATAATATACGAAGTACCGAAATATTAAAAATCGAGAACATCACAAAGCCATATAATAGGCGGACGCGCAGCTGATATGAGGCGCGGAAGGAAGGTCTGGGGGGAGGGAGGCTGAAATGGAACGGGAGGAGGCCGAAAGGGAAGGGGGGAGGCCGAAAGGGAAGGGAGGAGGCCGAAAGGGAACGGGATGAGGCTGAAGGGAACGGAAGGATGCTGAAGGGAACGGAAGGAGGCTAAAAGGAAACGGAGGAGGCTGAAAGGGAACGGGGGGAGGATGCAAGGGAACGGGGGGACGCTGAAGAGAACGAAATGAGGCTGAAAGGGAAATAAGAGGAGATGAGGGAGGTTCGAAAGACTCCTTCCTAAAAGGGGATCATCCGCTTGCGACCCAATGAGTGTAAATATATCAAGTATAATTTCTTCGATCGGAAAAAATAATGAGTTTCTAAGATTTGGAGAGAAGTTTAGATGTGTTGACGGAGCGGAATCCGTCTATCTACGAGCGGCGTCGGCAGGCACCGGCTAACGGTGTCTAAATCTAATTTACAGGGCCCCGCAAAGTAGGCCCTATCCGATAGGCAAGCTAGACAATGGCTTAGCGCGACATGTAAGAGACTGTAATATATATATATATATATATATATATAGTTCTCTCTCTGTAGCTAAAGAAGGAGTAGTTCCGAAAGCTTCTACGTTTGTGATGTTTCTGTGTTTTTGTGTTATTTTACGTGTGTCGCTTCGACATCCCCGGGGCCTCGCCAACCTGAAGTCGTCTGATTGGTGAGTGCTCACTGGGTTTCCTCATCCCAACACCTTGTTGACATCCATATATCTATTTTACCTTTCCTTTTCCGTAAGTTGTCATATATGTATATATATATATATATACATACACACACACACATTGCTGTTTCCTTTATTTTTGATAACACACAAAGAAATTTAAATTTAATTTATTGTTACAATTAAAATCTAAATATAATATCTTCTGATAAATTTGTGTTCTTTTCGAAGGGTACTCTTGCCTTGGAGCCCGTATCTTCTTAGTGCTTAAGATAAATTATGATAGATAACTTCTAAATAATAATAATTCTAGCCTTATACCTACACGATTTTTGTTCAATTTACGCTGTAATTTTTCCTATCTAAAAACTCGGTGACCATAAACAACTAACAGGGCAAAGGAGGAAATGGCTAATTTACCCAATAATTTTGATAAAATAATCAAGAGAGAAAAAATAATTGCAATTAGATCGTACTTTTTATTATAAATGAATAAAACCAAACTAAATAAATTGGAAAATCTCGAGAGAAGGAAGGGTGGCCATCACGTATAACCAGAGATGCACAACATACGGCCCGCGGGCCAAATTTGGCCCGCCGACACATTTTGTGTGGCCCGGCAGGATTTAACTCAGCTGGTGCTTTCCTTTTCCGTAAAAATACAAGTAAAATCTGTTATGGATATTTAGCGCATGTGTGAACAAACATTCTCTCTTATGAAATTAAACAAAGCTCCGTTACGTTCAGAACTGACAGATCAGAGTTTAAGAGACATTCTAAGAACAGCAAGTACCAGCATTACACCGGACATAAGTGAAATGGCGAAAGAAAAACGGTGCAACATCTCCCACTGAATAAGTAAATTATATTTGTTTGTCACCTCATTTTTGTACAATAAACATTGCATGTGAAAGTCGTTACGGTAATTACTGAATCTATAATAGTGTACTTAAATTTTTTATGTAAAAACTTTCATAGCGTGGCCCGCTTAGGTCCAATCAAGGTCGATTTTCGCCTATGTCAACTTTTGAGTTTTGCACCTCTGCGTTTACCCGTTACGGTGCGGGGATCTTTTGGCGCAGGGATCTTTTGGCGCAGGGATCTATCGGCGCAGGAACAATTTTTCTGTTTCCCTGGGTAAAACTCGAACAAAGTAGCATAAAATATTACTACATACTAGAACTTGGCTTCCCGTTGGTAAAAATCTTAACTTAACGGAATATTTCATAATATTGATACTGGAAATTGCGTGTAGGTACACAAAATTATCTTATGAAAATAATAACAGTAGACGGAGGGTGGGAGGGAGTGATCGAAATAATTAACATATGAAGGCGATATGAATGTCCATCGAATGGAAATTGCTCAGTAAATGAGCAATATTTAACTACACTACGGAAATTAATAAGCATTAGCGGCGGGAGGGATAGGGGGAAGATGGTCGAAATTATTAATATCGTATAAACATTGCATGAGGTTGAAAAGTAGGATGTGGTATGCTATACTGGTGTTTATAAAAGTGAGAACAAAGAATGAACCACAAAAACAAACAAAATAAAGACGAAGAACGAACGGAAAGAAAGAGCCAAACGTAGAGTATGCGAGTAACAGGAGCATCGAGAAAAACAAATCCAATCGCAAGGAGAATGTTAAGTATTGTGGTTTGTAGAGTTTTGGGTTCCCGGCGGTAATTTTTTTCCCGGGAAACGGAAATTAGATTTCCAAATATCCCGAGAATCACAATGATTTTGCGTTTTTAATATTTAATACACCATTTTTCATTTAATCATGATATTTATTATTGATACAACGTAAATACATAAGTCTTAATAAATCCCAATGACATTTGATACATTATTTGCGACAAATTATTAGGAGATTCAACATTGAACGCATTTTCACTTGCGCAAACGATCTTTCTTCGATGTTGACAATGTGGAGACAACAAGAGACAAACTACTAATGTATTTTATATTGCAATTCCCCCAAAGTTAAAACTGAGGGTAGAAAATGCACGAAAGAGGTTTAAAAACAATCTAAAATCTATAAGAGCCTTCTTCTGTCCCTTTGACTCCCTCTGTCAGGTTATAAAAATGCAAATAACTTGATCAAGGATCGAGATACATTTTTGAAACTTAGCAGGAATGCTTGAATTACATATTTTAAGGTGATAACGAAAACAACTCGAAAAAATCTTGGGTTTGGCTCCAAGGAAGAAATTTACAGTTCCCATAAAATAACACGTAAACATCGATTTTTCGACGTGCAGGCTTTTATTCTTTTTGAGATTTAAATTAGAAATAATTAACCTACGATCTTAGATTTAAACCATTTTAAAGAAAAAATTATAATGTTTCTAATTCTGATCATCTTTTCCACCTATAGTTCGACATTTCTCATGTTAAATGTTTAATTCACATATTTTGGGAAATCTTGCCATTTTAACGGGATGTTGACTTTCCAACCAATTACATTGTTGAACCTGGAAATCGTTATTTCATTTCATTCCTTATGAGTGAAAACGTGCTTTGAATGCTATTAATACGAGAGAGAGAGAGAGAGAGAGAGAGAGAGAGAGAGAGAGAGAGAGAGAGAGAGAGAGAGAGATAGAGGGAAGGAGAAGAAAATGATTTGCATAGCAACCAATGTAAACAACATTCGTTGCGTTATATGCGAGAAGGAATACATTTGAATGTAGAACATTAATCATACACATATTACATTCACTTAGAATCATCGCAGGAATTCGAGACATGAAACAACGTACGCTTAATAGAAGGAAAGTTTGTTTTCCTGCCATCGATTTCTGAATACGCGTCGAATTGATCAAGAGATCAGTTTTTAACGCGAGAATTTGACGCATGTAGCCGGTTTCGTGTAATTGGGTACAAATGATTTGGATAATAGCCTCTCGTCACATGTATTCACGAAATTTCATTATAAAAACTCCCGTTGAATTTCTACGGGTGTCTCCCTAGTTTATATATAATTCACTTGGTCAGAGTAGCTACTTTGGTTGATTTGGGAAGGAGGGAGAGAGGAAGGAAAAAGAATAGGAAGGAAAGGTAATTCACTTCAGCGCCTAGTTTCCGATTCATGCAACCATTACTTTTGGATATTTTTTAACTAACGACATTCTCGGACGCGATAACTAGCAATCTTGAAATTGTATTAGCGATCCATTACAATTTAATTAATAGCGAGAAAGGCAACCTGACTGTTAATCTCAAATTCCTAATAACTCAGTTACTAAATAGCATTCACTGAAAACATATTTAGCAGTCATCAGAAATTCTATTGGTACTATTGTAAACGTAAAGTGTATTCGGTCTAGTTTTTTAATTAACAGCTAACGATGTTTGAGAATAATAATATAAGTTCCAATGTTATCAACTAACAGAAATAATAATTCATTATTCAGGATTAATATTTTTACACCTAATTGACAGTTATCGAAGATTATTTATTTTCGTCGAATTCCAAATTTAAAATTCGACATTTATCGACGTTTAAAACAGACAGCCATATCACCTATATATGTTAACAATTTCTACCGTCCTACCCTCTCCTATCGTTATTATTTCATAAGATAATGTAATGTCTCATTTCTATTTCTACACATTAACGCACAGACACTTCCAACTCAAACGATTAGTGCGAGAATCATTTAACACCTATGTCACGCATTGGAGGAGGCAGGAGTATTCACCGATCATCACAGCGCACTCGTTCAGTACACTCAACAATAGCGTACGGCTATTTCTTATTTCGGATGACAATGCGTGGAGAACGAGAAAAGAGAAGAGTGGAGAGAGAGAGAGGAGTAGAGGGGGATAGAGACAGAGGGAGAGGTAGATGGAAAGGTAAGGGGTGTGAGTGTTTGCCAACAAATCATTCGGGAGAAGACAAAGACTGCGGCACGATGGAGAGATCTCTCGCAGTCAAAGGCATCTCCATAGCGAATGGGTTGGGTTGGCGGAGACATGGTAATGGAACCGAGAGCAAGAGAGAGAGGAGGGTGCGGGGAGGAGTGGAGGGAGAATGAGCAGTGGAGGGAGAATGAGGAGGGGGAGTGGAGGGATAATGAGGAGGGGGAGTGGAGGAAGAATGAGGAGGGGGAGTGGAGGAAGAATGAGGAGGGGGAGTGGAGGAAGAATGAGGAGGGGGAGTGGAGGAAGAATGAGGAGAGGGAGTGGAGGAAGAATGAGGAGGGGGGGTAGAGAGAGAATGAGGAGGGGAGTAGAGGGAGAATGAGGAGGGGAGTAGAGGGAGAATGAGGGGGAGTAAAGGGAGTATAAGGGGGAGTGGAGGGAGAATGAGGGGGAGTGGAGGGAGACTTAGGAAGGGGGAGTAGAGGGAGAATTAGGAAGGGGGAGTGGAGGGAGGATGGAGAGGGGAAGTGGAGGGAGGATGGAGAGGGGAAGTGGAGGGAGGAGGAGTGGAGGGAGAATGGGGAGCGGAGGTGGAGGGAGGTGGGGGAGAGGAGGGAGGAGGAAGAAGGGGGGGAGAGGAGGGAGGAGGAAGAAGGGGGGGCGGTGGAGAGCCAATGGGGAGGTGGAGTAAAGAGAAAATGGGGAGGGGGAGTGGAGAGAGAGAGAGGCGCAGGGTGGGGGTGTGGAGGTAGAAGAGGGAGTGGAGGTAGAAGAGGGAGTGGAAGTAGAAGAGGGAGTGGAGGGAGAAGAGGGAGTGGAGGGAGAAGAGGGAGTGGAGGGAGAAGAGGGAGTGGAGGGAGAAGAGGGAGTGGAGGGAGAAGAGGGAGTGGAGGGAGAAGGTGGAGGGGGAGTGGAGTGAGAAGGGGGCACCGAGAGGATGCTTTGAGGATCCTTTCGCCGAACGAGTGTCATTGGAGAGGATGAGGACAGCAAGAGGGAGCTGAGGTATGGCACCTCGAGGGGAAGTAATCGGCGGCTCAAGAGATGGAGTTAGAGAGAGACAGACAGAGAGAGAGAGAAAGGGCGCGCTTGCGTTAGCGTGCGTGCGAGTAAAACAGAATATGAACGATCGAACAATTACAAAACATCGACAAAACTTAAAATTACGAGAAGATTGAAGATTTTACATAGGGACGAGGGTTTGAGAGGTTCCAAGTTAATTTTTTTTCTTTCGAGTCAATTAACTGTAGAAATTATTACGGCGTTCCCAGGTTTTGGAGAAAATTCATCATGATACTAGTAATTGATGGAATGATATGATCCGAAGATCCTATGCAGACAGGCATAAGCTGTGAAAGTTGGAACAATTTTTGAAACGAGAAAAAAGTCTGCTATGACCGGGAATTGAACCCGGGTCTTCCACTTGCCGGGCGGATATTCTACCTCTGAACTATCGTAGCAGAACACTTTCTCTCGTTTCTGAACACGGATGGAGGAAAACATCGTCATATAGATGCCCCTGGATCATACTCCGCCGGTGGTGCGCACAGCGTTCCGACAAACACGCAGACCTGGAGGGAAAAAGCGATGGGTGACAGAATAAGCGTTTTAAATCGCAGATAGTTTGCCCGTATGTAGCCAAAGAACTGGAGAAAAATGAAAAATGTAACTTTTATTTGCAGCTACCGTAACGAATAATTATACACGCTTCACGGAAACCTCTCTAGAGTTACCATAAAAAAAAGAACTTAGTTACTTCCACAAATTTAATTTTATACGACCGGTTTCACTACGATCGTAGCATCATCAGGCGATAAAATATAAAAAGCGTTCCATATATATATATATATATATATATATATATATATATGGTAAAATAAGGGGGGGAATGGAGACAGGAGGGGTTACAAAGAAAACGAATGGAAGGTAATTGAATAAACTGTTAGGAAAAGGAAGGGTTTAGAACAGTGGTTTTCAACCAGTGTGTTGCGAGACAATGATATGTCGCGAAGAGCTGGAAGGTGTGTCGCCGAAAATATTAATAACGGCTATACTAAACATAAAGTAAATTTTGTTAAGGAGAGTTATCGTCTTTCTTATGCATAATAAAACATTTTGTTATATTTTTGCTATATTTATGAATTTTAAGTATTTTTTGTCGTAAGAAAAAATTTACTTTATTTCATGGTGTGTCGCGGGAGCTGCATCATTTAAAAAGTGTGTCGCCAAAGTAAAAAGATCGAAATACACTTATTTAGAAGACAGTTAATTCGTCCATCGCAAGATTCAGCAATGAACTGTGGAAGAGAGGAGCGCCACCGCGGGGAACGCGAGATTTATCGCCGGAGCGGATTTCCGCGTGCCATTAACCCTTCGGGGGCGATCGCAAACGGCGACCGAAACCATTTCGAGGGCCTATTTAATCCGGCCACGCGCGGAGCAAAGTCCGCCGACACCTGAGTTATGGGAAAAAGACCCTCCGCGGTGGAGCCGCACTCGGAAGGCCGTGCATCAAACCGCCCCACCTGGTGCGGCGCTTGTTCGACCCGAGGGGCACGACCCGCGGCGGGATGAGACAAATGACTGTGTCGAGAGCGAAGATGACGCGGAGGGCGGGCGATTAATAAATTCGACGATCTACAGGCAGGGGGTAGAGGAAGTTGAGGCACACTAAACGCCATCGCATGATTAAACAGCGGACGCTCATCGCGGGAGGATTTCTTGCTCCGATTCGTAAAACTATAAATAATGCAGTCGATTTAAGTTACCTTGGAAATTTCATGACTGGATCACAGCTAAAGGGTTATTTCCAACGCTATAAAGTTGTTTTGACTCGACAAATGCATTCGAATTTGTTCAAATTAGCTAGAGTTAGTCTACATTTTACCATACTGCGTCTGGATACCAAAATGCCCAAATTATGAACAAATCGTTAATTCTCAAAGTGAATCGTTTGCAGACTGCAATAAGCATTTTTTCAAGATAAAATTATCCTCTTTTTGATAGAGAAATAATTTCTGCAATCAGACGCCTAAAAAATTATTTAAGCCTTTGACTTTCGTTACATTTTCCTGTCTTAAATTATCTTTAAGTGCACAAGAATTTCTACTCATTATCACGCTCGCATGCTCCCTAACTTTAAACTCTCCGTTTTCATCCCTAAGACTACCTCACTTTCTAAATTACAATTTTTGTTTGAGTGTAATCCTGGCTAATCAACCACTTGAATTGTTATAGCAATAACTCCTTACAGACCATACACACTTTCTAAATTACAAGTTATTCTTCATTCCTGTTTTATGTGTAAACGATTTCAATTGTACCATTTGTGGTTAAAGATTGGAAGGGGGCTAATCAGTCTCATCCTCGACCAAATTAAGCCATTAATCAATCGATACCTCTCTTTTCTCTCTCTCTCTTGTTCATTCCCTCCTGTCGATCCGTCGGTCACCTTCCCCTCTCTTTACACTTCAACTTAACCCTTATTACATCAATGGTTGAATAGTTACCCGCATTCTTCACTTCTCTTACACCTTCATCTCTCTGGAAGCTCTGCTCATATAAGCTTCCGATTTTCCTTTAACCGTTTTCTAAGTAACTTTTTTTCGACTCGCATTTATTATCAATAAAAAAAACTAGAAACGACACAGAAAAGGTTGTAAAACTGCAGTGCCCAAGCCTAGACGCAGGATTCCATCAGATCTAGAAATGTTTCTTTAATAGGCTGATGTGATTTTCAGCTTTCTCCACTCCGCCAGATAAATTCTAGCAATGTCCACTATCGATGTAGTATTCAATAATTAATCAAAAATAAAACAACTCTATTTTCCCATTCAGTTTTATCTCTATGGCTTCTTAAATACAATTTTAAGGAGGCGATCGATAACCTTCATCTCAAAAGAACTGATCTGAAAAATGATCCAACAGAAAGCGAAACAAATAACACATCAATGAAGCGAAGATGTATAACTTAATAGAAAAGACGATTAGGCCCCGATTATGACTAGCTCTTAGTCGAAACCGGTCAATTAAAGTGGAAGTTTTATACAAAGTTATACTTCTTCGTATCGACTATAATGGAGTTCCACCAAATAACGGCCTCATCCGTCGATTCTAATGACACTCGTTTAACTAGAGAGAGTAGTAATTCTCAAAACTAACAAAACATCGTAACGGAATATTTAAATACAATTATTAAATAGGACGAAGTTATCACGATTAAGAACACAGCATGTTCCCCACCAAATCTCAACATGAACATATTGTTAAGACACACATGCAAGTATTTCTCATCGCAAAACCAAAATCGAGATTTTCTTTTCGGAACGCCAGATAATAAAGGCCACGAAAAAAAATTCATTTTTTCGACATTCCGTAAAACATAACGCACTAGCAATGAGAGACAGCGCGGCGCCGTCACGGCGACAGATAAGGAGAGAATACGCGCCCCCGAGTTGCATATTTATGCAGCTCAAACAAGAGAGGGGAATAAATGACACACCGGTGCAAAGACTCCGAGGAAGTTTCTAAAAAGGTTTGAAACTCGAGGGCTCCTTAATGAAATAAAAAAGTCGACCGTTCGGAGAGAACAAGCGAGGCGAGAGATGGACGCCCCTCCCTCTGCCGCGACAAGCAACCGAAAGAAATTAAACGGTCACCCGTCGGCAGCGGAGCGGGAAAACGGCCGCGCGGAGCAGACAAAAGAATCGCTCTTGAATTACTCCGGCACTGGGAACAACAAACCGGGAAGAAGAAAAGACCTCCTTAAAACGGTCACGTTTTAATTTTTTGATGGCCGCTGCCTTTGACCAGAATTAAGAAGTTTTTATGAAAAAGACTTCGAGACCTGGGAAAAACGCGGCTGCGTGCCGAGCAACAAGGAAAGCGAAAAAGGGAACATGTAAAGGAGGGGGAAAGGTGTTTTCGCCGCCGAGGTAGAGACAAGATCTCCAAGCGAGAGGGGTCCACCGCGCGCGAAGAATAGCTCTCTAGCACCGAGGATAGCAGAAAGAAATTGTGCAGCGATGGCAAGACTAACTGAAGTAAAATCAATTAATGAAAACTGTGTGTATATATATATATATATGTATATATATATATATATATATATATATATATATATATATATATATATATATATACACACACACATATGTAAGTAGGTACATACGTATACATGTATGTATATATACACATTTAATTATACACTACAAGCGCTTAAAAAATCACCCTACGCCAAGATCTAAACTCGTAAATAAACCAATATTATCTCCAAGACAGGTGAATTTGAGCAACACGGAACACACATAAATAAGACAATAAATAATTCTTGCAGAATGTTTGTAATTTTCCGAGAAATTAAGTCACCTATCCGTAATTTAAAAATTCTCGGGCAATCGGCTAGCGTCCAAGTTTTTATATTTCAAGTTTCGTGACTCCGATCTTACTGTATTTATGATAACAATAATCATCATTAGGACAATAGCCTAGGTGTTACTAAAATTTACGGAAAAATTGGGATATCTTGTTTTTTTAGGATTATTGCGTCACTACCCGTGCCTTTTAATAAGTATTCTGATTTAAAAAATCTCGACCTCATCATAGATTGTGGTCGTTATTAAGAGGACCGCATGGAATTACAGTTTCTACAAACCATATTTCAATTCTCTCGTCCCATAACTGAAAAGAGTTAAAAATTTCTTGGAAAACTTAACGAAAGACGACATTAATATTTTCACGTTTTACTAAAATGCCGCGTTTTAGGATTATGACCAAGTCATAAGTTAACATAGTAGTTCTGAATCAATTGCATTATAATATAATCTACCGATTCTCGTTATAAGCACTAAATCAAAGCTATATTATAATACACTAGTGGAACTGCCCGTCAAAATGACGGGTAGAATTAAACTGCAATGCACATAATTTCGCTAAAACTCATACTTATGTTAACTGATTGTATTTTCAAACCAAAGCTTCAGTTGCTATTTAAACAAATATAAAAAGAAACGAAATTACAAATGCTAATGACTGAAATTTAGGTATATAATTTGATGTATAATTTCATTATCTAAAATAAAATGCGATTAAAATATTAGAATTACTGCTATTTATTTACTTCCACTTCCAACCTTTCGTGATTTCCATATCAAGATTTCACCATATCGGATTAATATTTATCGGTTTCCGGGTCGAAGGAACAAAGGAAGGAATAGCGCTATTATTATAAAGTTCATTAATCTCCATAACTGAAAGAAGTCAAGCATTTTTTAACGCGATATATGGTGTTTTAAACTTATGACGTCATCATATGTACAAGTCTGATTTAAATCAACGGGATTATAAGTAGCCTATCAATTCCCTATTAAGAAGCATTGAATAAATGCTATTGCAACACATTACCTATTCCCATTTAAAAGCATTGAACTCGTTACCATGGTAGTTGATACTTTTGATTGTTGAAAATGTCGATTTTTTCGATTAAAAACGAATTTATACGCTAATTTGGCACCGATTTGAACTTTGATCTCAAAAATAATAAAACTCATTCTTTCAGCTATAGGAATGCTTTAGTTCCCATTTTTTCCATCTCAATTTTAACCTGTTTAAAAATGAAATTTAATAAAGCCCCGCACCAATTTCCGCGCTTTTCTTATAGGGTATTGAAATGGAACAATGGGGTCGGTTATTTTGGGTAGAAAATAACCACCTTAAAATTAATTTTTTGGGGTTTACTATTTTATGTATTGTATTGTAAAGTTTTATCATTAATATAATTACGCATTAACACCTTACTTAATATTCACATGGATAGATGCACCAAAGCCTTTAAAGCAACAATAAAATTATGTGGATTATGTCAATACTATTAGCCAAAACGTAAAAAATAAACAACATCTTGGTTACCGAACAAATGTAAGTAGATGTATCGATATATCTTGCGATAAATATTTCAATGTTAATGGTAAAAGATAACAATGTTCTAATATTCCTTAAAAATTATTTGACTCACTTTAAAAGTATTCATAGACTATATTTAATCCAATTATACCCTTTATATTGGATTTGGCTATTCTTCCTCTATGGCGCGCCACGGCGTGGATTTTCCTTGCATTAATTTTTACGTGGCTATCTCCCTTTGAAGAGGACAACAATTAAGAAATTTAGCTTTGTTGCCGCCTGGAAAATGTTAATAAATTTTGCGCTTAAAGGATAATTTCGAGCGATTTAACATGTAATACGACAAAACATGAACAGAATTAAAATATTCAGTCTTTCGTGCATAAAATAAGCAATTTCCCGTAATTGTAAGTTAATATTTAGGTAGATTTATATCCCCATCAGTGAAGGGCTGCATAGCATTTTGGGGCTTCTCCACACCATTTCCCATGCATTCTTATGGAAATAGTATTTTGACCCCGTGGGGTATAAGAGACCCCACGGTCTGCAAACCTAGACCAAGTTTTTCCTTTGGTCCATAGGATGGCCCATGAAACTTTTGAATTCGATAGTTTCAACGGTGGAAAACAAAGAACATACATACATACATACAAACATACACACACACTAAAATATTTGGTATTGTTATTTTACCTCGTTAAACTTCTTATGTGCCTTACGTAGAATGACAAATATCAATAAGGCCTTAAATTTAACGATGCGGCCACCACAACATGGCTAGTGGCCACGACGACTTTTTTCTCTGAGAACCACTGTTCTAAATTGTATTGTAAATTGCTTTCCCGTAACGCCTCATCATAACAGGCATATCTTCGCATTGGTTTAGCACAAGAGCGGCTCGAGGGGGAAAGCAAAGGGGATAATCAACCCCATTAAAGAGTTTAGAACGCCGACAAAATTAATAAAATAATAAAAAAATAATGTACCGACGAAACGTTCCTTTTTACAGCATTTATTTTATTACACAAATTGTTATACAAAAACATACTGAAACTGTATGCTGTTGAATATATTTTCAAATTGTTTTTATTTTTTATTAAGAAGCTTGGATCCGCCCTAGGTATTTCATTACTAATTTAGTTACAACAATCGCTCTCTCTAGTTCAATGTATGGTATTTGTTCGGAAGCATTATCCCCACACAACGACAGCGCAATGTTACATACGTACATTGTAATTCTATCTTCCGGCAGGTTTTAGATACACCCAACCCAATCCGTGCTTTCCTTTCAAGTCTTCATTCCCCAATCCTCCTTTTGATGCATCTAAATTACCCTTCTTCTTCCTACCTCTTTTCTAACATTCTTCTTTCTATATTTTCTTTCAATAAACAAGCGACATACATAATATTCAAAAGGTGTAAGCTTTCCTATCATATAATTCTATTATATATATATTATATATTATCCAGGAAAGTATCTAATCACCATTAGAATTAAACTAAATAATACGTTCGGAGACCGCACTGAAAAACACGTGGGGAAGAATAAAATTAACTCCCTTTTCCACCAAGAGGCGGACCCGCAACGGATGTAAGAACGGGACGAGAGTCGCGAGATGAGAGGAGCGTCCGTATCGGTGGATCCACCCCCGCGCGCGCCCACCGTTGAAATCACCACGCGCCCATCGATTGCTCGATCGCCCAGCGCGGTCCAGGCGATCCCAAAAAAGGATCCGCGTTGCCTTTCTTTTTTAAATACGCGGTGAATCGCATTGCGGATGGGCGAGGGGGCGGAGAGGAGAAAATGGGCGGAGAGAGGGCGTGTAAGGCATAAAAAGAAAAATCCACGAGGGGCGCTGTATTGCGCGGCAGTCTGACGGAAAGAGGAGGATAAAAAAATATAGTTTCGAAAAATGCGCGTAGCGGGGAAAAAGCCTCCGACACCACTTAAAAAAAAAACATTTGGTATTTAGGGGCCTTTCTTTTTCCCCGAACGAACCATGTGCGCAAATCTGCCGTAATCCCGGTCGCCTGCCCACCCCACCTCACGGGGCAGCCGACGCCACTCCTCCTCTCCACCCGTCTTCCCTCGCAATCCGGGAATCCTACAAAGCCCACTCGTGGCATTCTACACCTGCGATGATTTTCGATCCCGTGCGGGGAGGCGCACGATGGAGAAGGAAAGCCTCCCGCGGCACGGGAAAATGCACTCCCGCACAACGCATGCACCCGCGAGCACGCACGCACGGCCCACGCAACGCTCGAAACGTAGAACAAGCATGAGCGAAGCATGGCGTGCGGATTGTATATTGCTTTGCGTGAATGGCCGCCATGGCGCCCGAGTCGATCTCTCTTTGGAAGAGAAAGGAGGGAGGGAGGAATGATAGATAGATAGATAGATAGATAGATAGGTCTTTACTCGGGCGAAATTTAGACCATAATGTCCACTCTTACATTTAACCCTTCCTCAATGTTGTTACATTATAAAAATACCTTAAATTACATAAAAAACGATGAAGATAATAAAAATTTTTATAATTTCTCGAATTTGCATGAATAATTACAGATATTTGATTAGCTTGTATACATAGGTGAATCAGATGGCGCGGAAAAAGCTCGACCTATTTGAGAAGCCGCTGTTCCGATAACAGGGCAGAGATCTGAACAACTGAACTAAATGAGTACATTTGCGATTAAAAATAAAAAATAAGCATATAATGTAGTTACAAGCAGAGCTACAGATGTTCAAACGATATATTCAAGGCACTGATTTCAATTTATTCCCAAATTCCAGCTTATGCCATTTGCATAGGAATCTTATGGTCCATTATTTCCATCATTATTACTAAAATTGGTAGGAGAAAAACTAACATTTTAATATGTAATACAAAAACCCAAATGGTATTCACCAAAGAAATGGAAAGTTATACTCGTTAAATATCTCTCACTGTGAAATGATATTCTCTTATTCTCCAACACGTCAGCAGCGTAGAGTGAGTATAAGAGAAGATACTGAACAGAAATATATCGGAGATGAAATTACGGTGCATTACGGAAGTCTCCGTTTTGAATACGCCATTCAATACAAGCCCTGATGTTTACTAATAAAATTAAAACGAAAAAGGCATTCCACTCATACAATCGATAAGCACAATCTTGAGATATGTACTGCACCCGGAAATTTCCACGCAAATAACGGACAACTGAAAGGCCCTTCCTTCCGTCCGCCCCAGTTTCACAGAAATCGAAAAAACGACCCAACAATAGAAATTGAACGGAGAAAAGAAGAAATTTCGAGTCAAACTAAGAAATGAATGAAAGGAATGACAAGTGAAGAGAGACTGTACTCGAGGGGACACAAAAGGGGCGAAAGTGCGCCGGAGGGGAAAGCACTAGGACAGGACGGTTTCTTTCCCGAAGCAGTTTGTGGCTCATTGGAGCGCACCCTGAAACAGCTCGACCATGGATTGTCTTCAGAAAATTATCAAATATTTAAAACGAATTCAATGCGGGAAACGGAAGACCCATTTGGGCGATTGCGAATATACTGAAGGAGAAATGAAATTTCAACTTCTCGAAGCGACCGATTATTTTCTCTCTCGCTGTGTGAGAAAGGATCGATCGAAGCAATGGACATCGACGAAGAGCGAGAAACGAACGTTTTCCACGGCGAAATAAACCCTTGTACGAGGAGTGAACGGTAAGCACGAATACGAGGTCTGTATTTTGCAAATGACATCTTATTTGCAAATTATTATAATGCACATTTAAACTTACATTAATCAACTATTTTCCACGTAGTCCCCTTGGCGGTGGAGACCATAGTCATAACGTAAAATTACTCATATCGATAGCATAGAAATCAGGGCTTTGTGCACTTGCGAGCCAAAAGCAAACTTCACGTTGAACCTCTGCAGCCAAATGGAATCTGCGACCACCAAGATGTTTTTAAGAGGTCCAAACAAGTGGTAGTCACTTAAGACGAGATCAGGACTATATGGAGAGGGTGTCCTAATTCAGAACTAGGCAAGAAATGAAGAGCTCCTGTATTCTTACTTACCGATCAACTCTCGTATATGGGACATAAACGCCATTAGCGTTTCCATAGGCTCAAGCGAAAACAGTAACGATTCTGCGCTGTACTCGACTTGATTGCGAGTGGTAAAATTAAAACGGCATGACAGTTATCTCGCCGACAACTACACTAAGTTGCCGAGCACTTTTAAAACGTTGGTCAAATTCCGCAACAATAAGTACGTACATATCTAATGAAGTGTTCGATCGATTAATTTTATCACAGAAATTCAAATCTCGCAAAAATAGATAACAAATAATGACGGCATGATTAATTTTCCACAATGTTCAATCTACCAGAAGGCGTTGTCATATTAAGGATACCCTCATCTAGCGGTTGATATTTTTAGAGAGCAGTCGCGGTATCGAGACAAAAAGACGGAACTCAAACGACGCGTCCAAATACATAAGCCGTCGAACGGATTTAACGATCGTAATTCGGAAACATACAAAACTACATTAAACGTTTTCATTATATTTTTTCTTCAGGGTACAAAAAGCGCGCGCTTGCTAAGAGCAGTTCACGCTTCATTTTCGCATGTCAGAGCGATAAATATATTTAAACAATATCCAACCCTCCTTTATTTTACTAAAATAAATCTACAAGTAAAACAACTTCACCAAAACATGGGAAAACGTTTAAACTTCCCAGCGACAACATGGGACGAAACGCAACATTTTTCACCGCTATTTTCCCTCCAATGGCACACGAGCAAAAAAGGATTCGGACCCAAGAGAGGCGCCGCTCGAATTTCAGCTTCCCGAACAGACGCCCCGACACGCGATGCTGAACACGAAAAGGCGTTTTTCCCTGCGCGAGAGAGAGAGAGACAGAGAGAAATGGGGAGTGGAATGGGGTGGACGGATCAAATCCACCCTCTTCCCTCCGCTCCACTCTTCCAAACCAAAGCGGCCAATCCCGTACATCCCCTCGCGGACCCGAAAGAGTAATTATTCCGCATTGTTGCCACCATTCGGCTCTGCCCAGAACGCTTTGCGTCCGGGGCTAGCTCCGGGATGCCCTCTGCTCCTCCCACGGGTCATCCAGCGGTCAGCGTAGCGTTAAGGGTCTGGATACCACAAGTCCAATCCCCAATGGAGCAGCGCGCCGAGGCAGCCCACTTCACAAACAGTGGCAAAAAAGCACCGAAGCCTATAGCAAGTCTTCACCGACCCGGCCACCATTGCCCCCCGCCTCTCCTCCTCTCTCTCTCCCCGTTCACCTTTCATAACTTTTTTTTCCAAAGCATGGCCGTAATACTCGCCAACCCTCACGCAGACGTGTAAAGCGCGCCCATTAAACGGGGATTCGACGAATTTGTTCCCGTATGAAATAGTTCGCTGTTCGACTTTTAATCATCGATATACTGCGAGGTTATGATCTACCTCTCGGATCAATCCACACAAAGAATTCTCCGCTTATAAAGCGAGGTTACGATTTCAACTACTTAGACAAGCCATAGATATAGCGTAGATATTCGATTCGTCTAGTACATTCAAGTAATCACGACGATTGCAAATAAAACTGAGACACGCGATCAATTACCATCCACCACTTGCTTGATTCCAAAAAGAGCACAGTAAACGAACCGCCGGTGGTGACTATGATTTACTAGATAAGCACAACGTAGTTTTGAATGAGTTGTAAACCGTAGGTGATGCGTGACAACGCTTTACAGTAGAAGTTTTTGAGGCGCTGCTGCGCAATCACGAACAGGACTGACCGCAAATTTGTGCATGGAATTTATGGCTGATCAACCTCTTCGATTATTATAGCCATTACTCTTCCCACACCAAACACAAACACAGGAAGGAGGGAAGCCCGGTGACGGCATTGGCCTACTCATTACGAAGAGCACCAAGGGGCCAATTGCTGCCGAAGGACGGAGCGCTGACTTGCGCGGTCTCCTCAAATCACACGAGTAGGGCACCAAGCGATCCCAGATTGAAAAATCCGACCTCCACCGAACTCAAATCTGGGACCGCTGCGTGGAAGGCCAACGGTCTAACCACTCCGCTACCGCCGCCCGCTGCGCAAATTTCTGTGAAAAACTCAGTGACACTTATCGCCAGCTGGTTGCATTTGGAAATCTGAAAGTGCTCCGAGAGGAAATTAATATTCATCAAAGGCAATTTATTATTAGACAATCTCGAAAGAAAAGTTTACAAAATGTTAGGAGAGCTGGGTAAAGGGATGGCACGAGTGTCTAGACCAGGAGTCTCAAATTGCATGGGGACCAAAGAGACAACTTTGAAACGGATGGCTGGCCGCATGCCATAAGATTAAGAATGTTGTTTAAACCTAAAAGTACGCGATTCAAAACAATATTTATTTTAATTAAGAGTAAGTAATCATACAGACTAGTTTTTTCTTCTATATGCAAGGGTTTTATTGTATAAAAATCTTACAGGAATCGTTGCCGCCAAGGAAAATCCCTTCTTGCAGCGAAAAGGATGATGACAATATTATTGTAAATGTAATAATAATAATTATATATAATTATAATCTGCCCATATATGATGAAAAAAGTTTTAACAATTAGACGATGAAAAGATTCGGTATGTATGCTCGAAATGTATTTTCGGTATAAAATATAAAAAAATGTAACATACAATCTTGTTTATTAAACATTTATATTGTTTGCTGGTGGGCGTTTTCGGGTTTCCCTGCGTTGAGGACATTGCTGACTCTCGACGTTTCGCAAGCATTGCAGCCTGCATCTTCAGGAGATGAAGTGATTTCCGATGGCAGGGGTCTACTTATATATCCACTCGTGCCTTTCTGACTTAACCGTTGCCCGTAGCAAATGCAGCTATGAATAATGCAAACTGGATGATTTAATTTTAATTAGAAAACTCGTTTAAGGAGGAAATTTGTTTTGTATCTAGTAAAAGTGCGCGTACCCTACAGCTAGCCTGATATGAATGCACTATTTTCAATGCCAAAACGAAGAATTATACATTGTTTCCTTTGCTTTCCATTGTCTTAACAACAGTGTATTTATTTTTTTTACAGAATTTAAGTTTTACTCCTTCAAGACTATAAAACTCCCAAACTGATCATTTATTAGCTCAATATCTTTTACTCCCTCTGCACAAAACACGTTCAGGGATAAAACTTCTCCAGTGGATAAAACTTCTCCAGAGTAGTAGACGATGTTCAAAACGAGCACCTCTTCCAACCGCTTCTTAGCATTCGCCTTATCCTCCTCCCAGCCTCTCCAAACCCACCCCCTTCTCCCATTTTCTTACCTATGTTGATACAAACATCCTTAGCCTCTGGGATGAAGAAAGAGAGAAAGGAGAGGAATGAAAGAGACGAGAGAGAAAGAGGAGGGGATGAGGAGAGAGAGGGAAGAGGGTCCGCGTCCTATAGTTCTTGAAGCAAAAGAGGCTTACGATTTTTACTTTCTTTCTTTCTTTACTGTAATCGTAAAAAATTCGACTTCGATATTTCGATGGAAATACACGTTAAATAAATACTCTGGAGAGATGGACGATATTGCGCAACAATTAAGGGTACTTTATTCTAGGATATTTTGAAATAAAATTTGTTTAACTCAAAAATGGCTATAAGGATTTTGATTAAAATCCATCCAATCGTACAGCCTGATGTCACAAATAATATTAAGCCATTATGTCCCAAAAATTACTAAATATCGACCAGTGGCATTAAAATATACGCTAAACTACGGTTAACTTTGATTTATAAACGTTCTTTTATAAGCGTACACCGTCGACCAAACGTATATATGTACGCACATGAGAAAGTTTATTTCCGGAAGAATAGCCAGGGCAGCATGAAGATATTTATCGTTTAAATTATCTTACCTGATTTACGAGTCAAGAAAACTTTTCCATTCTAGAATTTTTCAAGGAATAGGAAAAGGAAAAATTAATATAAGACATTTAAATCGGTCTTCCGAGAGGAAATTTTCAATTGAAGATTTATAATTCATATCGTACTCCGAAGGGAATTTTTCGTTTAAAATTTTCAGAACATTAGGATAGCGTTACAAATCGATTTGCGTAAATACTATACGAGTAATACATGGTTACCTAAAACGAAGCACGACATATTTTTGTCTATTATAAAAATCTGCTTCTGGGGGAGGATATAGAACGAAAAACCTAAAGGTACTTTTAGAGGAATTACAGTTATGATATTTGGCATGATGCTAATCTTTTGGTACAACCAACGGGAAAATGCCACAGTTCCAAAACTTTCTTCTATGGGAAGTTTTTTCCTAACCTACAGTTATGAGAAAAGCCTGTCAAACAATACCGTTGAAATTGCGATAAAAACTCAGGGCACGAACAGTCCCATAGCTGAAAGAATGAATTTATTTAATTTTTTTGGAAAAATTAACATCCGTGCTGAATTAGCAGAAAAATTTGTTTTTAATCAGAAAAATAGGAATTTTTGTTTTTTTAACGACGAAAAATAGCAACGAGTCCAATGCTTGGGAATTAATAATCAATATTTAAATAGCATCGATAGATGCCATAATGGGAATTAATAGACTATAACAGCGGTGCGCTACCTTTTTTCAACCACGACCTCCACATTTTATTGCACTCACGCCGCGACCCCCGAAACGATTTGAAAACTTTCTTGCTTACTATCGCACCTAAATCCTCCGTCGAACTGTTCTGGACGAGACTGCTTTTCTCGGTTATCAGAGACAATCTATTTCCATCGGTTTGTGAAAACGGTTGTGTGCATTAAATCCACGTTAACCGCAAAAGACGAAAAAGCGTTAATTTTTTAAAAGTTTACATGAATTCCCAAATTTTACGATAAAATATTTCAAAACATCTTATTTGAATTCAACAATATTTACCTACTATTCAGCTTGCAAGTTGTCAAGGATATCGAAAAAAGGCATTTCGCCCGGGAAGAGCGTGTTCATGGCGCAGGGCGACAACGGCTTTCATCCTGGATCGCCAAAATTGACCACCGACTGGAACCGGCACAGGAGACGACGAGTTCAGATACTTAACAGCGCCACTAACTTAGTCGACGAAAGAGAGAGAGAGAGAGAAGGGTGATGGGGAGGAGAGCTACAAGAGGGTGGGGGCGCAGAGAGAGAGAGAGAGCTCTTGTGTTCGCAAAAGAGCGAATCGCCACTTTTGATCGCTTTTAGGATGCAGCGCGGAGAGAGCGAGACCCGTTTGAAAAGAGAATTTTTTTATGGACCTCCTTATAGGGGTGTAGGGCGGCTTAAGAGGGAAGAGAGGTACGCAACAAAGCATTATGGGGCGGAAAAGAGTGTGCGTGAAAAGAGCCTGGCGCCCGGAGAGGAATTAATCCGTCCTTAAAAGTTAAAATGTTTATTATTCATCGGCGGCCTCTTCGCGCCGCCCGGAAGATCCAATCTGAAACGAGGGGAATGGGAGAGGGAGAAGGGGAGGGAGCGGTGGGGAGAGGGGGAGGGAGAGGTGGGGAGAGGGCGAGGGAGAGGGAGAGGTGGGGAGAGCGGGAGGGATAGGGTGACGGAGAGGTGGGGGGAGGTGGAGGGAGCGGTGGAGAGAGGGGGAGGGAGCGGTGGGGAGAAGGGGAGGGAGAGGTGGGGAGAGGGGTAGGTGGGGATAGATAGATAGACAATCGTCTTTATTATAGAGGGGGAGGGATGGATAGATAGATAGATAGATAATCGTCTTTATTCGGGCGAAATTTAGACCAGGTCCATGAGGTGAGGGAGAAGTGGGGTGAGGGGGGACGGAGAGATGGGATGAGGGGGAGGGAGAGATGGGGTGGGGGGAGGGAGAGATGGGGTGTGGGGGAGGGAGAGGTGGGGGGAGGGAGAGGTGGGGAGAGGGGAAGGGAGAGGGGGGGGAGAGGGAGAGGTGGGGAGAGGGGGAGGTGGGGAGAGGAGGGAAGAGGAGAGAGTTTGGACAGCCAGAAGACGACAGCCCGGAATACACGAAGAATAACGGTTTTCCATTAGTATAGTACTGAATTGGTTTGACCTTATGATTTTCACAGCACACATTGAAAGAAAATGATTACATAGTATTGAATAAAAATATCTAATAAAATTAACGATAAATTAAGAAATGTAGAAAGAAATTTCGAGACGGAAATAAAACAGGGTTAGCATAAATTGCGAAGGTGAAAGTTACTGCATCACCAATTCAATTAACCGGTCTACATTTACAGTAACGGAATCACTTGCATATCACTTTCTAAAATATTTTCTCTGCGCAGTGCCGCATAATTTCTACCCTCGGCGAAGAAATGCGCTTGTCTTTCCTCGTCTGAGACAAAGAGAATAAAAGTCCACGTGAGAAAAAATACCGAATCTAATATACGGAAAAGGATAAAAAAGAAATGCACCGACGAAGTACTTTAAAATTATATATTATACACTCAAAAGTGTGAAATAAATCTTTAACGGAGCCATTTAATATCGCGAAGGGCAAAAAAATAAAATCTCGTGGATACTCAAACGAGAAAACAAAAGCTTAACAGTGACAAGAGATACTTTCGGAAAGAGTGATACGAAACTTGGCGTATATCACAAAAAAAGAAGCAGAAAACGCCCGGTTGGGAAACATTTAGGAGAGGACTTTCCATGGCTATCTAGATGCTCTTCGGACACTCCAGAAGGCAAAGGAGTGCCTGGTGCAGCGGTTAGTCGAGTGGGGGGGAAGGAAAGAGAGAGGAGAGGGGATTGAAGAGTAGAGTTAAGGAGTGAGAGAGAGGACTGGAGTGTGTGGTGGATGCTGGGCGCAGTCAAGGTGAGACGGAAGAAGGCACTTGGTGGATGACCTGTTGGTCTCCCTTTGGACAATGAGGCGGGGACTAGAGAGCGAGATCGAGGGCGTTTTGCACCAACTGGAGTGAGAGAGAGAATCCTTCCCATTCCGCCTCGGCTCGTGAACCCCACGAGGAACACTAACGGGGCCAATAAATAAATTGAGCTGTCTCGCGGCACTTATGACAACCGAGAAAAATCTCCACGGGGAATTGGAAAAGGCAGGACTCGCGATGGGAGAGAGAGGGCGCAAGGACTTCTCTCTCTCTCACTCCACCCGGCTACCTCTCCCGCTCCAACTGGAGATTCGGAACGGATGAGAAAAGGGGTTAGGGGGGAGGGAGAGGGAGTGAAAGAGAGAGAGAGAGTGGTGGAGGTCTGGGTTCGAGAAGGGGCACTCAGCCTAACACTCACTCTGAAGCCCCCTTTAAATCTACTACTGGATGGCCGCCCTCTCCTCCTCCCCGCCCCTCTCTTTACCTACACAAACCTCCTCCTCCCGCGCCCCCGAACATCATACACTAACATCTCCTCAAAAAGAGGAGAGATCTTCACGTCCCGATGGGATGCGGAGAGGGAAGACGAGGAATAAATAAAAAAAAGATCGGAATTCCCCTTTTCGAAAGAGAAAGAGAGAGACATACGTACCCGATTCCTTTCCTCCTTCGTCCTCTCCATCGCTCGCCCCTCCTTAGTCGAGGTTTCGGGCGAGTGGGAGGAGGGAAGGGAGGAGGAAAAGGGAGGAGGGATGGGATGAGGGATGAGGAAATGAGGGGGAGGGGGAGAAGAGGGGAGGGGAGAAGATGGGAGGGGAGAATATGGGAGGGGGGAAATGGGAGGGGGGAAATGGGAGGGGGGAGATGGGAGGGGGGAGATGGGAGGGGGAAGTGTGCGTATTTTTGGTTAATCAACCTCCTGGATTATTATAGCCAGAGCTTCTTCCACATCGAACACAATCACAGGGGAAGAGGTAAACCCGGTGCTGTCATTAGCCTACTCTTAACAAAGAGTACCAAGGAGGCCAACGACTTAACGCCCCTTCCGAAGGACGGAACGCTGATTTTGCGGTTTCCCCAAACCACACAAACGGGGCCGGGCGACTTTGGAAATAATCCTCCTTTCTCAGGATTCGTGCCCGCTGTCCTTTCGAGCAGCAGGCGAGTAGCAGCCAGCGTCCTATCCACTACACCACCGGCAGGGGGAGGGGAGAGGTGGAAAGAGGGAGAGGTGGAAAGAGGGAGAGGGGGGAAAGAGGGAGAGGGGAAAAGAGGGAGAGGGGGAAAAAGGGAGAGAGGGAAAGAGGGAGAAGGGGAAAGAGGGAGAGGGGGCAAGAGTGAGAGGGGGCAAGAGTGAGAGGAGGAAAGAGGAGAAAATGGGAAAAAGGGGGGATGAGGGGAGGAGAGAAGAGGGAGGCTGAGTGGAGAAGGATGTGGGAAGATGAGAGAGGGGGAAAGGGATGAGGGAGGAAGAAGAGATGAGAGGGAAAAAGGGGAAGTGAGAGGGGAAGAGTGGATGGGGGATGAGTAAGAGGGGGAGTGATAAGAGGGGAGGAATGAGAGAGGGTCGCGTGGCGGCGGGTAGTGGAGAAGAACCCGAGTAGAGGTCGGGAGCGGGGGAGAGAGAGTTCCTCTGGAGAAGTGCAATTTGGAAGGAGAGGGAGCCGGAGGGAAAGAGGTCGGAAAGGAGAGAGCGGAACTGGAGCAGGTTACAAGTACTACGTCTATGAAAAGGCCGCTTCCGATCCCGCTCCTTAAAACCTTTCACAATTGGAAGGAAAATCGGCTGCTAGCTTCACTTTCTTCGCGGATATTTATGATAAATAACCCGATATCTTTCTGTTCAACATCGTACCATTCTCTTTCGAAATTGCCAGAATGTAAAATCTTAATATTCCACAAACTATACTGCGCTTATTGAAAACTTCCTAGTTGCTCAATCTCTACAAACAAAAATAAACAAGTAATGGTTATAAAAATGATTTTTTTATGAAAAACCTTTACATGATATAAAAATTTACTCCTTTGTCTGTAGAATAATAAAAATTTAGAGTTGGTGGTTCAAGTACCATAAAGTTCCTAGGATCAAATCCCAAAGGCGGCAAAGGTTTTACTGAGTAAATCATGGTCTCATTTTTAATGTTAAGTCACAGGAAGGATGATTATATACATATATTCATACACAGAAAGCATCCTATGTCAGTTAGTACTTTTTGGAATTGAGAAAAGCTTTCACAGTCTTAATGCCCAGGATTGGACAGCCAACGGGGTATTGATTAAATTACTGAATTTAATTAGCTTGGAGAATATAAATCAAATGCAAAACAGAATATTTCCTAGGGCTCACACGACAAATAAAAGCTTTTTTTATTTTGCGAGACGTTTATTTATTTTCGATATTTTCCCTTAATGATCAAAGGGTTCTTTTCTGTACTATGTATGAGACAATTTGGACGGTTCTCCTCCCGATATTTTCTAAAGCGATGATATGTGAGGCGCCTAAAATGCACTTTACTTCGATTAAGACACAATGATACAACCAGAAAGCGTAGCATAAATGAGGCGTACTCAGAATTTCTGAGGATTCAGGTATTGTTTTTTCCTTCCGACGACGCTGAAGAGGATCACCTAGTGATCGAAATACGTATTCGTCGATCAAATACTCTGTATCTGTCTGTGAGTGCGTCATTGACCGGCACCCTGTAGAGGTTTAATCAACCCTAAACCCACGTGTCTTTGTTGTGTGATTGGTATGGTTCCTGCCGTGGATTAAGGTCCCGCAAACTTGAGTGCGTGAAGACGGATGAATGGCGGTCACTGGCGAGGATTATTTTCCCGCAAACTTGAGTGTTTTGTGTGCATGAGGTGTGCATGGTGCGTGGCTGGTGGGTCACTGGAGAGTAGTAACGCCCCGTAAACCTACGCGTGTGCCTAGAGTGTGTGTGAGTATTATTCTTTTTTAAGTCAATTAAAGTCCCTTTTCAACATTACCAAGAAGTTAAGTAAGAAGTAATTCACCGAGGAAATAAGATGCGAACACACAACAATACTTTTCAGTGCTTTATATTAATTTTAAATCAGAAAATACTGATCATTCCACGACCGTGCCTACGCTGAAACAGTCAATATTCTCAATAATAATTATCAGCTCAGAATCAAATTCATGGTTCTATCTGATTGTGAACTGCGTCGATTATATTTTTAAATACATAAAATTTTGAGAGAAGCTTAACCGGAAAATTTGGCATTGAGGACGACTTTATCAAAGAAATCGTTGTTCTAGGGGTAAAACTAATAATAGATTATTTTCGATGTTTTCCTTATGTCATCAGGTGAACTATTTGAAAGCCAAGAATGAGTCGGATCGTAAAAAATATTAGCATGAAGTAATTCGGGCACTTTCTCATGGAGTACACATTCTAAGTCTTTGAGAGGTCAGGAGAAATACAAATACGCGTAATCAGCTGATGTTTTCTGTAGTAGTGAAGGGTGAAAGAAATTTACAGAGCAAGGACGATCTAGAGAAGACATACATGGTGGCCGTATTAGTTAATTTAAAATAACGGAAACTCTTCATGATTTGGAAATGATTTTTAACAAACCCTTGAGGAACGTCTTTAAAGGGTCGTGGAAAAGCAGGCTCTCATGAACCTTTACTATGGTGCTTAATAGTTTTTTCTACAATTAATTGAAGATTTTCAAGATAAATAAACGTAAGATGTGAACAGACTAGAGACGTTTTATATATGACGTAGACTAGGGGTCGGCAACACTTTCTGCATGGCGAACCATGCCGGTGGTGTGGTGGTTAGGACGCTGGCTACTACTCGCCTGCTGTTCGAAGGGGCAGCGGGCACGAATCCTGCGAAAGTACGATTTTTTCTGAGGTCGTCCGGCCCGTTTGCGTGGTCTGAGGAGACCGCGCAAATTGAGCGATCCGTCCTTCGAAAGAGACGTTAAGCAGTTGGCCTCCTTGGTGCTCTTCGTAAAGAGTAGGCCAATACCGGCACCTCACTTCTGTGTGTATGTCCAGTTGATGACAGTGCAAAATGACCATCAAAAGAAGTCATAGAAGAAAGAATGTTAGGAAAGAGGCAAAGAGTTAGGAAAGAAATAGGTATATCTAATGCATTAAAGGAAGGGATTGGGTGTGAGATCCAGAAGAGAAAGGCTTTGGATAGCACAGATTGGATTCTGTGCACTTAAAACCTATCGGAAGGAAGAATTATAATTTATGTAAGTTAACGAAAACGTATTTGATATGAACTGACGCGATCCCAATAAAAATTCGAATAAAAAATATTGAAAAACACTATTCCCTAACGCTTACGTAGTTCTAAACAAGACCTAGAATCTGGCCGATACTCAGCACGCCTCGAGGCCTCCATTCACCGCCACCGCACTAGAACGCTCACGCGTGCCCCCACAAACACCCCCGCGTGCCCACTTAATCCCTCCGAACGTCGACGACTCGCGTCGCATCGACATAAGATACGAACCGAAGGCGGCAGAGAGAGAGAAAGGGATAAAGGGGAAGGGAAGATGTGCGAAGAGTGGCGCAACAAAAGGGAGGCGGCGGGGATCGCCCGTCCGTCGTGGGCGTGACGCACCCCTCCCCCCTCCTCTCCCCACCGAAACCTAAGAGCTCACAGACGCGCGGACACGACAATGGACGGCGAACTGCGCCTGACGTGCGTCCCCGGCGATGAATGAAGCGAGAGAGGTCGGAGGGAGGGGTCGCTCGCGTCCGGCAGCGAGGGTGGTGGGGGAGAGATAGTATCCAGTGTCCGGGCAAAGTGGCCGGCTGGATGTAACCGCGGCGTATCTTAAACACTTCGCATCCATCGCGCCGACACAAATCATCCGAGAGGGGAAGGAGGTCCGGGAGGGATTTGCATCGGAGAGCCCATGCAAAGCGAGACGGGGAAAGAGGGCTTGCCGAGGAATGGAACCGAAGGAAAGAGAACGCCTCCGGAAGGCGTATCTAGTATCTATTTCACAAGGGTAGTAGGCAGACGAGCGGAATCTGCAAACGACAGCGCCAAGGCTACAATGCAGCTCGACGTTTTCCATGTCCGAGAAGCGATAACGCTATGAAAGCGATCGATTGTTTGGTGCAATTCCTCCAATTTCTGGAAAATGATATAAGTAATTGTCACGAATGTTTTAAGCGGAAATGGCAAAAATAAAAATCACTCGAGGAGCGACGAGATCATGGGCTGAAAAGCTTCCCTCGAAAAATTCAAATACGATGGAACTTAATAGCAAGCGCAAGAATTTATTACACGCGATAAAATATTTTCCGGAAATGCGAAATCCGTTTGGAGGGCGAAGTTCTTTTTCGGCCGAAAATCCATTCTGGAGAGGAAATTCGAACGAAGTCGGTCCAACGGTCTCTTAAGTAAGCAAATGCGGGCAAGAGAGGGTGCCTAGGCAAAACAGGGCAGAAAGAGCGTCGAAAACGCAAGAGGACACGCAGCCAGTGGGAGAGGCGAAACCGAGTCCACGAGCGTTCTATATTCGGACAGATAATAGCGAATATTTTCGCGTTGACAGAAAGCTGAGCCGTTGTTACTTGAACCTCAGGCGATGGCAAAAAAATCTCGTCTCTGGGTGACTTTGGTCACACGCTACGCTCTATATAGGCGAAAAATTTAATTCGGAGTTCTAAGATACAAAAATCAAATACAGTAGAGCCCCTGTTATCCGTATACGGATCATCCGTGCGGCGGGATAACCGGATTGGATTTTCCCGCTTATATAGCAAACTAAGAAGGCACGAATTTGAGTAATTTAATAACACCCGCCGATATAACAGAAAAATCAAACAAAATCTGTTTCACCGGAGACAAATCCACAAAGTTCTTTTTTTACCATTTTTACACGAAATCCGAAATGAAGCTGTTTTCCGTTTTATTTGAGAGTGATTCTTATATACCAAAGACTATCTTAAATCGCAGCATTGTTAAATTACTATATGGGTGAATGAATGTTATAGTAACAATTTTATCTTGCCGTCCCATCTTTTTTATGTAAATACACCACAGTGATCTGCTAGTCAAACAGAATACTCAATGTGAAGGTTGGTGGCTTTGTTGACTTACAACTCAATTATAATCAATGTAACAAACTACTTCAGCCATAAAAATATTAAGGAATAATCCCGATGCATTTCACCCACTAAGCGGGCATCTTCAGGGGAACTTACAACGACAGTGACTGGAAGACAACTGTTAATTTTTTTATGGCTGAAGGAGTTTGTTACATTGATTAGAATACTCAATGCCACAAGATAATTTTAATTTTTTCTTCATTTATTCCACCCCAATTACAGTTTGTTTTAATTTATATTTTTTTAATTTATGGCATGCGACCTGTTATTTTACGTAAATAAATTTACCTAACAGGCAATATATCACATTTTGCCTTTTAAAATGCG
Organism: Tanypteryx hageni; assembly: GCA_028673005.1. Taxonomy (NCBI): domain Eukaryota; kingdom Metazoa; phylum Arthropoda; class Insecta; order Odonata; family Petaluridae; genus Tanypteryx; species Tanypteryx hageni. The sequence continues at coordinate 83,258,528 of CM054114.1, read as the reverse complement.
GATTTTTCGTTTTCCTCCGTTTTCCGTGACTACCCAATTCCCAATTAACAATTATAATCGGGAGTTTTACTGTATACTGATAAAACGTTTTCATAATTAAATTGGGAAAGAGCTTCGTTCGACCAAAGTACAATTAAAAATCTTCTATTGGGCAGTGCATATGTAAATATTAAAGGCCTGCTACACTGCATACAGGCTGTACATAAATCGACTTAAAAGAACTGCCACGTCATCAAGAAAGCGTCGAAATAGTAAAACATTCGCCACCGTGACAAAAGAACGACATCGGAGCGAAGGGAGGGTGGGTCTCACACACACTTCCCACTGGATCCACTGAATAGGCAGTGGTCGTGAAGGAGATCGCCCCGTCCGATCCAGTCGTTAAGAGAAAACAAACAGGCGCGAAGGACGCGTCGCCCGGAAGGGAAGCACACACGCACGCCGCGTCCCTCTCTCACGCGCCGGCATTAACAATTCGAGAAGGCCATGGTCCCTCGCGGTGCAGTCGAGAGGGAGGTGCTCAAGCCCTCTCTCCCCCCTTGCACACAGCCCAATTGATCGCACTCTAGTCCCTTCTAAAGGTATGGGCCCTTTCGAAACAATCCCCTCTCATCCACCCCCCTCATCCACCCCCTCATCCCCTCTCCCTCATCCACCTCTCGCATCCACCTCCACTCTCCTCATCCACTCTCCTCATCCATCCCCTCATCCAATCCCCCTCATCCACCCCCCTCATCTACCTCCCTCATCCACCCCCCTCATCCGCTCCCTTCTCGCCATCATATCAGGGAAACAATCATCCATTCATCATGACCCCCTCGTCCTATTGCGCCCCCTCATTCTCCCGCCCCCACACTCCACCACTCCCACTCCATCCCCCGCCTGTTCCCCTTCCGTTGCGCAACTACATTCCGAACCAATCGTCCATTATAATAAAGTCAAATACGAAAAAAAATATCTCTCCTAATAGTGACCATTTTGATAAATGAAGGACTCTTCACGCCTTGAAGGGAAACGCACGCAGGGGATCAAAAGCGTTGAAAGGTAGCCCATGATCCAAGAATATTTTATATTACTTAAAAATATAACGATATTAATCTCCGAGAGTACGCGAAGACGTGAGAATAAGAGAGAAAGGCTAAGACGGAATCTTTGGAGGTCTAATATGGATACATTGCGGTTGCATAGGCGCGATTACATGTTGAGCAAGCATGCAAAAACAAATGATGACATTTTACTCTTTTCGCGAGACGGAGGTAAAAGTTGATCATCGCAACAACTGCAATTTCGTCAACGAAGAAGAGTCGTAAAAAGTAATCTCGTGGACATCTTCAGACCAATTTTAGCGAATACGACATCATTCACTTGTAAATTAAAGAAAAAATCAAACCGCCTCTAACAGCCAAGTACTTAAATCGAATCAAACATGAATTCAATGTGTTCTGCTAACAAATGATTGCAACACGTGATTGTTATGCCGAAGAAAATAGAGATAACACACTATCATTTGCCCATAGGATAAAGGACGGGGCGAAGATCAAACTGGCAGAATATGATTCGGCGAAGAATCTGCAGGCGGGGGCGGATACAGAAAGTTCTCAACGGGGGTCGCTCCTCCGCCTCTCGAATCTGCATCTGCCAACGACCCTATATTTTTAAAATCGATTCCCCTATCAGAATTTTTTTTTCCCCTTGCCATTCAGTCCTAATCCGCATTTTGTAAAGAAGGAATTTTGCGCGGAATACACTTAAGGGTGCACCCAGCGGGGGAGAATGGGATAATCCAAGATGGGATTGGGGGGAGGGAGGACGATCGCCCACCTCCCCTTGGATCCGCTACTGCCTGCAGGTTAAAAGTAATTCGGCGCTTTTAGCACTAATACCCATGACAAGAAAGTTACAAGATTCGAACAAAATAAAGCGATATAGAGCAGTGGTCCTCAAACTGTGTGCCGCAGTAGATTTGCAGGGGTGCCGCGAAAAACGTTGATTAGTAAATAAATCAACGATTTGCATGTGATGGTGTGTAATTAGGGCAATAATTTTCCTTCTAATACATTAATTATGTAGTAGCATCAACAAATGGATGAGTCCAAAGGTTGTAATATCCGTATCTAAAAACATATAAAGCTTGTCACAAGGCTCGAGTGCCGCGAAACCGTCTTTATCTTTGAAAGTGTGCCGCGGCTCAAAAAAGTTTAAGGACCACTGATATAGAGAAATACATTATGTAGCTCCTCTGCGTCTGGATCTCAGCGACTCCAACTTCTAGCATTTCAAGTTTAATTTTTTCTATATTATAATAATAACAAGTATCACAAACTTTCGGAGAAGAAACAGGCAACAAGCGAAACAGTGTGTCACAACAGCCACACTATCGATTTTTTAACGAACCGAAAGTTCGCGGCGAAAATAACCTGTTGAAATGAATTCGATTCGATTAAAAAACACCACAGATGAGGTAACGCTATCGTTACTCTTACGTTTTTAACGATTCGCGCGATAAATTTTGGATCGGTAAAAAAGGAAACGCAAAGGGAACGGGAGAAGGTGTCCCATGCAGGAGGCGGAGCAGAGGGCGCGCCTCCCTGGGGAGAGTCCCGTGACATTAGGGAGGAGGAAGGGGTAGGAACAGCCACTCGACCCCGCCACGGGGGAGGAGGAAAGGAGAGTGGGAGGCCCACCTCCTCTTTAGCCACCCACTCCCAAGAAAGACAATCATCTCGAGACTGCAAAGGAGGAAAAGGAAACTATGGCTGGGTGTGGAGGCGTCTCTCGCAGTGTAAACAGAAGCGGGGGATAAGGGTGCTGAAGGGGGAGGGAGGGGCGGTGACATGAGGGTGATGCAAACACACCTGGCAGACGGGTTACGTCTCCCGCGAAGGAGGGAAATCCAGCGATGAGCCGATGGAAATACGGAAATATATAAATCTGAAATTCTGTTTGTTTGTTTGTCCGCTATACAAATCCACACCTTTGAAGATAACGTCACGAAACTTCGCATAGGTACATAATTTTACCCTGCGAGTAACATAGGCTATATGGAGATAAAAAAATTGGGGTGCTATATTATAAGCGCACTGTGCATTACGGTACAATAGACGTTACCGCCATCGGACGGAAGCCGCGTGAACTACGTTAGCGCCATAGGATGGAAGCTGCGTGAACTACGTTAGTTTCATCGGACGGAATTCGAGTGAACTACACTTGGCGGTGACTTTAAATGGTCCCGGCCAACGCCGGGTACTCCAGCTAGTAAGGAAATATGAGGTAAACGGAAGACTGAGGCTAGATATGTAACTCACCTGGAAATTTCTTCGCATGCGACTCACGCATGGAACATCGAATGACACGCTGACGTCAGGAATAAGAGACGAGGATTTTCCAACTAGCGTCGATCACGTCAAAGAATAAGCGATTTCGGAGTATATTTATTTATTTCCAAGGAAATCTACTTACAGCACGAGGCCAATTACAGTCGACTGGTTTGAACAATAACAATGACAATCACAAACAACCATGACCAATGCGGAACTTGAACCCGCGAACCTAGTATTGGCAGCCAGGCGCGCTAGCCACCCCTCTACCAAGGCTGTCACTATATCTACCCCACTAACAAAAACGAACGACTTTAAAACCTAAATAGATGCCCTAAATATAAATAGAGATGGAAGCGGCAACAAAGATCTAGAAAAGGCGTAAATAATTCGAATTTGGATTATATAGTTATTAATAAAAGATCGGCTTACGTCACGGGGGCATCAATTGAGAATTCGGATGACACCGTTATTAGGACGTGTTCTTTTTCGTATATCTCTGACGTCCATACAAGAAAGGAAATCACTGCAGAAAAAAGAAAATGAAAGAATCGAGAATAAAACACAAGAATGCTCAGCAATACAAGATGGTAGCGACGGCATTCTTAAGGTACGAAGGCGTTCTGGGTGGTAACGTCACAGTAGATGAGTAAAATGCCAGTGCACATCAACGAGCTAGTCTGGGGATTCTACAGGAAATCATGGAGATGGATGGTGTGTACTAAGAAGTGATGATGATGATGGATTCGGACTCATTAAAAATCGAATAATGATAAAGATTAGTTTGATTATTGTCGGTCGAAATTCGGCGGAAGTCGATAAGTCGATCTTACCAGTGCGACTTTTGCCCTTTCAGCGAGAAGAAAACCAACATCTAAGCACTCTCTGTTTAATCCGCTAAGTCTGAATTATTGGCGCAAAAAGGAAGCAGTGAAACAACGAATCCTCGATACAGAAAACATAAACAACTTCAAACTTTTAAGATAAATTACACTGGTTCGGTGGTCTCAGGAGATGGGTTTCCAGAAGTTTACGATAAAATTTTCGTATGATGTTCCAACATATGATAAACAATCACCTTCAAAGATCTATTAACCGCAAGAAGAGATTTAAGGACGCGTAACTGGCAATGGCTTCAATGTAGGGCATATATTTTAATTTTCAGTGTATCTCGAATTGCAAAAGTAAGTTTAATTTAGCTCGCTCTAATAATGCAGTTTGGCATGTATAAGGTAAGTAGCTTATTTTTCCTTAAAAAGTTTGACCTGAGATTTTTAAGGGATCGTTATGGAATTGTAACCCTTAAAATGCTAGATGATATCTTACAAGTATCTATTCTTCAATGGAGCCCGGCGACGGTTACAAAACCTAACACACACTGCTAACCATAGAGAATGGACAGAAAGGTAGAGAGGGAGAGAAGGGGAGATGAGGGGGAGGGAGAGAGGGAAGGGAAAGTAGGGGAGAGGGGAGAGAGAGGAGAGGGGAGAGAGAGGAGAGGGGAGAGAGAGGAGAGGGGAGAGAGAGGAGAGGGGAGAGAGGGGGGAGAGAGGAAAGGGAAGGGAGAGGAGAGGGAGAGGAGAGGGAGGGGAGAGGGAAGGGAGAGGAGAGGGAAGGGAGAGGAGAGGGAAGGGAGAGGAGAGGGAACGGAGAGGAGAGGGAAGGGAGAGGAGAGGAGAGGGAAGGGAGAGGAGAGGGAAGGGAGAGGAGAGGGAAGGGAGGGGAAAGGGGAGGGAGAGGAAAGGGGAGGGAGAGGAAAGGGGAGGGATAGGAAAGGGAAGGGAGAGGAAAGGGGAGGGAGAGGAAAGGGGAGGGAGAGGAAAGGGGCGGGAGAGGAAAGGGGAGGGAGAGGAAAGGGGAGGGAGAGGAGAGGGGACGGAGAGAGATCTAGGGAAGGGGAGAGAGAGAGAGAGAGAGAGAAAGAGGGAAAGAATGGAAAATGAATAGAGATATGCAGGCGATGAGATGGGAAAGGCGAAGGAGGAGGCGATTCTGGGAAGCAGTGATGGATTTAACGGGGGTCGCACTTGGCACGGGTCAGAGGCCCCATGAAGTAAAGGGCCCTGAAAAAAATGTTCGTATATACGAGTATAATCTCAGAAATATAAAATATCTAAATTTAAAAAAACAGAAACCTCTCTACGATTCCGTAGTAATACGATCGTTAAGAGAGGGTAAGAGTGTACTCGTTAGGAGAGGTTACACTATATCTTTAGGTTGCAGGGACGCCAATTGTTTATCGCCAGAACGCCTAAATCCGCCACTGACGAGAAGAGAATGTACCGAAGATCGAAGGCGAGCAGCACAAGTAAAATTCAGAGAACATAGAGAGGGATAGAGAACGTCGAAAGGGGCAGTGGTGGAGGGGGGGGAGGAGGAAAAACGGGAGAGGAGATGAGAAAGGACGAGAGACGAAAAAGCGGAATAGTAAGAGGCAAAGTGGGAAAAAAGAGGTGGGGAGAAAGGGAGGAGGAAATGGGAGATAAAAGAGCGAAGGGGAGGGAGGAGGAGAGAGAAGGGGAGATGGCGTCGGGAGCGCGGAACACGCAGGTATACACACAGCGTCGAGCACTGGCTCATCAAATTTTCACCGGGAGCGCAAGCTGGCAAATTAGGCCCAGCGGGGCTCCCCCTTCCCCCCGCTCCTCTGAGCCACCGCTCCTCTTGTCTTCTCACTCCACCCTCTCCACGCACCCTCCAGCACGCCTCTGCTTCGCTATAAAATGGTGATGCCGGCCATAACGAAGACTCGATCCCGAGAATAGCTTCGAAAGAAGAGGGCGCGAGTCCAGTGCTAAGTAAAACGAAAGCTTACTTCATAAACGTAAAATGAATATGTCCAACAAGAACCTCGATTGAGAATTAAGAACTATCGAAAGTTGTGAATTCTATTGACATCGGACCCAAGAATAGAGAAACGCAAAAAGAGAAATTATGAAAAAGCATGTTACTAACCACCACGTTTTTCAATATACACCAGGGATTCTCGGATTCAAATCTCATTCTGTATCCTGATTTGAACGCTAATGTTACTGTGTCAAAATGATTGGAAAACATTCCAGAGAACAAAGCTCACCAAGGGTGGAAACGGGTTTTCAGAACTAGCTATACGCTCTAAAGGTATGACTACAACCCAACACAGGAAAGGAACTAGGAACACGACGCACACCCCCATTTCCATCCCTGGTACTAACATCCGCGCTGAGCTACACACTTTTCGGTAACGAGTTATTTGTAATTCAGATCTTACGTACACATCCGATGGATTCCATTTATACGAAGGGAGAATTACTTCTTTAATTACAATGGCTGTTACGATGTTTTTTTTAAACAGGAAATAGGAATTTGATTAACAGAGCGAAATGAAGATTCACCGCAGAATTAGGTTGCGAGATTTGATGATCAGCGATCAAACGAACGCGTCGAATGAACGGCGCGAGAAGTGAACGCTTCGAAATCGATTCCATAAGCAGCAGGAAGAAGCAAAGGCGCTGAACATAAGTCATGCACGAAGGTCCGGCAGGACATCAAGGAGAGACAAAGTGAAAAACAGCCCAGATAACTAGAAAGCAAAAATGAAGTTAAAGCCGAAGACCACTTGGCTGGTGATGTCGAGCGGTCGTCCTTCATAAAACTTCCTCCGACCTATCTCGAGTTTCCGCCTCGCCCGCCCTCTTCCTCGACCTCCTCCACGCCCTCCTTCACCAACTCCCACCCACGCACGTCGGCAGGGTTGTCTTCCTGCGCTCTGGACCAGATGGCTGCCCGGCGGCCGAGGTGGGGCAGAGCTTGAGGAGGGGCGAAACAATGGCGAGAATGGGACGTCGGTGGAGACGGGGCCGCCTCCCACGTACGGCGGGAGACGTCCGAAAGAATAACAAACGAAGGTCCGCTAGCGAAAGGTGGTAATTATCTTTTAATATGCCGCAACTTGTGTGTAATTGGGGAGAGAAAATTGACATTGTAGAGCTTTAATTTCGTATCATGGTCTTAAATCCTCGAGCGTATTAAAGGACAGGATACATGAATACTTTTTAAAAGCAACCCTGAATAAGTTCTAATAGGAGCATTAAGGTTTTCTTTATGAGAAGAGGTGGATTAAATAAAACGCATGAAAAATTTGAACTTGGTACTGCTTCCACAGAGAAAATTTTAACATGATCAGTTTCAATGATTAATCCACCTGAAGACGGTTAACCGTGAAACTGGAAGCGTGAAACTTATCTGTGGAGATAAAACAACTTTTCAATTTTTAGAGTTTCATTTAATTCTTCTGTTCTACTATATAATGCCGTTCCATAAAAGCATCGGTTCTTTCATCGGATAATAATTTTTCTTCAAGAGACATTCAAAATTGGGAAAATGCATCACAGATGCACCACAGAGATAATATTATACCTATGTGAGTCAGTTTTGATCTTCTGGATTGAAGAATTAGTTTTTCATATTATATCAAAAACACAACAGCATTGACGGATGAAGACCTCCCACAGACTCCTCCAGTTTTCCCTATAATACTTATATATAATACATAAGTATTGAAGGAAAGCCTTTAGAACAAGTTTCAGACTATTAATACCGTGGAAGCATCATAACAAGAGAAGCAAAATGTACGGATGAGATCAGGACTAGTATAGGAAAAGCAAAAGCGGCTTTCAGAAGAAAGAAACACCCACTTACGGGGAATATAAGGGAAGATATCTGCAAGAAGCTCATAAAATGCTATGTATGGAGTATAGCTTTGTACGGGGCAGAAACATGGACGCTAAGGAAAAATTACATCAAATACTTGGAAAGCTTCGAAATGTGGACATGGAGGATATATGCTGAAGATAAAATGGGCAGATAAGATGAAAAACGATGAAGTGCTGCGAAGAGTAGGAGAGAAGCGAATGATTATACAGACTATTAGAAAGTGGAAGGCAAACTGGGTTGGACATTACCTGAGTAGAGAGAGTATGATTAAAGACAGACAGACAGGCAAACAACTTTATTTAGTGTTAGAAGGAGAGCTAAATGGAAAAAGGGAAAGAGGTAGGAAAAGGTTTCAGCTGATAGACGATTTGAAAGGGAAAGAGTTATCAAGATATGAAGAGGACAGCGAAAAATAGGAGTATATGGAGAAACAGGTGTAACTATGAATAATCACGGACCTGTCTACGGACAGACTACCTATGATGATGATGAAACAACGTTTAAAATAACCGTTATTAAATCATTTCTTTTACCACCTTAAAACGAAGGAGAATCAGGGTCCAGCATCTTACGCAGTTGCATCCTTTCAGAGCGACAATTAGTACAATTACAAGGGCTGAGAATAATAAAATACAAGAAGGCTAAGGAGATGGATAAATGTCGAGAATGGAAGTGGGTGGAGAGAGAGAGAGAGGGTGTGTTTTAAGGGCAAAGGGTGGCGAGGACGAGAGTTGATGGAGAGAAGAGGGAGCGAGGGCGTGAGTTACTTTCAGGGGGAGCGAATAGGGAGAGAAGGAAGGGGAGATAGATTTGAGGGGAGGGAAGGAAGGAAGCTAGATTTGAGAGGGAGGGAAGGAAGGGGAGATAGATTTGAGGGGGATGGGGGAGGGAAGGAAGGGAAGATAGCTTTGAGGGGGAGGGAAGGGGAGATACCTTTGAGGGGCAGGGAAGGAAGGGAAGATAGATTTGAGGGGGGGAAGGGAAGATAGATTTGAGGGGAGGAAGGAATGGAAGATAGATTTGAGGGGGAGGGAAGGAAGGGGAGAGCATCACAGCAAGTAAAAGCAAAAGTCGCGAATCAGAAAACAAACACGCGTAACGATAATTACGGCTCCGATACCCAAGTGAGACTCTCGAATCCTCAAATTATCAGCGAATGATTTTGCTTCTTAATTTTGATGACTTTCGAACTATAATGCCAATTTTCACCCAAATGGATATTCGCTACGTGCATGGAATTCAAACGATTATATACGTGGAATTTTAATAATAACGAACACATCACGCTTAAAAAAAAAGTAAAGCTGCAAACAGGTATTTAGTGGAAAAACGAGAGGTGACTTAAGCATTCTAAAAGCAATCTACACCGTTCACGGACAAGAGCGATTTTAACATTTCCGTATCCTACACGGCAATCGGTGATGAAGAGACTTTTAGGATCGAAGGAAAATTTTATTACGAATAAGGGAAAATGACGTAATAATTAGTCTACACTGGTGGTTCCGAATATTTTTGCAGGCAAGGCAACCTTTCAAATATATACGAAATGTCGCGTTACACCCACCACAACGCTTGGTTGCGTTCATTTGATGTTACAATATAATTATCAATTTATTAAGGAAAAATTACTGCTCTAATGACATCAATATTTGAAAATTGTTGATTAACGATTTTTTTCACGGAACCCCCAACAATTAGCGGCGGCACCCAATTTTGGAATCACTGGTCTATACGAACGGGTTGAGCAAAATAGGAGATGGACGGATTTACAAAGAGAAATACAAACGGACAAAAAGGAACAAACGCTGGAAGAAAGGCGAAAGAGGAAAAAGAGGCGAGACGGGCGAAGCGTACGAAAGGGAATAACAGCTGACACAAGGAGCAAGAAAGAATGGTAAGGAAAGAAAGGGAAAGACAAAAGGAGAAGGGGTTCAGATAATAGGAACGAGGAGGGAGAGGGGCGGATAAAGAGGGAAAGGGGAGTGAGGAAGTGAGAGGAAGGGCGTGGGGAGGGAGTCGGGGTCCGGCAGTAGAGTTGGGTAAGCACCTTTATTGCAGTGCTCGAAAAACAAGCACTTTTAAACTGCTGATACACACAGAGAGGAGAGAGAGAGAGAGGAGGAGGAGGAGGGAGGGAAGGGAAAAGAAAGAGTGGCAGGAGCTGGGAGTAGGATGAGGAGTGAATGGGAGGAGGGAGAGGCTCCCGTGGAAGACTTATTATCATTCCACTCCAATTATAGTCTATTCCGGCAGTTTGTATTTGAAGAGGGAGGAGAGGACGGGGGGAGGGTGAGGGGTTGGGAGGTTTTGAGAGTGGGAGGAAGGTTAGATGGGCGGGCACGGAGAGACAAAGGACATATTTCACTGTCGCGTAGCGGGACGAAAAAATATCGGGGTCTCAAAACGTACCCTGATAAAAAACCGAGAAAACGGCGAAATTACAAAAGCATTTCTAAAAATTCAGCGTACTAGCCCTGTTGAAAATAATCTGCAGAAATCGGTAAAACTAGCGAGGCGCACAGTGGGATACATACATACGGCAAGAACAACATGCGAAAAGAATATAATTAACTCGATGACCCGAGTCGCCTTTCTTTCGATGGGTCAAAGAAAGTCTACGTTTAATAAGAACGGGAAATATAGCTGAATTTCATACGCCCATAATGCGAGCAGAGACTTGACTAAATGTCGCATTTAAACATTTAATGCAATCATTGCCACCGAAACAGTAAAAAAAAACTTTGGAAAACGTGGTGGAAATGGTGACGGATAACATTGCACGCGCTTCGAGTATCGAGAGCGGAGACATTTGAGTACGTTGACAGAGATTCAACTTACTGTCCGTCTAGCGTTGCATACACTCAACCACTATCGATTTTTCAGTTGAGAAAATACGTGAAACAGAGTACATATCTATCTCCAAACCATACGCTTTATTGACACTGGATTTTTTAGGAGTATCCCAGTTTATATTAATTATATCCAATTTGTTCCCCAAGGCCAAATTGTGAATCGACAGTACCACATAACAGTTTTGTCCTGATTAAGCGATGCTGTAAGGAGGACACGACCCGAAAGGTTAAGTTCTGGTAACTAGCATTTGCATCACGACAATGCTCCAGCACATTCTGCACTCTCCGCCCGCAATTATTTTGCAAAACACAACATAATTCTCTACATATCGTTGATAGCTCACAATAACTTTGGCTCAGATTATTAGATATAAAGTACTCCTTTAGCCAAACAATTTGAGAGGATTAAAGCACCCAATGCATTTCGCCCACAAGGTGGGCATCTTCAGGGGCAAAACCTGTCTTGACAGTGACTTGGAGTCGACTGTGAAGATTTGAACTGAAAGAATAATTAATTAATTAAATAATTCTTTCAGTTCAAATCTTCACAGTCGACTCCAAGTCACTGTCAAGACAGGTTTTGCCCCTGAAGATGCCCACCTCGTGGGCGAAATGCATTGGGTGCTTTAATCCCCTCAAATCGTTTGGCTAAAGGAGTACTTTATATCTAATAATTCTCTACAACCACCATACTCGCCGGATCTGGCATCCTTCGAATTCTATGTTTCACTAACTGAAATTCATTTTGAAGATTCGACGATATTGAAGACATCCAGAAGACTACGAGAGAGGTAAGTGGCATTCCGAAAGAGGACTTTCAGCGGCCCTTTCAGACGTTGCAGGAGTGGTGGGGGAAAGTACTTTGAAGGAGATATCTTCCATTAGTTTGTAAGCATTAAAGTTTTGGAATAATTACCTGTTCTCGAAAATTATGATCAGATTTCGCGCGCGCGTGTATATGCGTGCGTATAACTTCTTATATAATGAGCAAAGTCATTCTGTCAAGCTACAGGACGGCAGGCTGAACGACTGTAAGAATAACAAAAACGCTTATAACTCAAAAACTTTACGTTCACTTTCGAACAAACTTTCAGGAACTACTTGGTAATTTCACTATTAAATTTTAAGTTGCTCGCCGTTCACATAGGATCTATTCCAAGAGGGTTTATTTTCTCCATTTGAATAGAGCGGGATTCAGTATAGCACATTAATCATTTGCACATAAAAATTACAGTCGAACCCCGATTATACGTGCGCGGATCAACCGTGCGGCAGATTTACCAAGCGTTCTAGAGAGGGTTTGAATTTTTCCGCATATAAGATAAATGAAGAAGACACGAGCTTCAATGATTTATTGAACAACTATACCGATTTATCAGATCATTCAAACAAAAGCTGTTTCGGAAAAAGAGAGAAAGTCGGCCGAGTTTCTTGTCGAAAAATGTAATGTAAACCAATTTTTATTCGAAATGAATTTTTCCCTTTCGTTTTAAGAGAGATTCTTTTAAACCAAGAACCTTAAATTAGCAGCGCTATTAAGTTACGTTACGGTGATTTGCACTATTGTCCGTTTCGTGCAATTGCCTGGAATTATAAACTCGCGTTCCATCTGACCACATGTTTAAGAAATTTCGACGCTGTTTGAAGTTTAAACAAAATTTTGGTAACGATAAATAATACGACGGTGACAACACGAAATAAATATTTAATTATTCATTTATACTGTGTTCATGGAGTCAGATATAGAGATTAAATTAATCTGAAGGCAGAAAAATTAAATTTATATAGTTATTTTACTGAAATCAGATTTTATATGCAATAAAAGTAAAAACTCTAAAGTTCAAATAATTGGATGCCCCAAAAAGTAAGTGTAGTTTTGGGCAAGTAAAAGATGTGTGGCGTTATGTTTAAAAAATAAATTAATATTTCCATGCCACGCAGCTTTTATATGCCCAAAACTATTTTTACTTTCTGGAACATTCAATTATTTGAATTTTCCATTTATTGTTAAATACTATATACAACTATCTTTGATTTTTTATTTAAATTATATTTTTACTCGCGCATACCCATCATTTGTGACGGGCAGTTACATTAGTATATACTATATCATCAGTAGTCTTACTGACTAGGTAATACATATATGGTGTGATCGTTTCCCTTTGACTTCCACACCGGAAACACAAGTGAACAGGAAACCCAGGCATCATCCTACTCTTTAGCACAGTGGTTCTCAAACTTGACTAACGTAAGGATCCCTTTTGATAGCAAAGAATTCTCGCGGACCCCCAAGTTTATTGGATGCCATAGACACAAAATTTTTGTACATGTAAAAATTGAGTTTTAAATAAGCCCCGTCATGATACTAGTGCTGGGAGGAAAGATATAAGACATTTTATGAATCGGGACTTATGAGTCCCGACAGTAATTAAAGGGTTTTAAAATTTCATGATTTTTTATAAGTTTATGCATTAACTCGCAGACCCCCTAAAACATATCCGCGGACCCCCGGGGGTCCGCGGACCACAGTTTGAGAAATCCTGCTTTAGCACCAAGGTTCTCAACGTGGTGCCCGCCGAGGTATTTCTAGGTATCCGCTACTCTAATAGCGCGGCAATGCCAAAGAGACAGTATTGAGACATTTCAAGGCTCGTCATTCATCAGTTGATATGAATTTTCCACTGGGTTAAAAGAAAGTAAGTGATATGAAATCTAAATTATCGTAGAAAACCTCAATCACATTATGTTTTAGTTCATTTGCATCTTAGTTATCTCTGCTGAAGCCTTTGCTGTTGATTGCAGTTTATTAGTCTCTACGTATTCACCTTGGCGTAGTCGTCGACATATTGTTTTCTCGGCAAATTTCTGTCCAAGCCCTGCCTCGACCACAAATGAAGATGGACCCATATTTATAAACGGAAAGAATACTTTCCTTCGACTTCCATCGCATTGCCTCCCTCTGATTTCCTCTTTAGGTGATGACTAAAGAAAATGATACCGAGAAAAGGAGGTAAAAACTTGTCATAATTGTAATCATCGCTGAAAAGCAAAGCCACAAACGGAGCAACTGCGAACGGCGATGCATTCCTGCATAATCATTATTTCTTTACATGTAATAACATTTATCTTTCATAATAATTATTCAGAGTGTGATAGCGAAAAATTGAAATGAAAAGGTCCTTCGGAATAAATTTCAACATGAAATTAATCGAAACATTATGCTTCGACTCCCGAATAAAAAATCCTAGGCCATACGTGTTATGCGCACGCAGTAACTTCAAGAATCACTGCGTTCACTCGGATAAAACGAAAGACAAAATCGGTCAAGTGGACCAAATTTTTTCCCGGGGACGGAAACTCGAACTCCACTCGGCTTACGACACCAATCGACAATCGTTTTCCAAATGCCTCTCGAAGATAAACCGGTCGCGACCCATAAGTAATCGACATTCGATCGAAGGAAACTTCATTCCGGGACTCAATCACGTCGATACTGCTAGTATCACGCAAGCGAATATAAAAAAGCGCCGCATGGTCCAAAGAGCGGAAGGAAACATTCAGTTAAGCGAGACTCCGTCGATCTTAATGAGGGAGCGGGACAGATGTAAGGGAGTGAGTGGGTGGGAGAAGAAAGGGGGAGGGGAGGGGTACGGAGGAGTAGGGGGGGTCGGAGGAGGGGGTATAGGAGAGGGGGATGGGAGAGGGGGATGGGAGAGGGGGGAGGGGGAGGGGAGAGGGGGAGGGGAGAGGGGAGAGGGGAGTGAGTGACGGAGGAGGACGGGGGGTGGGGAAAAGAAGGGAAGAGGAATAAAAAGCGAGGGTCTGAAGTGGCGGAGGCAATGGTTGGAGGGGCCCTACGTATACGTTTCGCTGGGCTAATTGGGACGGAAGAAACGAGGAAGGCGGTAATGAATAGAGGCACAAGGAAAGAACGAGAGGAAACAAGCACGCACACACGCTCTATCTCTGCCTTCCGACCTTCACGGTTTCTCTGTTCAGCCAAACGGACGACAAACGAGGCGATACAACAGAGGAGCGATGAGTTAAAGAAACACGAGATGAGGAAAGCGCAGCGGAAATAGCATTTCGATTGAATCTCTTCCGCTCGTTAGACCAGATCTAGACTAACTGAATGACAATTCTTCTCTCTGAAGACATTAAACTTGTATAAAGAAGCGAAGATTATGGTGCAAAACTCAATGGATCACATTCTAGACTAGTAGTCTAATTAGAAAGAACAAAGGTCACATTCTGAGAACAATGAATATAAAAGTGAAATTTTCGATGAATTTCTATATGCACACTGAAGTTTAAATGCAGATGAAGCAAAAATTGACTAGATCAAATTATTTCAACGCGGTGGCCTAGCTCGATTCTCCTTCGCCCGGGGACAAGTTACAGAGATACTACGCTCTTTGCTCCCTGTACAATTTTCCAGACAAATGTAATGTGGGGAATGTGATGAAAACTCAAGCATACTATACTAGCATTTTAATTCGGCATATATTATAATTTTATTATTGTTTATAAACAGAAACATTAATTTTCGGTCTATGAGTTTGCGCTCCTTCAGCCCTGCGCCCGGGGGCAACGGCCTCCCTCTGCTCCCCCTTAGCTACGGCACTGCTTCAACGCAACAAGAAAGACCAATACAAATTACAATCGCTCACTGTAGACGATGGTCTGATAATTTATCAAAATAAATCCCACCAAATAAACTTTTCAATGTAAAATAAGCGGGGAAATGTTAACAGAAACAAGTTAGAAAAGGTTATAGTTGACGTTACGAGGATAAATAAAGAATTTAGTTAAAGTAAAAACTTCACCACTTCAAACAACGACCCAGATGTAGGAGTCAACGAGTGCGTATGATGGAGAAAGTGCGTTTGCATTTATAAAAACCGTTGCAATTAAGTTCAGATTAAAGCCATCGCCTAAAACGCCAATAATGATATTTAATTTCATAGCGCACGAAGTCTCCACTTGGGGGCTACGAACACCAAAAGCATTCAGATGCAACGAACCTTTTCACGAGAGTTTGACCGCTGAACAGAAGCTGCGAATATCCCGTTTCAAAACAGTCTCTCTCGTCATCATTCAATCACATCCTCGAAAGAGAGATTAGGAGGGGAGGAAGCAAGCGATTCTTAACGAGCCACCAGTAGGGAGGAGGCAAATAAAATCAACTGCTTACGCTGGAATGACAACCACTAGAGATGGGCGGATAGGGAAGGCGGCTATGTGGGAAACAGATGAACAGCAGACGGCGGCCGTTCGTAAAAGTGAAGCGGAGCAAAACCCGCCATTATTCCTTTCAAATGTAGATCGGTTGCGCCTCATAATGCTTTGTATTTCGGTAGAGGGGAGGTAAATGGAAGAGGGATGGGGCAGGGAGGAAGGGGAGTAGAATGGGTAGAGAGGGGGTATAAGGGGAGGGAGGGAGAGAGAAGGGGAGGGAGGGAGGTAGAAGGGGAGGAGGTAGAAGGGGAGGAGGTAGAAGGGGGGGAGGTAGAAGGGGGAGGGAGGGAGGTAGAAGGGGGAGGGAGGGAGGCAGAATGGGGAAGGAGGGAGATAGAAGGGGATTGAATGATATGGTCTTCATTTGGGGCGAGATTGAGACTAAGAAGTCCCATCTTCCACCTAACCCCTCGTCATGAAACATACAATAATACATAGAACATTATGTAAATACAAGTAACAATAAAAATATAAGTATTGGAAAAGAAAAGATGTAATTTTGTGGGAAAAAAGAAGGACTGTTGAATAATGAAATCCATGTGAAAAACCCACTACAGGAAAACATCCACACAAGAAGGGGGGTATGAAAAACCTGCGAAACATACTGAGATTAACTAAAGACATCAATAAGTGAAATTTTGAACGAAAGATAAATACACAAAAACTTGAATCTATAAATCAGGGAAAATTTGGCACAATCCGAATAGATCAATTGATCGAATGAACATATACAAAGGACAAAATGAGGGGATGGAGAGAGGTAGAAGGGAGAGGAACGGGAGGGGGAGAGCGGGAGGGGGAGGAACGGGCGGTGGCGGAACGGACGGTTGAGGAACGGGAGGTGGAGGAACGGGCGGTGGAGGAACGGGCGGTGGAGGAACGGGCGGTGGAGGAACGGTCTGTGGAAGAACGGGAGGAGAGGGAACGGGAGGGGAAAGAACGGGAGAAGGAGGAACGGGAGGGGAAGGAATGGGATTGGAAGGACAAAAAGAGGAGATAAGAGCGGAACAGAAAGGGGGAGAGGGGTGAGGTAGATAGGAGGACTCGCGCGGGCGCATAATAATTTACGTGTCGTGCGCGTGCATGCGTGATGCGGTCCGAGGAGGAGTCTACGGCGACGCCGGAAGAATAAATTCGATGCCACCGCGGGGACCATTAACGCACGGCGAGTCGAGAAGAGCGCGTATTTTTTAACGCGAGCACGCCGTCGTTAAGGCCAGCGATCGCGGGAGCACGGTCGCGACACTCCAACGCGTTCGCCGTACGGCGTCATTTGCGCCATTGAATCGAAGACGAAATGATTTTCGATACAAACCCCACGAGGACCTTCGTTACTGCGTGATAGTGACGCAGAGCAGCACTTTTCCTCATTTTTTGGTCGACGCATTTCTTCCACGATTTTGAGGATTCTGCACGAATCTTGAACGATATAAATCCAGAACCGATTATAGCTCCAATTTCCCTCGGTGCAAAGATACCTTACATTTTTGCATCTAAAAAGTTGTTTTTACGGATTACTCAACGCCTGAGTAACTAAATCGCAATGAATAAAATATTGATCGAACAAAGGTAAGACTTCCGTCGTTGCTATGATAAATTGTGGCTGTAGTGAATCTACGGTCACAGAGAAAGGCTGCTTGTGAAAGTGATATTTCAGCGATGGCGAGTGACTTGTCCAATCGTATTCGACTTAGGAAGTGAGGCATCGAGCCGAATTTATTACAAGATAAAGCGGTTATCATGAATATACGGCTCTTAAATCTTCAAGTCTCTGCCATAGGGTATACTCCAGACAACGCACTCGGTTCAAATATAGTACGACGATAAACGCTGTGTATCGTAACGTTTAACAAATCTTCAGTAATATTTATTTGTCACAACTTTTATTTGCCCAGACCTATTTTCACTTTCTGGAACATTTAATTGTGTGATATTATATTTAATGTTTGATTTTTAGTGAATATAAAAGTGGGTTTCATTAATTTTTTAATTTTATTTTAATTTAATACTTAATTCGCGCATATGCGTCATACTTGACGAGCAATTACGCTAATTATAGGATGATACTCTATCGAATTCGTAAAAAAGAAATAACTGCAGCCGGTGTTAGATAATGTTCATGATTTCAATTCTGACGTTCGCCTGTAAACAAAGTGAGCAAACGAGGATCGGTTAACCATATACTGGAAAGGTCTCCGAAAACACTATAGTACACGCCTTTAAACAACTTAGAGAACAAAAAATTAAAATGGCATTAAAAACAAATTCGTTCCCGACTTCTTTTATACAAAAAAATAAAGACCGATTTAAAAAACATGTATCATACAGAAGTATACTTCATTCATACTTTTTCACAACAAGCAGAAAAAGTAAATGATGTACAAAAGACAAAATATTGTTTATTTTCGCCTCCTACAAAAACTGTCTGCGCTCAGCAAAAGGTTTCAAAAATAAAAAAGACAACAAAAATGCGCTCATTTAGAGAAATTCCCATAATGCCACGAAACAAAAGATTATAATTCCTATCCCCTCTTTCGGAAAGATGAGGCAGAGCGACCCTTTGACTTACCAACCAAACGGGAGGGCAGAGGGCGCACGGATTTGGGGGGATTTGAAAGGAGATAGGTCTGGCATTAGAGGAGCTAGAGGTTGTTAGGGAGGGGCGCGGGGGTGCAGAGGAGAGGCTGATTGGAGGAGAGGGGTGGGGAGCGGAATAATCGCCAGAGGGAGGTCGCCGGAAAGGGGGCAAAGGGAGACACGTGGCCGCCAACAATCAAAGAACGATTTCCCCCGACGTCGCACGACCCCCCGTCACTCTTCCCCACGCCCTCCCCCCCCACACACAAACAACCACCTCTAGTGTTCGCGGACCCCTTTTGAATCATTTTTAGGATTTTCACGGCGCCAAATGAAATTAATTAATTCGACAATAGGAGGAAGAGGGAAGGGGCCGCGCAGGGGATCGCGGGATCGATACCGGGTGGGGGGCTCGAGCGAGGGAACTAGTGAATTTCCGAGAGAGTGGGAATGAGGGGCGGGTGGGGCGGGGGGGGGGGGCAAACGGTGCTCGGGGGCAGGGGGTCGTACCGACCGCCATCACTCATGCGGCACCGGGGCGATACTTATTCAATCGTCAACGGCACGCCCCACCGCCCCATAGCGAATCACTACCGACCGCCGACATTACCGCCGCCCACGTCGGAAGGGCACAACTGCCGTAGGAAATAATGAGCAGAGTAAACATTCCCGTTATTTGTGAAACAGGAATCCACATTTTCTCACTGCGACGTTAGAACTGTCCTTCCTTTTTACGCTTGTGAGAAGAGTCCCTCGAATAACTAGTCCATTTCGCATCCTGCTTCCGTACAATGAATTACTTTCTAAACCAGGATTGTCCAACATACGGCTGGTCAGAATCCGGCACGCCAAAGGTTATTATCCCGACTGCCACCCTTTCATAACGTGTGCAGATAAAATCAGCATTCAAAAATTAAACCAAATTGAAAGTATTAAATCTTTAAAAATAAACAAAAAACTATAGTCTAGTTAAATAAAGTTTTTTCATTGTGATAAAAAGGAAATCAAAACACTAGTGGTGCATAGAATGAATATATAGAATGATTTATAATCGCTCATAACGCTTTAAACGGCGTTAAACTAAACAGTCCGGGGCAGAGCCGGCTCGGCTCAGGGCCTTCATGACGCAGAGTAGATCAATGAATCAACAATGTAATGAACTAGATGATAAGCCCGTTATTCGCCCGTTTTAGTAAATATTTTTTCAGAATTAAATTTACTTCTTACGCACACCAAGACCATGAAGAAGGATAAGAGTCTAAAAATTAGCACTATACCTATTTCAATACTTTTTTATGACAATAGCCTGTATCTATGGATCATAGCATTTTTAAGAGTACATAAATTTATATAAATTACTTCCCTACATGTGTAAAAGGATCGTGGTATGGTTCGTGAGACCTTTTCTTTTTCGAGGCATTTTAAAAAAATTGTGTCAATATTTTGGTTTTGTTTTCTATCGGAAAAGATTGTAAAAACTTAGCCAAATTTTGTTGTTAAATACACAATTATGGAAGAATTCAATTTGCAATTGAAATTTGTCGGCAGGAAATTCAAATTCTTCCATACGTTCCTGAGACATTATATCTAGTGTGTGTGCCCTGCGCCAAACTGGCCCCGCCGAACGGTCCGAATCCCAAATGGCGTCATAAAAACAATACGTGGGCAATTCTGATTTACATTTTTAAAATTTCCTCCGTGGCCCAAAGGTTGGTAAAATTTTAAAATCTACGCGAAAAGGTTGGACAACCCTGCTTTAAACTGTTATATCTAGCGTTGAGCAAATCAGATTTCAATTCTGTGTATTTATTCAACTGAGAGACTAAGGAGAAATCTACGAACATCGAGGAACGACCCGCTTGAATGAATGGCTGACACGGCTCAAGTAATTGTTCTCCTTTAGTCTTAACAATAGTTTTATTTTGATGCCACAGATGAGAACGAAACCTAGAGTAAGTATCCAATAAATAGCTATTGTCAAATATGAGAAAAATATCACCCGTAGATGAAGTTGGAAAAATAGAAAATGAGCAAGATGGCGTGAGGATGATTGGTCCTTTTTCACAAAAATGGCGCAGCATTGTCACTTAACCAAAAAGGTTATAAACCTTTACGCATTGGTCACGACTTCACTTATTGTTAGATCGAATTTAAGTCAAATGCCCAGTCTTTTGAACAAAATCAACGGATAGCGGATTTTATCAAGTGTTCAACGCAAACATCACGCTAAATTTATATTGAAACAAGTATTAACCATTGCTAAAGCCGGAAATGGAAGTACGTTTCCTTAGCATTTTTCAGGGTTCTGGTTTGCCTCCTCCTATGAGGAAGGGAGATCCCCGCACCGTTGTAATATAGATCCTCATTAGAATTCTCCAATCCGTGAAAGCCTCGCTCCTCTAGTTTGGATACAATGCACTTCACAATTTTGAATTGTCCGAATTTTAAGCCATATAGCGGAAAATCTATGTACTACCGTGAAACTGCGATCGTTAAAAACTTAATGGATTTAGAAGAGCTATCTAATTCAAAAAGAATTTTTCAAATATATCCTATAACAAAAAAGTCGAATGCCCACAGACGAACGAACAGAATGATGACATAAGCACTTCTTTTTAAGATAACGCGCTAAAAAAGGGAAAGGTGCTCACAGTTGTCAGTGAAGGAGACACGTCAACACAGCTTAGTATATCGTAAATCTTAAATGCTATTCCAACAATAAATTTGGTGGATATCCCAAATCTCCAACATTCTCTCTTCTATCGCCGTGAGTGTCAAGTCGATAGTGAAATAAGAATGTTATTTATCACTCCCAGCTCAAATTATATATTATTAATTGAATAAAATATCATTAGTTATATCGTCTTTACAAAAACTCTCTATCCCCGTTAAACTGAATCGAAAAACCAAGAGAAAAAATATGACGTGGCCACCACATATATCTGTAATATTTCTAAAAATTCCAAATAGGTTACATAATAATAAATATTTTAAGAAACTGCGAGAAAATTTTAGACTTTACAAAGAACAGAAATAAACTCAAACCATAGCCTTCCAATATAGGATATAGCCACAAAGCTCCAACAATTAAGAAAAGAAAAAAGAGCGTTACTAATTGTAAGACGTATCTAGCCGTCAATTATTAACAATAGTCGTCGGTAGGTGGCGTGGTGTTGGCAGCTAAAATATAAGATATCTCTTAAACAATGTATTATATTGAAAAATGTTTCAAACCAAGGTTGTAGAAAATTAAATTTCCTACAACCTTTATTCCAGTACATTTTTACATTTATCAAATATTAAAGCAAATATTTCAAAATAACGGATAAGTAACAAGAGTTAACACCCACTTCCGGTTGACCGATTTTACCAAAAACTAATCAGTTCTCGTGACTTTTATAAAAATGTTAAATATAAAATTTCGCGTTGACCTGATTAATAGTTTTTGAGTTAGAGCACCCACAAAAAGCTATCACATACACTCAGATATGATCGAGAAAATGGTCAAAACGTGTTCAGTGGAGCCCAAAACGTGTATTTCCTTTGAAAGGTTGAAGTCGATTTTTTTCATGAAAACAATACTTTCCCCTATACTACGTATATGGAGAAAGTAAAAATACAGTAATCCCTCCATATTCGCGGGGTTTGCGCAGATATTATTGTAGCAAGTTTCAATGATCGCAGGAGATAAAATTCACTTATTCGCGCTCGCCTATCGCATCACAAATTGCATAGACCACTATAGGTCTACCGCGATCAAAAGAACATTTTGGGTGTACTGTGGGTGTGGCCAAATCCCTCACTCCACTTGCCACCCTGCACTCTCGCCCTTCCTTACCGCACGGGCTATCGCTGTCTCGGTTCTTTTCTAACTACACTGTTGCCAAATAATCGTAAAACTTCGTCTAGGCAGTCAACTGTAAACAGTGAGAACTGACAACCTAACAACCTATGGAGGAGAAGGATGGGCTATAAATGCGACAGACCTGTAAATGTATATGTGAGTTGTTTCTATATAGACCATATTGACTGCCTTTGTTTCCTAGCAGTTTAGTTTCGCTTACAACGCAATATATAAGATATTTTCAGACGTACCTAACTACACTTGATGATATTTGTGAGAGAGCTACTCTAATGTTTGAGTGGTGTCGGTAGGATTGCCAAATTTTCAGAACAGTAAAGCGGGACATTTTTATAAATGCAATCAATTATAATAAACTACCGAATATTCTAGAATTATTCTCTCACTTTCTCTTAAAAAAATATTAACAAAACATTGGAGGCGTTATTACGCCTACCGCGTGTCATTCATTTTTTCTTAATTCTATGTCGAGAAGTAAGGGTATCCGAATTACAGATTGGCGTGAATTTTAAATATTTAACTTCAAGGAATTTTTATGCTTATAATTACTAAAGATAAGTTAAAAATCAATAATAATGTTATTACTGTATGAACAGGGAGTAGTTGTTCCCCTAGAGCCATTTTCCAATAAGTTTTTATTATCTACGTCTTCGCTGTTTCTATGTTCGCGGCCTTTCTCAGGAACGTAACCCCCGCGAATGTGTAGAGATCACCGCGCAAATCACGCGCGGCCTCATGGAGCCAACGGAAAAAACGAACTCTCTCCAAAAATGGCATTAATCACGCTCTCGCAACAACCCGCGAACGAAGAAACTTCTCCGCTGCGATCGCTCCGGATCAGACACACGCGAGCGCGGAGGAAAGCACTAGAAAGAAAAAGGGCGCGTGCACTCGGAAATTAAACCGCTTCGAATGGGCGGTGTTTGTAAAACGACGTACATTGTAAAGGAGCATCTCCAGGAACTAAATAGAGAGAGGGAGGGAGGAAAGAGGGCGCCTCGGCCGATGCACCCCGTGTCCTCTCTCTCTCTCTATTCGGGAGCCTCTAATAAACCGCTGGAGGACTCCTCCATCTTCATCAAGCGGTGCTTGAAGCGGTAGGAAGCCGCTTCGTTGGAAAGGAGTGACGTGAAGTGGGTGGGAGTGGAGAGGTTGGGGGGGGGGGAGAGGGTGAAAGGGAGGGAGAGGGTGAAGGGGAGGGAGAGGGTGAAGGGGAGGGAGAGGGTGAAGGGGAGGCCGAAATTAGAGGTTCGGGGAGGAAAAGAGAGAGGGAGTGAGAGTCGCTCGGACCAAAGAGAGGAATAAACGGCGGAAAATTGCGGTCTTGGGCAAATACACGCTCGCCAATTGGGATGGCATAATGCTCGCAACGAAATTAATCGCGAGCGAGGTTGGCGCAAACCGATATGAGTAGCGGGGAAAATTTGCGAAATATCGAAGGAGTTACCGGAACACGGGTCGTTAACGTGTCGGCGACACGAGCAAGCCAATCTCAGAAGCATATTTTTACTGTATTTTAAAACAGGTCTTTAGGTAAAAATAACAAATAATTACTCCTAAGCCGGAAAAGCTGTAATGTGATGTATGTACGATGAGTATTTTCAATATAATTAATCAGACACAGAGAACGCGATACTCGATTAGAAAATAGGAAATAAATTTCACCGTGAACTCCCCATCTGTTGATATAATGAAACTGCAAACGTAGCATTTATTTAGATTTTTACGTCGCCTGTGTTTAAAATTCTGATGCTCGTTAGTTAATAAAATGTCACTAAATATACACTCCAATGTAACGGTGTTCGCCTCCAAAAAAAACTCGCCTCTCGAGGCCGATTCGGTGAAAATCAAACGAGAGAAATGCAACGACTAGTGTAATTGCCCGTCAAAAATGACGAGTATGTATGAATGAAGCATACAATTAAAAAACATCCCATTCTTCTACCCTCTCATTTATTCCCTCTTACTCTCCCCTCAATTCTATCTCTCTCAGCGCGACAGAATTACAATTTTACATACGAATTGTATGAAATATTCGGTCAAAATTTCCAATCGATGGAAAACAATTCGGTCAGCGATATCGTCCGACTCGATGCCCGCATGTCTCAGCTGAGAAAAATTAACGCGTAAATCGCAGCCGGAAAATTTTCCACCGGTTTCTCTAGCGCCCTTCCGCGTCCACCCGTGGGAAATGCCCTCCGCGGGACGAGTGCGACCCCGTGGGACACACTCGTCCACGCGAAACACGCAAAGAGAGCCCCCGGAGGATTTCCGGAGCGGTGAACCCATCCGGGTGATCGATCGCGTCGAGGTGGATCAACCCGGAGTAAGGAAGAGGGAGATGAGCGAAAGATAAGGCACACAGACGGAGGAAACCCGAGCCCGGAAAAAGGGAGATCTTTCAAAATGGGCCTTGATGCGACCGAAAAAAAAACGAACCCGGAGGGTAAGAATACATAAATGCGTACAAGCATCCTGAGAGAGGAGATAAAAGGGGAAAGGGGCGAGATAAGGGAAGCCGTGGAGTGGGAAACGCCTATCTAGAAGCCGTAGCACGGATCGGGGAGGAGACCGTGTGCCGCCTGTCCCGCCCGCCCCCCCGGGGGGAGGTAGGGGGGGGGGGGCGAGAAAGGAGGCACGACACGCATTCAGACTCCTTATTGCCTCATTTGGAATTTATAGGAAAGAGCGCGGCTTTGTGAGATGGACCGAGTGTACATAAGGGTGAAGATTTATCCGATAAGGCGTGCAAGAGGTTTTTAAAAAACGAGTCCCGTGATGAAGAGGTCGGTCTTTCACGAGAGAGAGAAAGAGAGGAAAGAGATAGAGAGAGAGAAAAGGGAAAGCCCTCTTTAGATTACGAGATGAGCGGGTTTATTTTAAAGTCGGGAAGCCACGGCATAAGGTAGAGTGAGAGACAGGTGAGGTGTGCATGGAATTACGTCGGGAAGGTACTTGGTTTGAACGAGGATCAATGCCAGAAGATACTCCGCTGAAATTGAGTACCACTCGAAACTGAGGCCGCGACAGTTAAAATGCCTCGGCGAAGAAATAATCAGAATGAAATTTTGCGTAATTTCAATCAAGTTACTGCAAATTAAAAATACAAGGGATGGCCCGTGATGCAACCACGGAACGATTTGACGGCCGACACTGCATTAAAAAATAATAAATCATACCAAGAAAGAACATTTATTTTAACTGCGTTTAAAACGGCCCGAGTGCTTAGCCGCTATAAAATGTCAAAGAATCAAAAATTAGTTTAATTCTCCTTAGCAAATCATAATTTACGCGTTTCTCATAATTTTCAGAACAAATTTTGAAAATTGCATTAGACAAATTTTTGTAGGAAATCGCGTGCGAGGGAATTTAACTCGGCGCGTGATAAGAAATAAACTCTCTCAATATTTAAGAAAAAATATCCTTTTAGAAATTAATTCTCGACAGATAAAATTGAAAAATGTTCAATATGCAGCGACGCTTTGCATGGCCGCCATCACGGATTTCACTGCGTCATCATCATCACACAAGTTCAATAGTCCACAAGTCCTGCAGGTATAGTCCAAGTATTGGAATCTTTTGCATTCTAGTAGCCTTAAGATTGAAGTGCACGGAGGCCATGATTCTGAGGCACCTCTTATTATAATACTGAAATTATATCATCTACGGCTTGATGGAAAACTCGAAGGTTAGTATAGTTGTAAGGCCATAAACAGACAGCAAAGAGGCGAGACTGAGAGGGAAGCGTTATTTTATAACCAAAACTGAAGGGAAAACTGCAGCAATCTGAAGTTAAGAGTAGGTCAGAGAGAGAGAGAGAGAGACTGTGTTATTCTATGTCCCCGCCATTCGTGTTGGTACACTGGGGAGTGTTTCCAGTAATACCTCACAGAGAACTGAGAGTAAACTTGGAAAACTTATATTTAAGCCAATATTGACCCAGTCAACATAGTTTTTGTCTATTCACCTAATAAACGGGATAAAGGCTCAAACAGCTAGCGCGAAATTAACATGAGACGGTTGGATATCACTACAGTGTGAAATCTGTGCATCAAGTGTTTAAGGATGATAGCAGCAGTCACAGATTTTGTCATTAACTATGTACAAAGTATGATGAAGCACGGGACAACAGGTGCTTTTTGCTCAAGCGATGAACTAAACCTACCTATAGCAACCTCTGACATTTTTAAAGCGCAAACAGCATCTATACAAGATCTAAGCCAAAGTAAAAACAAAAAATGGATTAAATAGATCAATAGATTACGAAGAATAGTACATTGAGAATCAGATCAAATTTTACCACGCTTTATAATGATAGTAATGAGTAGCTTTTCTTAACTCATTTTTTTCGCGAAGAAACTTAGAGCTATAACGTGCAATTTATAAATAAAAATTAATGTTAAAAAAAATGAAACATAACAACCAAAATAACTTCTAAGGTGGTTGATACGCCCTAGTAGTTGAAAGGCAGAGATCCACGGAGGACGACCCATATTACGAGTAGATGAATGGTTTCGTCTTCATTTTCCCTACAACAATACCACTCCTAATTGAATAGGAAACCAGTTTTTGTCAAAAATTGCTACTGATCATTGAAATTAATTAAAATTAAGATGATGGGCCGTTGCTAAATCAAACAAACAGCTATGTAGTGTAGCAATTTCGAAAGGGGAGGGATCCTTTGCAACGATCATTTCTCACTGGCAATATAGATGATACGACGTAGAAGGCGGTGAAATGTTAATAATACGCCATATATTAACTACAATTATTGTAGAGCCGCAATTGATGTAATTCATGGCGCAAGAGCAGGTATCATTGATACACGGTTCTTAGTTTTAACTTTAACAAGCGTTGATACAACGTAACACGGTGTATAACACAATCGCCTAAATATAATGGTAAACATTTCACGTAAAACAAAGGCGAAACTCGATTATTAAAAAAAAAGAAAACGTGCCCGCAATTTTAGACAAAAAAGGAGAGTGAAGTGCCTCACAAGGAAGCCCGCAGTTGGCACTGCGGTCGCGATTTCCCCTTTGACACGCGACACCATCGACCGAAAATCACATCAGCGGGATTAAAACAAGACGGGCAAACCTCACGCGAAGAGAAACTTCATCCGAAAGAGAAAAAAGAAACGCAAACAAAGCGAACGGGATAAAAAAATAAGCAAAAATAAACCGAATTACGAATGCGTCGCGTAACTTTGAAACTGCCTCTCCTCTTATTATGATCACGATTTTTTTTAAGATCCGCCGTTGTGTGTGCGCGCACCACTGTTTACATTTCAAAGGAAAGGGTTTATAAAAGGGATCGCCGGGGTGAAAACGTGCTAATCACCGCGATGCAAAGAGGGATATCTCGCTCCTGGAGAAGAAGAAACTGAGAGAGAAGTGCGAGAGCGCCAGTGAAAGTGATACTACTATCACATATATATATATATATATATATATATATATATATATATATATATATATATATATATATATATCGCAATGGTAGTGTTATTGAGATATTCTCGCTCACGTTCATGAAAATGAGGGGGAGTACCATCCAACTGTAAGATAAAATCATGGAATTTCTCATAAGTTGGGGTAGTAGCCAACTGATCAACATGTTCAGGATCTCTGTGATCGTAGGTTCCTCAAAGAAAAATTTATCTTACACCTGTTCTCGCGAACTACGACAGCGCCTCTGGTATTAAGAATGAGAAGTACCTTCTGGTGACAAAACAAAAACAAAACAAAACTTATAGAGTTTCTCTATTATGTAGTATATGATTCATCGCCAATACACTCATACGTTGATTTTTATGACTGTTTAAAAGTGTTTACCTCTTTGAATAGTCCTGTGTGTGTATATGTATGTATGTATCACCTTCTTGGATGTCGATCTCTCCATCCGGGAAAACAAAATCCACACCAGCGTGCACCTCAAGCCTTCCAACCGCCTTCAATATCTCTAGTTCAACAGCTGCCATCCCCTCCACACCAAAACCTCTATTCCCTATGCCCTAGCCCGACGAGGGCGGAGAATTTGCTCGGACAGAGATTCCCTGTCCGAGTACTGCTCCACCCTCGAACATGCCTTCTTACAGCGCGGATACCCGCCGGATCTGATCCGAGACCAAATCCGGCGGGCAGTCGCACCCGCCACCCCTAACTCCCACCCCAATACCCACACCACCACCGATTCCACCCTCCAACTCACCCTAACCACCCTGTATTTCCCCGGCATCCACGACATTCTGAAAAACATCCTGAAAGCCGCCCACCTTATCCTCTCATCCTCCCCTCACCAGATCCCATTTTCCAGACCACCGATGCTATCCTTCCGCCGTCCCCCTAATCTGGCAAATATTCTATGGAAGAAAGAACCCCCAGCACCCACGCCTTTACACCCTGCCGGATCTTACCCCTGCGGTAGACCCCGATGTCTAACATGCCCAATAAACCCCCCCTGCAACTCCTTCTCCAGTCCCACAACCAACATCACCTACCCCATAACTTCCACCACCAACTGCACCACCCGCAATATCATTTACCTCCTGAGATGCACCCAATGTCCCGCCTTTTATGTTGGCCTCACCAGCAATCCCCTCAACATCCGCATGAATGGCCACCGCAACAGCGTCATTCTCAAACGACCGCTGCCGGTGGCCGTTCATGCGAACAAACATAATTTAAAGTTCAACAACTGCTTCACAGTGAGAGTCATTCGCGCTCTCCCCGACAATGCTTCGGCTCCCCAACTCCGTCAGTGGGAGCTTTCGCATATCCATCTCCTAAACTCCTTCACTCCCCCAGGCCTCAACCTTCGATAGCTTTTCACACCCTTTCTGTCTTCTCCCAACACCCTACCCATCCCCAACCCCCTCCGTTTCCTCCAATCCTCGACCTTTCCGCACTACCCTTCCACCCCCATGCCTCCACCCAGTGTCACCGCCATCAGTTCTCTCTCTGTAGCTGAAGAAGGAATAGTTCCGAAAGCTTTACGTTTGTGATGTTTCTGTGTTTTTGTGTTATTTTACGTGTGTCGCTTCGACATCCCCGGGGCCTCGCCAACCTGAAGTCGTCTGATTGGTGAGTGCTCACTGGGTTTCCTCATCCCAACACCTTGTTGACATCCATATATTCATTTTACCTTTCCTTTTCCGTAAGTTGTTATATATATATATATCGAACCCTTGGAAGGAAGCAGCCGGGGAAGAAGGATTCCCGGTATTAAAAAAAAGAGAGTGGAGAGGGTGGTGGATGCACATGGGAGTGGGGTCGAGGGCAGAGGATCTAAGGCAGGAGAGGCCCTCGTGTATGTGTTGCGGTGCACGAGACTCGTATCTCTCTCATTCACCACCCCCCGCCCCTTCTCGAAAGCGCCCTCGACCGACACCTGCTCGTGGCGATAGGGGCGCGCGCGAGCTGAGACGCCCTGAGGATCTTACGAGAGCACCCATGAAGACTGTGTCGAGGGCGAGAAAGCGGGAGGAGGAAATGAGTGCTCCCTCACTCCCTCCGACCGCTTCCTCTCTCTCTCTCGAAAGAATAAAACCTCCGCGCCGAGGATGAGCGAGACGGAGCTTCGGGGAAGAGATGGGAGGTTGCGGGAGAGAAAAAAAGAGCACGGCAAATATATAGTAACGCGGTGGGTAAACAAATGTGCTAAATAGTGACTCGAGTTTTTAACGCGCAATTAGAGGAGAGAAGAAATTTAATGAATGGTGCTCTTTTTTACGACACTACTCGTCAGAAAGCTCAAACTGCCAAGTCGGGCCTCGACTCGCGACTAAACAAACAATTTGTTATAAATGATGCACGGCGGGATTGCGCACGAAGCAAGTACCATACGCGCTACGAGTACTTAGATTACTGAATAAGGGATCTGAGGTCGAGGCAAAAGGATTAATAAGTCATATTAAACGAGCACTCTCGAATCTAGAAAGGACCTACCATTCAAAGCAGAACGGTCGCAATATTTTTCTCGCTTCGAACATAAAAGTGAATGCAAATCCACGTATATATCGGGAATGCATTTCCTTATTACTTTAAAAAAAAGTACATTAACATTTCATTCTATCACACCATCTAATTCCTTTACGAGTTAAGTGTATTAATTGCTACCACTGATAAATATTATAAACTTTGGGTTTAATTTATGACGAACGGCATTTTCTTAAATTTATTTTCAATTCTTAGATACACAAAGAAAATTAAGGACAGAGACTAAACATCCCGGAACAATTGGACAAAATACACCACTCGAAGAGCATAAAACGCGAAACAATTAACCAGCACCTCTTTTCCTCCCATAATCCACTGCTTACGTCACTTTGTGTTGTTCCGCCTCTTTGTCCTCAGTTTTCCCCTCGTTTTACCTCCAACTTCGGTTACAATCCCTCTGCTTGGCATATTTCTGCCCCCCTCTCTCTTGCTCGCCTGATAATGGCGCAAAGCAGTGAGGTTTAAATTACGTTGTCAAAAATATTCTTTTGAAATTAAACAAAGTTATTTAAGCTGAGAAAAAAATATTTCCACCCATATATTCCACCTCGCGAAAAGGCTAGCGTAACTAACTCTATTAAATGAAGTTATGATGCGTACGAATTCAACGCAGGCCTTCTTTGCTACACTAGCTTAACCGCTAATATTCAGCATTTCCAACAGCATCAACTTCAGATAATTCGCTATACTGTATGAAAAACTGAACACAGTCTTCTGGAAACAATTCCAATTAGGCGTGTTTCGCAGCAATGACTTCTTCACTTCTGTAAACGAACGAAAGTTCCGCTCTAGATGAATCCATTTAGGCGATATCAAAATGGAGCATCATAATAGAAATTGTCATCGAAATTCAAAATATGTTTTGGAAAATTTTGACAACGATTTCCATTGAAAGGTTAAGTCCAGAATTAGCCTGTCTCTGGTTTAATTTATTTAGAGATGTTTGGGGAATCCTTGGATAAATAATAGTTGAACGTATTAGCATATTCGGCAGAAAAACAACTTCTTAACTAAAAGCATTATAAAATCTAAAAATCGAAGGTCATTTATCAAAGAAAATATATCACATGAATGGGGCAGAACAAAAGTAGATACGACTTTTAGGTTACTTTAAACACTTTATAGGATGTCTTGTACGTAATACATCAAAGCCGAAAAATATTATGAAAAGCGCGCGCACCGTTCATTACAATGATCACGCAGACTAGCAGGTACATGGGTAGGAGACGTTCTGTGCCGATCACTCACCCTCAACTAGAAATTGAAAAGAACAAGTTAAAAAAGAACTGCAAAAGCAGATTCCAAAAGCGCTTTTTACTTTCTCCATATACGAAGTATAGGGGAAAGTATTGTTTTCATGAAAAAATCGACTTCGACATTTCAACGGAAATACACGTTTTGGGCTCCCCTGAACACGTTTTGACAATTTTCTCGATGATATCTGTGTATGTGGTAGCTTTTTGTGGGTGCTCTAACTCAAAAACTATTAATCAGGTCAACGCGAAATTTTATATTTAACATTTTTATAAAAGTCACAAGAACTGATTAGTGTTTGGTAAAAATAGGTCAACCGGAAGTGAGTGTTTACTCTTGTCACTTATCCGTTATTTTGAAATATTTGCTTTAATATTTGATAAATGTAAAAATGTATCAGAGTTAAAGTTGTAGGAAATTTAATTTTCTACAATCTTTGTTTGAAATATTTTTCCATATAATGCAGTGTTTAAGAGATATCTTATATTTTTAGCTGCTACCACCACGCCACCTACCGACGACTATTGTTAATAATTGACAGCTAGATACGTCTTACAATTAGTAACGCTCTTTTTTCTTTTCTTAATTGTTGGAGCTTTGTGGCTATATCAAATATTGGAAGGCTATGGTTTGAGTTTATTTCTGTTCTTTGTAAAGTCTAAAATTTTCTCGCAGTTTCTTAAAATATTCATTATTATGTAACCTATTTGGAATTTTTAGAAATATTACAGATACGGAGAAAGTCATGTGGTGGCCACATCAGATTTTTTTACAATGTCCACGTAAATTTTCCGAATCGTCTCCAAAACGTGAAACCTAATATCAATCAAAGATTATTTAAAACATACCTCACCACAGTAAAGCAGCTGTAATATGATTTTCAACCCTTTTCGAAAGTAAACTGAACATATTTACGCTTGGATTTTAATGTTATAATAACGTAAACAAAGCAAAACATTGCCATAGTAAGGGACCCCTATAGACAATTCATAAGATTTTTTAAAATCCTTCTAAAGGCAAATAGACGAACGGACCCCAAAATCAATAGAGTTCATATCTGTCACCAGCCGAAACTAACCTGAAAAATCGTAGCTTCCCAGCTCTTCGCGTTGCTCATGGACGGACGAAAAGTAAACAAGCGATTTAAAAAAAAACCCGCTAATAGGCGGCTATGCGAGAAAATCGTATCATTTTCAGAATTCCGATACAAACAATCACTTCTACCATCTATAGATCGTAAATTGACAGATACTCAACATAAGCCGATATTCTTGCGTAGAAAAAGTTTCCAGCTTCCTAACAATATTATAGTAACATTGAAAATAAAAAGATAAGGCGGAAACTTTTCGTACAAAATTTATATCCTTTCACCCTCAGCAACGCGTAACTAATATAATTATCCAACCGGTAAATACATACCAAATTTGGGGCATTCGAGATTTTTTGAGGCACTTCCGGAAGGAATTAAGAGCGGACAAATTTGTAAAACCATCGATAGGGGGTCTGAAAATTACATCGGCGCGCGGGTCGAAATAAGGCAGGATACCAAAACCGCGGGCCACATTCCATTTGACCTTTTCATATTCTTTGGAAATTCACTCACCCCTTCCACTAGTGGCGGGGATCGTTGCGCTATTAAGCCCATTCGTTACAGAAATAGTAGATTCGGCGTCGTTAATTAGGTCCTTTGTACACGCAAGAAAAACGCTGGCAGCGAGGAGAACAATCTTCTATACCCAAACTGTGCAGAGTTTTATAAACGGGAATGGGCAATAAACCGCCGATATTTTGATGTTGCAGACTTAAGGAACTTCTCAAACTTTTTAGATAATTTACGCGGATTTACCTGAAATATTCCGTAAGAAATACATCTGAGTTTGGATCCAATAATTGTATAAAGTAACCGACTTCACGGGCCACACGTTTGCCTCCTGCGCCATAGATAATCACAACTTATGAATCAAAAATATAAAATCTCGGAATGGGAAAAAAGTTTGATTTCAGGAACATTCCTTTTCTCCATATGATAAATACATGAACGGGTGAAGGAATTGTTTAAACCTTTCATAATATACGAACTATGGAATTTAATGTACGAGTGGAATAAAAGAATAAAGCAGGTTTGTTAATAAACTTTGAATCAATTCCAAAATGGAATTAGAGCGGCTGAAATCAGAAAAATGTAATTATTCGCGTGTTTAACTAGGAAAACAAGATCCAAGCGGAACTTATGATTCCTACTCTCCACATAACTATTTTCAATTAAATGTGGCGCAGCAAATACTTATATTGGCTTTAATATCTTTAAAATCACCGCTGATGAGTTGCTCTTTGTGTTCCCAAATTACATAATTTAGCGTTATAAAATACTACAAATACATTCGAACGGAAAACTAAACTGATCATGCGTATTTGTGTCGCAAAAATAACGCGTGCATGTACTCGACTATATTGAATCCGTGACCAAGAATAGTCATTACAATGGCAACAATCTCGTAATGAGCGAGAAAACTGCAAAAACGTCAATATTTACGCGAAATTCGAAGAAACGCGACATACAAGGAACATTCTACGGTAGAATTAAAATCTCCATTCCTTTCCGCAGAGAAAAGTAAAAATCCCGCTCCGATATTACAATTCTAAGATATTTTAATGCGCAAGAGAAAATTATCCTGCACGATGGATTTCAAATTTCCAATGTAAATCAAATGGGAAGGATAGTTCCTGGAATGAAAAAGAAACTGGTAAATCTCCACTTACAAGTTTCTTTTCATTTAAATGGAATCTTTCCACAAAGTGGGGCCTTCCCGAAGTGGACTTAAATAGTTCCTGGAATCGAACCCGGAACTTTCAACCTTCGCAACGAAAACTATCCTCGGTGGCTCGACCCCAGTAGCAAGAGATTTCCGCCAAGTGTCACGAAAGTCAGTCTCAACAGTAAATAGGGGGGAGAGACAGACACAACGGAGAAACTAGAAGCTTATTCCCATTATGTAAAGTAGGCTAAAAATTAATAACGCCATGATGACGTCACGCCTCACTGCAGTAAAAACTTGAGCTCGCCCTTCTCCCAGTAATCTATCCTCGAATGAACCGAATATATTAGAAACGGCAAAATATTTTCTTATCACGAAACGAAAATTCCAAGTCCACAGAGGTCGAGTAGAATTTCATTAATTACGAAAATGAGCATTGAGAATGAGTCAACTATCAGATCCCAAACAATTTCTTATAATTCACTCAGATTAATTCCAAGCAAGTTTCGGAAGAGACAACGTAGAAGCGCAAGTAAATGGATTTAAAAAAAAATAAAAATAAAAGAGATTCATCGGATAGGACAGTGGTGAGTAAGCTACGGCCCTTGGGAGCGTTTTGTGCGGCCCGCGAAGCTATGATTAAAAAGAGCTTGAACATAAATTCATATCATACGCAATCAAATTACGACAATAAAACACTTGTTGAAATGTTAACCCTAAAAACCTCATTTAGACTTCATTTTCACTGATATGACACCTCGGTATCTCTAGTTAACGTTCGACTTGAATCTGGCAAGCGGAAGCAATGACAATTTTCAATGCAGCTTGCCAAGGAATTCACAACCACCAATGCGGCCCGACACGTAGAAAGGGTTGCCCACCACTAGAATACGATGTGGTAAGGGGTGAAGGGAAGATCCCATAGGGCGGATTGACTCGGACTATTTGAATAAAATGGCAGCAATGTGCATAATCAACGATACGTAAAATTTATACACTAAAAACAGAAATATCAATAAATTCGTCAAATATAATAAATGCAGAGAAGTGAGTAAAAATATTAATGGTGACGTCAAATTGGCGCGAAGTAAACCTGGCTTCAGTTTATGGCCTAAATCGAGTTAATAACACAGGTAAATGTCATGTCGGCTGAAGGATTCATCAATATCATCAACACGGCTTTGCGTTTTTCTGCGAAATGGACAGAGGAATGGCGAATGTACGTGCGTACAATGCAAACAGAGCACTAGAGAATGCAATGCAGAGGGGTAAAGAGGATCATTTAAGAGAGCAGAAGGAGAAGAGGTGAAAGGGAGAAGAGATATAAAGGGGTTTAAGTAGTGCGGGTTTGGGAAGGGGGAGAGCAAGGGGGAAAGAAGATGGGGAGGAGAATTACGTCATAAGAAGTGCTGATTAAAAGTGCGGGGGTGAGCATCGTACGCGAAGAGGGTGAAGTGAGGAGAGGGGAGGGACCGATGTAGATGAGAGGGGGGAGGAGGGAGGAAAGAGGGAGTAAAATGGCGCGGAAAGTGAAAAAAATGAAGGTGAAGTTAGGATGACATGCGCTATAGTAAATCAACGTAAAACAGAGAGAGAGAGAACAAACGCGATAAAAATTAAGAGGGATCCTGAGACCTCGAAAATAATGGTAGTCGCGTTTCCCGAAATAAATGTCAAATATACAACATTTCTGAAAAATACTAGCAAGATGCAAGGAGATAAATGTAGCATTAATGTACGACTAGAACGAACTTGGAAAGAGATTTAATGCAAACCTAAAGTATATAAACTGCAATATTTTAAACGAAACAAAGCCTCAACGTCCAATGTGAGGAACAATTACAATTGATGGCGAGAATTTAGCTAACCAATTTCGTATATTGCAAGAATAAAATAAGCTTTAAAAATAGTGACTCGGACACATTATTCACGACAAAATCGTCACGCAATAGCAATAAGCGGGCAATTGACTTCAAGAGCGAGAAAGCAAATGTGTGTCCGAGTTGAAACAAATGCAAGAACGCGCGAAGACATATTACAGTAAACCCTCGATATTCGCGGGGGATACATTACTGGAAATCGTCGCGAATATCAAAACCGCGAATTTTAAAACGAAAGCCTTATAAAAAGGAGGTTAGGTGGACCTTTCTTACGGAAATCAAGACGAACGTTCATGATGAATAATAATTAACTTGTATGTAATAACCATGTTTATTATTATAATAACAAATATAAACACAATGGCTATTTTATATGAAAGATAAACAAACAATAAAATGCAAAAAATTAACTCGCCGACGATGACGATATTGAGAAGACTTTAAGGTTGGTTTACATTAGATGGACGGTCGCGGACAGGACATTTTAGACCAAATATAAAAATCAAATCTTCAATGGAGATTCTATGGGTAAGGACAAAGTTCGTTCACACTTGCAGGGGAAGACGGGGCCCGGCCTGGGTATGAACCTCTTGGGTCGCTCGAGGAGGCAACTATTGTCCCAAACCCCTTCGATTTCTAACCTCTTCGGTTACTATCGGCAATCCTCGATGACAACCGAAGTGAGCTTGAATCTTTCTGCTAGTTAGGTGCATCCATAAACTAGGTCACGCTCTAGGTGGGGGCCGGAATGTGTCTGTGCCGCGGCCGAGGCCTTACCTACAAGTTTAATGTGGTCTCCCCAAAAAGAGTCCTGGCCGATCCGCGTCCTCACCACGACCGTCCCTCTAGTGTGAACCAGCCTTAACTGACGAAGAAGAGGGCGTCGAGGGGTAAAGGATATTTGGGTATGAAAAATTCCTCGACGACGCAGAAAAGACCGCGAAACGGCCAGACGTCATCCTTACTTTCTATGACCAGTTCACTTCCATTTTCAATCATTTTTGCCGGTTAGTGAATGATCAATTTTCAAAATTCATCGTGGATAATTTACTAAAAAAATGATGAATTTGGTTTACCCGATAAACACTGTCACAAAGAACAAAAAAATACCAACGTTCACTGCATATTTGCGTGAATATATACACTAAATCATGAAGTACACCTCTGCGGCATAACTATGCAGAGGCAAGTATATTTGCCTAAAATGTAACATAGGCTTGCCGAGTAACTACCCGCGAAAAATCAAAACAGCGAATTTTAAATAGGTATACAAATACAACCCACGAATCAACAAAACCGGGAATAATAATTCCGCGAATATCGAGGGTTTACTGTAATGTGAAGACTTAAAAACTGCCATCGTGATATTTATCATAAGAGGTCCGTACGACTGAGATTCACTATTCGGCCGGAGACCTTATCTCATGACAAATCTCTTGCATCTTTTTGTACTCCCTCATCTACACGATGGTCATAATTTATAGACAAGCAGAGGATACTTTCCAGTTTTAGGATAAAACGAAAACGCTCCTGCACAGATTCAATTATGAAACTCAAAAGTATACATTACATTCATAAATCGCAAAAGAAGATCAATGAGCCTGATCAACAAATATGCGATTATTAGAATCAAAACTTGCTCAATAATAATAATATGGAATCGAGGCTATAACAATATCTCTTATTCAACCAGGAGACAAAAACATAATACGAGGATACATGGAAAGGAGAAGTAGAGTAAGAGGGAGGAGATAGGAGTGAGGGAGGGAGGAGATAGGAGAGAGAGAGAGAGAGAGGGAGGAGAGGAGTGAGGGAGGTAGGAGAGGAGTGAGTGAGGGAGGGGAGGAGAGGAGTGAGAGAGGGAGGGAGGGAGGAGAGGAGTGAGAGAGAGAGAGGAAGAAGGAAATGTGAAGTATCTCAAATAAAAGGAGGAGCAGAGGAGAGGGATGTAGTACGGACGGACGGAGAGTGAAAGGAACGTTCAGCGAAGAGAAGGGGGTGTGAGGGGGAGGGAGGAGATCCACAAAGAAGTAGCGAGAGAGAGAGAGAGAGGGATGGAGTTAGAAAGTAGAGGGTCCTTGGCACATAAAAGGAGCGGATTGAATGAGAGGGGGGCGGGGTGTGTGCGTGTGCGGAGTAAGGAGAAGAGGAAGAGGCATCTGAAAGGAGAATGGGAAGAAGGTGTCGCAACTGGAGGGAGCGGAGGGAGAGGAGTGGTAAACATCCTCGGGGGGAGGAGGGGGAGGGCCCTCTGGGCGACTTTGCGCCACTTGAGAGACTCACCGCACACTGAACAAGTGTAAAAAATGTCGAGCTGTGTGCGAGTAGTTGGGCGGGGGAAGGAGGGTGTGGGAGGGGAAGGAAGGGTGAGAGGGGATGGAAGGGTGAGAGGGGAAGGAAGGGTGAGAGGGGAAGGAAGGGTGAGAGGGGAAGGAAGGGTGAGAGGGGAAGGAAGGGTGAGAGGGGAAGGAAGGGTGAGAGGGGAAGGAAGGGTGAGAGGGGAAGGAAGGGTGAGAGGGGAAGGAAGGGTGAGAGGGGAAGGAAGGGTGAGAGGGGAAGGAAGGGTGAGAGGGGAAGGAAGGGTGAGAGGGGAAGGTGGTGGAGGGATGCGAAAAGAAGGGAGAAGGGGGGAGGAGGGGCGGGAGGAAAAGGAGGGGGAGGGAAAGGAGGAAGGGGAGGGGAAGGAGGAGGGGAATGAGAAAGGGGGAGGGGAATGAGAAAGGGGGAGGGGAATGGGGAAGGGGGAGGGGAATGAGGAAGGGGGAGAGGATGAGGGAGGGGAAGGAGGAAGGGGGAGGGGAAGAGAAGGAAGGGGGAGGGGAAGAGAAGAAAGGGGGAGGGGAAGAGAAGGAAGGGGGAGGGGAAGAGAAGGAAGGGGGAGGAGGAAGGGATAGATAGATAGGCGAAATTTAGACCATTAGGTCCACTCTTACATTTAACCCTTCCTCAATGTTGTTACATTGTTAAAATACCTTTAATTACCTCAAAAACGATTAAGATAATAAAATACTAATACAGACGGAGATAGATACGTACATATTCAGAAAAAATTCTAAGAAAGACAAGGTATTTGTGGGGAAAACCTAGGAAGGACCTGGCTTGGCCAACCTAGTAAAAACCAATGCAGTAAAACACCCACGAAGTGAAGGGGGGTGGAAAAACTTGCGAAAACCCTAGATACATCAAAGAACAATATGAACCATAGAATAAAGTGAAAAATCTCAAATCAAAGGGAAGGAGGATGGGAGAGGGGAAGATAGATATGCGTCTTTATTTGGGCGAGATTGAGACTAATCAGTCTATTCTTCCATCTAACCTACTGCCAATTACAGGTAGGAAAAAGTAACAAATAATAACAATAAAATAAAAGATAACATAAAATAAAGTACGATAGGCCGACCGCGATCAAAAGTACATTTTGGGTGTACTTCCTTATCACACGGGCTATCTCTGTCTCGGTCCTTTTCTAACTACACTGTTGCCAAATATTCGTAGAACTCTGTCTGGACAGTCAACTGTAAACAGTGAGAACTGACAACCTAACAACCTAAGGAGAAGGATGGGCTAGCGGTGGGGTGGGGGTAGTCAAGATGACAGAGGGAACTTCCCCTCCGTGCGCGGCCGAAGTCCGCGCATGTTCTTGTGAATGCGACAGACCTATATATAAATACAATAACAAGTTAGCATTTTAGAAAATGAAAAGAGATGGAGATTTGTTTGTGGGGAAATTAAAGTACTATTCCCTAGGGAAAACCGCAATGCTGGAAAACACCCACAAAAGAAGGGGGGTGTGAAAAACCTGCGAAACCTACTGAAAGCAATATTTAAAGATTGAGTGGATCATGAAGGGGAAGGAGTGGGAGGAAAAGAAGAGGGGAGGAAAAAGAGATCCGGGAGGGGAAGGAGGAAGAGAGAGGGGAAAGAGTGGAAGGGAAGGATGGGAGAGGAAGAGGTGGAAAGAGGATGGAATGGAAAGAGGGCTGTGGAGAGGGGATGTGAGGGAGGTTCAGTAAGAAAAGGAGAACGAGGGGGAACATGGCGCCCGGTCACGCAGTCTCGGCGACTGCACAGCTGAGTCGGCAAGTCAGACCCGACAATTCTTAAATGCTAACATTAGCACACTGAAACTCCCTCAATACAGTGATAAGAAACCATGTCGTAAAAGTTTAGCTATAATTAAACGACGTATTATTAATGTGGTACCAATATTTATTATGAGAATGTGATTAATGAAGTAAAAACGCTAGAAATATCACGAGACTTCAAATCCCCGATAACACCTTTAACAGAAACTAATGAATTAACCCGTTAGCTACGCAACTTCAATATCTGGAAACAGTAAATTATATTTTTATTATAAAAATACGCGTTTTATTTATATTTTTATTAATCAATTCTCATGGTATTAGCAAATACACTAACCATTGAGCTATTGTGAATCGAAATTTCCTCGAATCGCTGGAATTCCTGAACAAAATTTAATCTTAAAGAAGATACACATCAAAATGTATTGTATAAGTAGTAATTTGAACCTCCAGTTGCCACAAACAAAATGTTAAAATTTTACCTTGAGGTTTAACA
This sequence comes from Tanypteryx hageni, assembly GCA_028673005.1. Lineage (NCBI taxonomy): Eukaryota > Metazoa > Arthropoda > Insecta > Odonata > Petaluridae > Tanypteryx > Tanypteryx hageni. The sequence continues at coordinate 83,217,516 of CM054114.1, read as the reverse complement.
ATGTCATGGTCGGTAAGGCAACATCCCGTTAAAAAGCTAAGAATTTTCCAGTATACTGTAAATGACATATTAAACGCCGGGGCTTAAATAGTAGCCGGGTAGCAACGCATAAATTGTTAATAGTGGCTGGGTCTCAAATAGTGGCCGAGTGTCAGAAAGTAGCCAAGCCAGCAAGCGCGTGTGCCGACGAAAGAGGGATTTCCTTACCTAGCGGGTCTCCTTGCGCATGTTCAAATCAAAAGGAAATCCCCTGCTTACGATAGGTTTGTTTACCAATGCTGTCACCGTTCGTTTTACAAGTGCAGTTTATTAACGTTTTTCATTTACCCTTCCAATAGAAATTATAGCTCCTAAACGCAATTTGTCAATAGAATATAAACTGAAAGAAGTAAAATACGCAGAGGAAATAAGCGGAGAAGCTGCAGCTCGTAAATTTGAAGTTGATCCTAAATGTACATATTCGTGAATGGCGCTAGATGAAGGACAGAATGGAAAAACCTGGTGAAAGCAAAAAAATAAAACGTTTGGAGGGTGCAGGCAGAAAGTGGGTATGTGAGGAAATGGAGAAATGGATTGGAAAGCAAGACAATAGGGAGCGTCGGGTCCAAGCGTCAAAAAAAATGATTAGAAGAAATGCTACTGACGTGAGATGTTTGATGCTGTAGAAAACAAGAAAGGAGAACGTTTTATTCCAAGTACAGCGTGACTTTACGAAAAGGAAGTAATTATCCCCGTGAAGGAAAATTACAGTGGCACAAAAAGACCCGGGAGATGATTGACAAACTAGTGGCGTTAATTGAGTACGTCAGTAATAAAAGTAGAAGAAAATACATGGATCTGACATAAAAGCTACGGATGAAACATCTGTTCGATTCGATGTGGTTAGTAATAGTACTGTTGAAGTTGCCGGTGCGAAATCCGTGTCCGTGAAAACTACCGGGCATGAAAAGTTCCAAGTTACAGTCGTGCTGGCAGCTAGGGGAAACGGAACTAAATTGAAACCATGCATTGCGCTCCGTGGACTTTATATACTGCTCCCACAAAGATCGACCTTGTGCAGATGGAAGAGCTCTACTAAAGGCCGATAGGGAGAATATGGCTGGAATTACAGCTCCAATATGAAAGGGTTACGAGTCAATAAATCGATGTTGGCGTTATCTTATGGTAAATAAGATATTGTGCTCTGGAGTCAAACTCGGATCTTTTCTGGGGATTTTCTTCATTTACTTTTAAGAATGGTTTAGAGAGCTACATCTAGCGAATGAAATGCTTAGAAAAATTGAAATGTTTTTTAAATATTGCATATAAACAACTTTAATAGTCTTCACAATATTTGATATATAATTACTCGATGTCTGTCCGTCCAACTGTCGCCCCTTATATCTATTGACATTTGTCATAGAGAAATGCTGTAAACGCCTTATGTTGCTGCCAACTAGGAGACGCAGGGAAAACTATTTTCGTTTACGGGAGTGCCCCAGGTTCGACTCCAGGAAGTAATTATATTTTCCCATATGTTTCGAAGTTTCAAGGTGCAAGAGTTTTTCCTTCATCCATTAAAATACGTAATAATGGACCGAATTTCTCCGTGTTTGCTTTATTCGATGGCTAGAACTATTAAATATCTTATTCTTGTGATGTTTCCATGTTACAAGGAAGAATTTGTCAAAAACGCGTTCTTTTCGAAATTTTATGGCTTTTTCGTACTCTATCCGGGTGTTGCCAAGGCGACCCGCATCGTTGCCTCGGATTGAATCAGCGTCTATTAAGCCTTTAAATAGACGAAAGAATTGCGTTATTCGAGTTCTTCATTTATACTGGTGCGTCGACATCGAGGGTCATTTTGCTGCGTTATTCGATTCGCGCTTTTTATAAAGCATCGACTTTATAGTTGAAGCAACGTCAAACCTAATAGATTGCAACGTTAATAATTGCAGAATATTATTAATCAGTAGACTGCGTGTGTACTGTCGGCATTTTTAACGATTGAAAAAAGAAAAAATCTTTATTTCAATACTGGAATGTTACCTTTTTCCTAAATGAGAAACAATTAAAAATCATGTAAGAATTATAAGAACATACATGAAATTAAAAATGTCAGTGGTCTAATTTTATAAGAAATGGGCTATTATTACTATTAAACATGCAGATTTCTGACTGACTTAGCAAATTTTTTGCGGGTGTGCTATCTCCTCTCCAGCAATGAGTTTGTGAGTGACGTATGATAGCGTAAAATACGTGTATTTTTTAAAAGTCATGTTTTATGTAAATCCTCGAAACATTTCATAAAAACCCAATGAAAAGGTGAGAAGTTACGAGTTGTTCGATAATTTCGTACCAGTCCCGCAATTTTTTAAAATCAGCATCGACCTTACAAGTGGTATTTCATTAAATGTTCTCCGCGTTTGAGGGGTTAACACGATTAATATGACCGGCGGAAACATAATATCCGAATTTCACGAATGATTCAAGTCTCCATTAGAATAAAGGTAAAATGTTTACACTGTTACGAATGAACATACAACACCAATCACTAAACGAACGAATGACAACAAAGCACAACGTAGGGACCACAATGACGGCAAATAAAAATGATAAGCGAAGAATGAACAACAAAAACCAAAACAAGAAGTCCAAACCAGGACTAATGCAGGCTGGTTTCCCGAAGTTGACGTTTCGAATTGATTACTTATATTGACAGGAAATGTTTCAGTATTTGTTAGTCATTCCAAGGAATTCTCGTACCATAAATACCATTTGTAATTCATAGTTTGTCAATGACTGAGAAAAATTGGAAAACAAATTAATAGAGCTTTATCAGGTTTAAAATACCTACTAAAAGCGATGTCAAAATCTCTTTCTGACGTAATATTTTGCATGTATTATTTTAAATAAACGAATTTAACAAATGCTAGTGTTTATACATTAATATGAATGGGTCAACTGTCCATTGCTGAAGGGTAGTCGAGTGGAAAAGAAAATAACTCATTTGTTCACTCGTCTATGCTCAAACCGAGTTCGGTAATAATCTTCTCCACGGCAACAATCCGATAAAATGCAATTTAACACGCAAAAACGCTGTTTTGGTAGAAATTCGAGAAAATACGATGTTATCAAAATTTGGTGGCAAGAATTAGAATCCACATTTTTTCCCCTTAGAACAGTGCAGACATCGCTCCGATATCACAGGTTTTAGATATTTTAAAGTGTTAAAGAAAACATCTCTGCACGATGGATTTGAGACTTCCTATGTAAAACAAATAGGGAAAAATGTTCCTGGAATCGAACCCGAGACTTCAATCTTCGCAAAATAAAATATAGCCCGGAGGGGAGGGGCTGGTAGCACGAGCCTCATACCAAGTTTCATGAAAATCGGTCCATTGATGGAAAAGTAGGGGGCACATACACACAGACAGGATCATTTCATAACGCTATGATTCCTTTGGAAACCAGCCTAAAAAGAAACAACAAACAAACAACTTAGAACAATGAAAGAACCACAACGACGAACAAGCAAAAATAAAATCAAGGCAAACTAAGATCGAACAAAAGATAACAGAAAAACGTCGAGAGAATGGGACAGATCGTTTATACAATACCACAAACTAAATACTAAATCCATCGCTTCCCCCTCTCCTTCCTCTCTCTCGGTGTTTCCCCTCTATTTCATCTATTTTCCACCACTCCATTCTCCCGCCTCCCATTTGCTGCGCGCGCGACCAAGCTACCGCCCCTCCTAAAAGCGACGACCAGCTCTCGCCCCTCCTTTTCGCGTCGGTAATAGCAAATTATATGTATAGAGAAGAGATACACAGCTTTATCCTGAAGTAAGCACGGAATGAGTATTTCATATAACTTCTGAATTTTTATTTTAGGCAATTAACACGGATGCCACTCGTTATGGGTAATCTGCCCGCGGACAAGTAGTTAACCCTGGCTCTCTATATACTCCTGTTTCCCGCTACCTCTTTCTTATCTTGATATCCTTACACTTCAAATTATCTAGGATCTGAAAGTTTCCTTCCTCTCTCCTATTTTCTTAGTTTTCTTCCTATCATTCTCTCTATCACTCCTCAAGTTATGTCCTCGAATTCGCCGTCTTATTTCTTATGAAATGCGCGATCATTCGTTCTTCTCCAATTCTATTATATATATATATATATATACAAATATATATATATTTACAACGTAAAAACGTTACGAAGGGTATCGTACATGCTAGTCTACAATATAATTAGGGAATTTATTTATTTAAAATCGCAGTCGGGGGTAGTTATATGGTTTAAATTTTTTAAAAGAAATCGGGTGAAATCGGGTCTTAATAAAAGCAAAGCAATTGCACTTTTTAAAGAATTCGGGTTAAATCAGGTTTAATAGAAATGTATTTTTTAACCAATACACGTCATATTACACATGAATTATACACGCTATATATTTTTGGGCATGAATTGATTATACCTGCATGTAATCTCGTAACACAACCATTTTTGAAAGTGTTGCTGATTGTTGCCGCAATTCAGTCATCCTCAAAAAAACTGCGAAGAATGCGATGTTGCGTCGTGTGGCGCGTAAATTAAATTTCATATCCGTGATATGGTCGAACGATCAAGTTTTATGTCATGGAGAAACGTTTTGTCCGTCTTCTTCTCCGTAAGATGCAACGTCCACATCAATTAATTACGTCTCCATTTCTGTTGATAACTCGGCGTTTTTGAAATAGTTCTAATTAAGTGATAAACTCGAGATTTTAAATAAATTACAGTCGAATCAACGGAGATTATTTATATCAAATGTAGACGTGAGCTGAAGTTGTAAAGCGTTTGCGTATTAAAATCGTGTCCGAAAGTTCGATGCATCTGGTTTAATATTAATTACTTTATTACTAGTGTCGCATTTTCGGGTTTATTAGGGAGTTACCCGAATTTTTAAAAATCGAATCGGGAGGTAAAAAAACGGAAAAAACCGGGTTAAACCCGAAAAATATATTCCCTACATATAGCGCCACAAAGCATAGAAATCTAAATCTTAGTTGTATCAGCAACAGCTCTTTCAAACCTTGCCCACAGTATTTGGCAGAAAAAATTCAATTTTTTATTCTCATAGGTTTAATAAACCTCAATACACACGCAAAGGAGGGTCGCAAATGAAATAAAGATTATCCTCTAAATTCAATCTTTAAACACTTAACCAACAGCTCGGAAATTCCGGAGTGTGAATATCAAACATGCCGCCTTTTCCCTCCGAACAAAAAAAAACAAAGGCTACACCACTCCGAATAAAAAAAACTGGAATATTAATGAATACCTCGCGCTGCCAAAGGACCATTGAAGACAGATTGCAGGAGTATTTAGTTTGGATAATGGCCCAGCTTACACCGAATTAAGCAGCCAAGTGGTAAGCCGCGCAAAAAGCAGTTTAAACGGAAAAGATATTTACGAGGGCCGATGCCCTTGCACGCAATTCTTTCGAGAGATTACGTGCAAAATGATAGAGCGAAGGATCAAACACACCGCCGAAAGAATAAAGGTATAGAAAAAAGGACGGCACCGAGTGTTCAAATTAACGAAATTTTCCTCGAGAATGCCGTCATGCACGTACCTTACCGGAATTGTTTGCAATTGAATATTTTACGAACATGACTTCGTTGGTGATCAAGTTGCAGCAAGAATTAAATCAAAAAGTTACAAACGAAACAGAGTTACTCGTGAATCTTACTGAACGAATCGATTCTATATCAGTCAGAAATCGAAAAACTTGACGAGGAGAGACTGAAGATAAGACTACTACCAGTAGTCTTAACTTTCACGGGAAAAGAAAACTAGAAACCGCAAAAAATCGAAAGTAACGCCACTCTTTCAGCACAATTTTCCAGGGAAAAGTATCCATTCGCTGAAGATCAAAGGTAGCAATTCCCCAAGTAATTAAAATCTAAATGAAACCGCAAGAGTTCTTACAAAAATCAAACCTCCGATTCAAACACAAAGAAAATAGCATTTAAAAAGAATGGATTCAAAAACGACACCAGATAAAAAATTAAGGAAAAATATACTCCAGGAAAGTCCCGGTCCAAAATTCAAATAAACGACCAAAGCTGTGAGTAGACTGAAACGAGAATTAAGATAAATGGGAACGGATACAATTGCAAAAAAAACAGCGATCGACGAAAAGGAAAAACGGGAAATCGATTAGAAAAAGACTTGGGAGAGAAGCAATGGGGAGACGATGGGGGAGGGGAGATGGGGGAGGGGATATGGGGGAGGGGATATGGGGGAGGGGAGATGGGGAGGGGAGATGGGGAGGGGAGATGGGGGAGGGGAGATGGGTGAGAGGAGATGGGTGAGGGGAGATATCGGTAAGGGAGGAATATGGGAGGGGGCGTAATGGGGAGGAAGAAGTTAGCGTAACGATTTTGGCCACACTTTTCGGCCCTCTCAAATGAGACGAGGGATAGGAGAGGGCAGTGGTAAAGAGGAGGGGGCAGAGGAGGAGGGCAGAGGAGGAGGGGGCAGAGGAGGAGGATGGGGCAGCGGGGGAGACACCGAGAGGGGGGCGAGAATTAATATGAGACTGAAATATAGAATGCGAGGGCGACGGTGGCTTTTGGAATTCTGGGGGATATAATGGCGTCGTTTAGAAGCTGGGCACAATTTATAAAAATCTGATGTGGCCACATAACTTTCTCCCTACCTATAATAGTTCTAAAAATTCCAAAAAGGTTAAATGATAATAATATTTTAAGGAACTGCGAGAAAATTTTCAAGACTTTACCAAGAACAGAAATAATCTCAAGCCAGGAAGCTACAACAATTAAGAAAATAAAAAGGAGCGTTACTAAGACGTAACTAAGCATAAAGTGTTTACAATAGACGCCGGTAGGTGCCAGCTAAAAAATATAATCTCTTAAACAATGCATTATATGGGAAAATGTTTCAAACAAAAGCTGTAGAAAGTTAACTTTCCTACAACTTTTATTCCCGTGCGTTTTTACATATATCAAATATTAAAGCAAATATTTCAAAAAACGGATAAGTGACAAGAGTAAAACCCACTTACGGTTGACCGGTATTTACCAAAAACTATACAACTCTCGTGTGTTTAACAAAAATGTCAAATCTAAAATTTGACTGTGATCTGATTATTAGTTATTTAGTTAGAGCACCCACAAAATTTCTATCACATACACACACGGCCATCGAGAAAATGATCAAAACCTTCATTTCCGTTAAAATCTCGAAATCGATTTTTTAATGAAATTAAAAATCATCAGTCGAGGATTAAGTTGGTTAAATAGTGGTTCGCGAGAGTACTGTGAACTCACCTTAAAATTGAAATAAGAAACATGAGTTATAAATCAAGACTTCAGGGTAAAATAATGTTATCTCCGACTGAACGTATTTTACTGCATGCTACTCAATATTTCGCGAGGTTTCAACTTACAAACAATGCCACCGCAAACTATAATTTCAAAAAAAGCAATCTAACGGACATACGGGCGAACACCTACAGAAAGAATCCAAACCCTTCTTCCCCTTCCATATCATGCGAACGCAGGCCGCTCTCATCCCTCGGCCACACCCCCTCCCACCACTTCCCCCATCCCAAATCATCGACACAAATCCCCAGAGATATACGCGGACCGATTTGCGGGCGCGAATTCGCAGGGTGGTCATTAGCGATACATTGTGCGTCGTCGGCCAGGGGGTGAAGGGGCAAGCGGGGGAAGAGGGGCGAGGGGTGGGGAGAGAAAGGCGGAGGGGGGTGGGGGAAGACGAAGTGGGAGAAGTGTGGTGGAGGGGAGAGGAGAGAGGCGGGAGGAAAGGGAACAAGAGGGAGCAAGGGGATCGGAGGGTCGTGACGCTATGGATTCTGGGAAGAGATTAAATGGAGGGCGCTGGTTTTTTCCCATAACTGAATTGAGTGTGGTAGAGATGGAAAAGAGAAATGGAGGATAGGGGGATGCGGAGGTGAGGAGGAAGAGAAGGAGAGGGAGTGGAGTGGGAGGAGTGGAGTGGGAGGAGTGGAGTGGGAGGAGTGGAGTGGAGTGGGAGAAGGGAGAGCAAGGAGAGTGCTAAAGGGATGCGGCCAAGGGAATGCGTCCCAGAGAAAGACGTAAGTAAGTAGTCTCTATGCTCGAAAAGAGAGCATTAATATGGTATGATTTTTGAGCAGTGCATGTATCTGTTGATGAGAAGACCAACAATCGCCAACCGATCGAACCGACGAAGAAGAACACTTCAAGCGAAATAGGGCGACTCTCTCAATAAAACCATCCGCCAGTTTTTTAGAATTTAGATTGTGAAGATTATTACTATGTTGGATTAAGATAACGCTAAATGTTTAACTTTCCAAGCAACACTGCATTTTAATATGTTTAATTTAAAAATAATTATCAACAAACAGAAATAATTAGATCCGAAATAACTTGGTTTTGAATTTAATCGTTTACTTCTGACAAAATACACGAATGCCAAATTAAACGACAGTCAACAAACCTGTTATCTAAAGTTTTATTGTGGAATAATTTTGTTAAATTTCAATTTAAAATCTAAATCTCGTTTCATTGTAGCTTTCTTCTGCAAAACAATCGCAGTGATAAGCCGAGAGAACATACGAGGGGGGACAGAATAAAAAACTTGGACCGCGAAACAACGAATAAGAATGAGGATAAAAGGGCAAAACAAAGAGAGCGGACGAGGTTACGAAGTTGGCGGTGAGAGGTAGAGAGGGTTGGGAGGAAAGAGATACAGGAGGAAAGAGAGATACAGGAGGAAAGAGAGATACAGGGAGAAAGAGAGATACAGGAGGAAAGAGAGATACAGGGAGAAAGAGGAAAAGAGATACAGGGAGAGGAAAAAAAGAGAGGGAGAGAGAGGGAGAGAAAGATTGATTAATTGATTGATTTGGAGGGAGAGAGAGAGGGGGAGAGAGAGAGAGAGAGAGAGGTGGGGAGAGAGATGGAGAAAGAGCGGAATAGAGAGAGAAATAGAGACAGAAACAGAGAGAGAGAGAAATAGAGAGAGGAATAGAGAAAGAGAAATAGAGAGGAATAAAGAGAGGAATAGAAAGAGAGAGGAATAGAGAGAGAGGAATAGAAAGAGAGAGGAATAGAGAGAGAGGAATAGAGAGAGAGGAATAGAGAGAGGAATAGAGAGAGAGAAATAGAGAGAAATAGAGAGAGAGAGGAATAGAGAGAGAGGAATAGATAGAGAGGAATAGAGAGAGAGGAATAGAGAGAGGAATACAGAGAGGGGAATAGAGAGAGGGGAATAGAGAGAGAGAGAAATAGAGAGAGAGAGGAATAGAGAGAGAGAAATAGAGAGAGAGAGAGAGGTATAGAGAGAGAGAAATAGAGAGAGAGAGAGGAATAGAGAGAGAGAGAGAGAAATAGAGAGAGAGAGAGGAATAGAGAGAGAGGAATAGAGAGAGAGGAATAGAGAGAGGAATACAGAGAGAGGAATAGAGAGAGGGGAATAGAGAGAAAGGAGTGAATTTAAGGTAAAGAGAAGCGAGGAAGGATTAGATGGGACGGAACTGAAGTCATTCGGAATAGAGGGAGAAAATTTTGAACGGCTCGAATGAACGAGGCTATGTGGGGAGACGTGAAGAATTGGGAGGAAAGGAAGAGAGAGAGAGAGAAAGGGGAGAGGGGCAGAAAGAGGGAGAGTGAGAGGGGCAGAGAGAGAGGGGCAGAGAGAGAGAGGGGCATAGAGAGAGAGAGAGGGGCAGGGAGAGAGGGGCAGAGGGAGAGAGAAGGATAAAGGTGTAGGGGAGAGACATGTGTAAGGAGAGAGGTGTAGGGAGGGAGTGGTGTAGGGAGAGAGAGAGACGTGTAAGGAGGGAGAGAGATGTAGGGAGAGGGAGAGAGATGTAGGGAGAGGGAGAGAGATGTAGGGAGAGGGAGAGAGATGTAGGGAGAGAGATGTAGGGAGAGGGGGAGAGATGTAGAGAGAGGGAGAGAGACAGGTGCAGGGAGAGAGAGGGAGAGACGTGTAAGGTGAAAGAGG